>CM034297.1:57452138-57868861 GCA_019925795.1 Dendrobium chrysotoxum
CCTTATTCTGAGTTTGATTGAGAGATAGAACTTCATATGGCAAAAAGCTAAAATGCTTAGCCAAAAAGGGTAAAAGGATTTACAGTCAATCTAAAAGGTAAACAAGTTGACAAGGAAGATAGACATTGATGGAGGATGGGAACATGAGTATGAGCAGAACTCATATATTTGAACGACTTCAGTAATGGGAAACTGTGGAAATTCAAGGTCAAAATTGTTGCATAAGACACTACATTTTCATTGTATGTCCCTAACATTAAGGAAACAAGTTTTCCTATATCGAGATTTTAGCTATTAGCGTGCATCAGGTTCATTCTGATCTCATGAATCACATGTGCTGGTGATCTCTCGAATCAGAGGGATAATTCTTGGGATTTTGATGTCCTTGTATAGCACGTAGTGCCACTTATAAGAAGAGGTGTTTGATCTAATTTCAATGCATCCTGTTTTTATCATTCTCCCTTGTGCTTGCATACCCTCTCAACAGCTAGGGGTTCAAGAAATATTTTGGAAAATGGCTAATCCTTAAGAGAAAAAGGAAGAGTTGTGTAAGATAATCCCTACGCGATGAGATTTTTATGCGTGGTTGTACCTAGGATTTGAACAAAGGTTGATGAGTGATCTTTATATTACAAACCATGATTATAATTGCTCTTTTTTTATTAGATATCAAATTCTCTCTCTTCTCCAATGAATGTAAGCTTAGTTGAAATGAACTATATAAATATCGGTGTCTTTCTATTAGTTATCATTTGTATTTACTCCAGGCACATTGCTCTTGATACCAATGACAAATTGGTACATGAGCATAGTCCTAAAATCGATAGCCATGAAGTTCAAAAACAAGAAGTTTGATGATTTGAAGAATTTTGACCTTTAAAGGGCCAAGATGCGAAAAATTCTTGTTCAATGTTTGGTGACAGCATTTATGTGGCCTTCAAAGATACTTGTGACAATAAGCAATGAAGAAAAGATAGAGATTATTAAAAAAGCATTAACAGCGATCTAATTGTACTTGGCAAACAAGTTTTTGATGGTTGTTTTAAGGAGAAGATAACTATGGATCGTTTATAGCTCAACCTAGAGTCATTATTCATGACCAAAATCCTCTCTAACCAAAAAAAAATGAAAATTAAATATTGTACTTGTTGTGTGTACAGGAAGTTATGACAATCAAGTTGCATCTGAATCAGCTTCGTTCAATTAATCATTATTTGAGAAATACTAATGTTCTAATGAATGATGATGATGATCAAGATTTACTATTATTGTGCTCTTTAGCTTCCTCACACAAGCATTTGGGTGACACAAAGCTGTATGAGAGAGATATAATCAACTTCGAAGATGTGAAGGTTTCTCTTATACGAAAGGATATGAGTAAAGCTAGAGGTATCAACAAACAAAGGCAAAGCAAGGGATTATTCATGAATGGGAGATTTATGAAAAGATGGTTCTCCTTAGGGGACAAGACCATTGAAAGGAACCCAACTTATTTTTATTGCAGGAAGCAAGGGCATATAAGGAGGAATTATGTGACTTCGAAGAAAAAAGGAGCAACAAGTAGAAAACAATCATCACAAGATAGGACTAAAGACGTAAACAGAACCTTATAGATTTTATAAATGTTTTTTTTAGAATGGGTTATAGATTCAGTGATCAGTGAGTAGTTGACTTAGTATGTTATTTTCAGATATGTTGTGGCAAGTCATTGTTTTTATTTTTAAACCATACAATGGACGTGCGTAAATGTGAAAAAATAGTGTTTGTAAGACTGCAATTTTAGAAATTATTTGTATTAGGACACATGGTTTTGTATCTAAGACTTAGATTGGGGGTGCAACATATTCTAAATCTAATTAGATGCTTTAGTAATGTACGGTAAAAAATTTTTTGGGTATATTAAGATACTCTAAAATTTGATGGGGTTCTATTTTTGTCAAGAAAATTAGAAGAGTTTGAACACTGTGCTGCCGGATGCAATTTTAGGAGTTGCTTCAACTATTTCTTCACCTGTATCGGGGCAACACATTTTGGTAAAAAATGTTAATTAGATTTCTAATATATGTTAATCTATCTTTTGCTTAAGAGAAAATTGTAGTCCAATCATATGTTTAGGTTTTAATTATAGGTTCACTAACATGTAATAGTTATACTAATTGATTTGATTAATTATGAGTTACCATTTAAACAAAACTCTTTCATTTTGGAGTTTTTACTCATTTTGGGTTAATTTAGATTATGGATATGTTTGGAACAACTTTTCGACTGATTCATAATAAAAAAATAGTTAATTAAAAATTAATGTTCGGAAAAAATCTTTTTCATTGTCTATTTATATTTGTCTTTAAAAAGCTATTTTTAAAGAAGTATTTTTGAAACTGTGAATGAGGAAGAAACTTTTAAAAACAAAAACAGAAAAACTTAACCCACCCCAAACAAAGCCTATTTGATGATTATTTAAGAATTTCACTGTTTGGGAATTTTAAGTTGTTTTTCATCTAGTATGATTTCTTTAAAGCCTAGAAAAGTTTGTGATACAAATATTACAGCTTGAAGTAGTTTAGTGGACCATTATCAGGTATGATTCAGCAAGGAACATCAAACGTATATATGATATCATCCCAAAAGAATTGGAGCATATTATGAGCTTTGACCTCTTGCAATGAAACGGCTTCGGCCCATTTACAGAAGTAATCATTTGCGACTAATACAATCATATATATCAAGCACATAAACATATCCTTCCTTGCCAAGGTCATATTTCTCAATACTTGTTTTACATTTCACTAATTTATTTAATAAATTGACAATCATACTTTACACGTTCATAGAAGTTTCTATGTTGATGGTGATATGACATTTGATGTTTAGTTAAGTTTGTCTTGATATTTTTTGCATGAACTCAATACTCTTAAAATCAACCACATAATGACAATATATTTTACATGTGCATTGCATTTTTTAATAAAACGAAAATTTGGTTCATCTCATTCATAAACTTTTTGTTATAGCACTTTGCTCATGGCAGACCATGTATATAAGTTATGCTTATATGCATGACAGATATGACTATCAGCAATACTCTTTTGTTAAAATTATTGACTTGTCTGGCTAATGGACGAGCAAAATAACAACTCTTCTAAGAGGGATCAACATAACTTATTATGTTGGTAAAAATTTTCCTTATGATTCAGAGTATTATATATGACTGAAATCTTCAAATATAATAGATAAATCTGATGAGTCATTCCTAAATGTATAAATAACTATAGGATGGATATCACAAGTTTCTTAGCATTTAAATGCATTCATAACCATATTCTTTATAAAATTGTTTAAGAATGCTATTACATAGTAATCATTTTTTTTACATAGTAATCATTATTGATTCGTTTCTATCCTTAATAATTCATGGAATATAAGATTAATCTAATTCAACACAATGACTAAAATTATCATGATAATATATCTTGTTAAGCAAGTCATTTTCTTGACCAAATTGCACAACTTATGCATTACAATTTATGCCTTAAACAACAAAATTTGCCAATTGAGCTTTCCTAGATAACTCATTCAGTATTTCTTCTCTTAATAAATATGACCATGATGATATGTGGATCATCATCACAAGATCAAAATCATTAGCAGTAGATATTCATCGAGTTTGGATATTACTTTCTTTGTTTCACACATGTGTTAGGTTCTAACTTAGTTATCTAGATGTGGTTGATTTTTTCTTTTCTTAATATGATGTTTCAGTTTCACTTGAATATAGATTATAGTATTTATATTATTTTACATGTACCATATGGTTATGATTATATATCTTCTTAATCAAGTCATTTTCCTGACCAGAGTGCACAACCTATGCATTGCAATTTATGCCTTAAGCAATAAAATTTGTTTATTGAGCTTTTAGAGAACTTATTTAGTATTTCTTCTCTTAATAGATTCAACCAGGCTTATAGGTAGATCATCCTCACAAGATTAGAATCATTAGCAGTAGATATTCATTGCGTTTGAATATTAGTTACTCCAACATTAATTGTTTTGTTTCACAAATTTGTGTTAGTTTCTAGTTTAGTTTTGTAGATGTTTTTTTTTTTCTTTTCATTAATATATGATATTTCAATTTCACTTGAATATAGACAATAGTATTTCAATTTTTTTAATTAAATTTCATTACATAAATCATATTGCTATAGATTTGTCCTTTTATGTGTGAATTTCTTTCTATAAAATATAAAACCGCTTAACTTGGCCTACACTTCTAAAATTTGTCAAGCAAATTAAAGATAAATCTCTTTTATGTCACATATTGTTAGTATGTACTGCCTTTCAGACCTTAGGTGCGATACCACAGCCCCCATAGTTGCAAACAATATAAAGTCTATTCATAATTGCATTTATGTTGGGGAAAAAAAACTATTATGTACTTTGATGTCCCATCCTTTTCATTTATTTAAACTATTTGGAACTTTAGCCCTAAATGTAGATAACTACTTTACAACAAAGGAATCAAAGTGAAGTTACAATAAGACCATTCACAATGACGTGCAAGAAAAGTTAAAGAATAGGGCTTCAGTAAAAGCATACAATTACAGTCATTAACAAGAATAATTTAATGGAGAAAAAACAATTTAATTGTTGAGCAAGCTATGAGAAATAATGACACTAAATGAAAGAGGTGAAAGGGAAGAAAAAAACCATTTATAGAAAACAAAACATGCTTTAAGGAGTAACAGATAGTTGGTATCATAAAACCTTGTAAGTACCTTCGATCTCTCTCAGCAAGTGCATGCTCTAAGAGTACATTGTAAGCCATATCAACAGTTGCGGGGTTAGCTAGGTAATCCTGCCAAAGAATAAAGTATATCATGGGATATAAACATCTAGCATTCATATTAAATACTTAAAAACAGAATGAGAACCCATTTATCAGGAATTGCTATTTAAGATGTGTGCATGCTAGCACCTAAAGACAGAGATGACTGCATAGCTGGTGTCACTGAGAAGTGTTTGGTTATTAAATCATGGTGGTCATTAAAATGTAGTCAAGAAGTCCTTAACAAAAAAATAATCTGAGCATTTCAGAGGTGCAGCAATTTAAAATCAGCTGCGTGATGAATAATCTGTTGCATGAGTTCAATTGCTTTGGACCATACACTTCCCTCCATAAACTACAGCCCACAGACACTAATTACCTAGCATGGCTTACTGCAATTTTTATTTGCTATCTAATGTCATAAATATTTTTCCGTTATAGCATAGTTCCCATCAAAACGAAATATAATGAGAGGTATATTCACAAGCCTTATAAGAAGCAATGGTGGGATCATCACCTTCTCTTTTCTTTTTTTAAAAAGGCTTTGAGTAATAGCAGTTTTGACATGCACTGGCAATGTATTGCAGGACAACAACCAACAGCCAGCTTGCAGCCCAAAAGCATGGCCATGCATCCATGATAATATTGCTAGCAATGGCCATGAGTGCAATAAAATCACTACACAAGATATATAGGTCTGACGGGTTATCACACCAAGGTCATCAATGCATTAGGAACACCATCCTACACAAGACTAATGAGTTGTGCTACTGACGCCAATTGAAAAGAGAATTGCATGGATATGTTCCTGGCACTCAAATCAAGTGAATAGCCTTCATGTAGCTTTAACAATAGCATTATGCCAAACAGATGCTATAGTCACAGCAGGAAACATTAGTTAGGAGATATCCATGACAAAGATTGCATAAACCACAGCATTATTTTTAGCACATAATGGTTAAATCCCTACAAGTTGTTTCAGTATCATTGCAATGGCCAAAGCAAAAATTGTCAAAAAAAGGGAGATTGAGAAAAGAAAATAATGTGAGTACAAAAACAATTACTCAAACACATTAAAAATATAAAAAATAAAAATCTGAGGCTTAAGGATAGCCAGTACTCCTTTTTTTAGCTTCTCCTTGACCTGGACAATCACAAGGATCTTAATACAATGTTCTTGCACTAGACAAGATTAAGTTTGGGAGATCCATAAATTGGCCACTTAAATGTTATTGGATTGTACAATTTCATTAGGTATCAAACATTGCTGAATTTAGAATAAATCCAAATATGAGCCATTCATGATGACTTTGAAGTTAATTTGTAAAGTATCTGGAATTGTAAGTCCTCCAACAGATGGTAGATCCAAATTATAGAGTACAGCATTCTTATGGATTCTTGAGAACCCCAAGATTTCAATTTTCATGATGTTTGTTCCAAAAAGTTCAAATAAATAGAACTCGTTGAAATTCAATAATGGTTGGGCTCATGGGTTGTCACTGATAAGGCCAAGTTGGTACAAAGCCTGTAAGATTCGTATAGAAATTTAAAAAAAAAAAAAAACTAAGAGCAAAGTGCGAGTGCCCTTAAATCTTTCATTTTTAGAAATTTAGTAACATTAAGCCCAATCCTATCAAGAAGTTAACGTATGCCGTATCCATGCAATGTTAGGAAGGACAACAATGACACGTTCTTCTCTCATGCCAAGAAGAAATACTTTAGTGAGATCCTCCAAGATATTTGTCAAAGGAATTCTCTCATAAAGTGTACGGTACTCAATGTATGCTCGTCCAAAAAGGACACGTGTGGTTTGCAAACTCAGTGCAAAACAAATTTGGATCCTACATTTTAATTTTTACAAAGCATAATCTTCTCACTTTACTAGAAAGGTTCCACTTAATCTCACGGTTCATATAGTTGCATTTACTTTTATTTTTTTATGTTTGTACTGCCACGGGAAGAAAATAAGTAATGTTTTTATTGATTCATCTAGTTGCCTCTAGAAAGATAAAAGAAATGGAGTCAAATATTCGTTGAGGATTGTTTGGATGATTTATCTATATTCAATCAAGAAATTTTCATTAAATTTGTTTCCCTCTTACGATCTTAAATGCATGTGCATTTGTATTCCTTAGGACAACACTACAGATGAAGACATCTTCTAGGAGGCACCAGACCAATCTTCACCTGGTAGTGGTTAGCTACTCGCTCAACAACCAAGCTACGAAAGATCAGGATCCCGATGGATGTGCATATTTACAACTGTTAGCTCAGCCTTGTTAATGAATAAACAAATTCCTCCTAACACTAGAGTTCAAGCAATAGAAATGACATTTTCGTTTATATACTCCGTATATTTGGATAGTTTAAATCTGGATAAAGTTGGTCAGGGGCAAATGCATCAACTTTAGAAACATGTGAAAGACAATTAGAGAATTCGCTGCACTGGCAATTGCTTTTCCAGTCGATTCCACCTAGAGACTTACGGCCGCCCAACAAATACAATCTACATTCCACATTCTGTTCAACTCATATGATCTACAAACAGAGCATTCAGAGACGAATACAAGAAGGAGAAAAGAGAAGTTAACGAACCCGAAGAATCCTGGCGGCTTCAGAGGAAAACAAGGATGGATTGCCGTGAAGGTTAGGAACGGTAGAAGATAGGCAATCCGCCACCGCTCGCCGAAGCGGCTCCGGCGGCCTTTTAGAGACTGACGAGGGTTTCCGCTGCTTCTGCGCCAGCACGCCATAAAACCTCATGCTTGCCGGGCTCCGCGAGGGGCTATAACTTAGGGCTTTCTTCGAGCCCTGCGGCGGCTCATCCACGGACATCTCTCTATCTCTTTCTCTTCCAATAAATCTATGATCTTTTTCCTCTCTGCTGCTTCTCCTCGCGCTCTACATTCGCAACCTCTTCTCTTTGATCCCGCACTCCATCGAAAGCTTAGCCGGCACAGGAGAATGAGCTAAGGACGACGAGAGAGAAGATCAGAATTGGAAGATTTATTGGAACAAAAAGCAAGGAGTCAGAGAGCTGTACAAATCCAAGCATCGGGTGTCTATGCAATTCTTATGGTTTTTAACACAATTGACAGGGGAAAAATATGAAGGGAAGATTTCACATATCCAGCTGTCCGGAGAATTTTTCTTCAAAAACCAGATGTATTGTGGAAATATCACAAGAGACCTCCAAGCATCCGACGGTCACGTCGTAGGATTTGATTTTAAAAATATATATATTGATAATTTATGAAAAATTTAATATTCTTAATACACTAAATATCTCATTATTTTATTATTTAGATAAATATATTTGAAATTTTATTTCGAACAAAATCCGATGTATATCAAATATTTTAATAAATTTTTGAACTAAAAAATTTGTCTTTGATAATGCCAGAACTCATTTGATCAGTCAATAGTGAAATTTCATAATGGCTTGAACTTTATAATCATCATTTGTTCAAGATTAATTATGCTATATTTTTTATTATGTATATTTGCATGCATTTATGGCTCACAATTATAAGTTATAATAGAAAGGAGATTAAAGTAGTGTTGACTAAAAAAAAGAGAGGGAAATGATCGATCAGATGCACTGTCCAGTATCACGCACAGTTATTTTCAAACAAAGCATTGCTTCGCACGATAACTGCCTACCGACAATCCAAAATGATAAAAAGAAGGAAACGGAGAAAGAAAAAAAACGAACTCGCTCATTCGCTCCTTCGACTCCATCATTTCTGTTTGATTCCGTTGCTTGGCAGGAAGGTATCTAGGGTTCACCTTTCATCTTCTTTGTTCGTCGTTGTTGTTCGTCTTCATGGCTTCGCAAGCGGTGTAGGGATTGCACGCGCCACTTCTCCTGCTCCTTTGCTGATGTCCGACGCTGCTTCACAGGAGATGTAGAGATTGCACGAGCCGCTCCTTCAACTCCTTGTTGTCGTCCAACTTCGCTCCTTCGCAGGAGGAAGAGATCGCACTGTCACTTCCTCGGCTCCTTGTTGCTGTCCGACTTCGGTGTTTAGCAGGAGGTGTAAAAAGATCGCACGAGTTGCGACTTCGGTCCCTTCATTGCTGTCCGACTTCGATCCCTTCGTGGTTGTTCGACTTCGGCTCCCGCCCTGCTATTCGATTTCATTGCTTTGTAAGAGGTATAGAGATTACACAAGTCATTTCTTTGGCTCATTTGCTCCCTCGACGGCTACCCTGACCGAACCCAACCCATACCCGAGTAGATTCGAATCAAACCCTTCTCTTTCTCTCTTCTTATGATATAATATATATTATGTATATTATATTATATATAATATTATTATGATATTATATATGTGCAATATAAAAATAAAATAAAGATGAATAAAATAGAAAGTGGTAAAATGAGAATTTTCAAACATGTGTCGAAGACCTCGTGCCGTCATACCTTAGGTTCGGCCGGGATGGTTTTGAATTGAAGACCAGTGCCGTGATCTTAGATCCAGGCGGATGGTCTGAAATTGAAGACCCGCGCCATCGATCTTAGATCTGGGCGGATGGTTTTTCAAATTTGAAGACCCCGGGTCATTGTATCTTAGATCCAACCGGGATGATTTTAACTCAAAGACCCTACGTCGTTGACCTTAGGTCCGGGTAGGAAGAAATTAGGGCAAGTGCCCTCCCTTACCTCCTGGCACCGGGGAGGGGACGTCAAGAGACTGCCAAAATTTTCTCAAAATTTTAGAGGACAATTCAATTCGAATTCGAGTAAAATATTAAAATTAATTTTAAATTTTAATTAACTAATTAGTTGATTGATGTTTAATAAAAAAAATTAATTGATTAAATTAATCAAAATAATCGGTTATATTTTGCTTCTCACCGTTCTCCCAAATGCCATTCAATATAAACGAGAACTTGTTGGATATCATCCCAATCAAAAGACTATTTTCGAGATGCCTCGAATATCTCTAAATGATATTGCCTCGAATATCTCCGAATGAGACCTCTCTTTAAGAGATTCTATTGCAACTAACATTGAGTGGAAGACTTTGAATTGTTGTGGTGTTTCAAATGATATTCCTCTTTTTGAAATATTAGAGGTCTTTGGTTGTCAAGATATTACCTCTCATCCTTTAACTATTACAACGAATCATATCATTAATTAATTAATCAAAATTAATTAATGAGATAAAATTAATTAATCAATTAAATTTGATTTGATTCATTTTAAATTCAAGAGCATTTGAAATTCAAAAAGTTTCAAAGTACGAGAGCATTTCAAATAAAATTTTTAAATACGAGAGCTTCAAATTTTGAGAGTTTTTAATCTGAAAGTTTTAAAAAAAATTCGAGAGTATTGTAATTGAGCAATTGGAGCAATTAAATTAAAAAAAATTAATTAAATGAAATCCAAAGAATGTTCACACTAATTGACTCTGTACAACTCACACTAAAACTCAACTCCTAACAAAACTAACCAAAACACCCAAAAAAATTGAAAGAAAGTCTCCAAAATTTTAATCTAAACTCTGCCCCTGGTGGGCTCCGGTCCCAACTCCTGGCAAAGCTCCTAGCAGGCTCTAATCCCTGCAACTGCATCACCTCTGGCTGCAAGCTCCTGCCATTGTAACTACTGGCTACAAACTCTAGATCAGCATGTATCTGCATACAAAACAAATAAATATTAGTACATCATAAATGAAGTAAAAAAATCATCAAAATATTGGAGAGTGATAAATCTAACTACTAGTAAAACAAAAGTATCGGGAAGCAAGAAAAGCTGAGTACTGGAAAACTAGTAGAGCCACAGTGTAGTAGGAAAAAGACTACGAGCACAGAACAATTAAAACATTGACTCTAGTGTCAAAACCCCAAAGTGTCAAAATCACGAACTCAAACCAACTCATAAACCTCTTAAATTCTTCAAGTAACAAATCCTAAACAACTGACATCCTCTCAACAAATACATAATGAAATTTAAAATCATTGGGCAGCCTTATTTATAAAAACTATGGTTGTAAGACCCACTATCCGATAACTTTCAAAGGAAAACCATAAGCCCGACCCTAGGGAAAAGTTTTAAGTAAAATCAACTTAAACCCTAATCCCAAATTAAAACATCCGGCAATTTTTAATATAAGCCGTAAGTTCGATCTCTTAGGGAAATATTTATGTAATAACACAACCCTAGACCTCTCACCCGGGCATCCTAGTCTATAGGGCTTGGTTATAAGACTCATAACTCCTCTCACCCTGGCATCCTAGTCTATAGGACTTGGTTATAAGACCCATAACTCGGGCCACTTAGCCTATAGGGCTAGGTCGTAAGATCCACCATTAGGCAACTTCTAAGGAAGCAATAAGACCTACCCCACCAAAATCTTCGTGCTGCTTTCTAATGAAATCCATCAGTCCCTACCCAAATCTAACCATGCAAACATCTCTTACTTTAAGAGAGAATGTCATCTTTAAATAATGCTTTGAAATACAATAATTATGATACTAATCTCATGTTGAAAGCATGTGGAATTTTTATCATTAGATTCTCTACAAAACTATAAAAGTTCCTGGGCATCATAGTCTATAGGATTAGGTTGTAAGACTCGCTATCGGGTAACTTCCAAGTGAAGTCGTAAGATCCACTTTTTAGGAAAATTGCTAAAATAAATTGCAATGATCTTAAAACCCAAACAATTAAATTCAAATGCATGGGCATCTTAGTCTAAAGAATTAAGCTGTAAGACCTGCTTTTCAGGCAATTTCCTAATGAAAATTATAAGACCTACCCAAACAATTAAAACCTTCAGGCAGCCTTGCTGTAGTGTTAGGTTGTAAGACCCATATTTGGGCAACTCATAAATAGAGCCGTAAGTCCCACTTCAAATTAAACATATGGGCTACTTTCTATGAAAGTTGTAAGTCCCGACCCAAATTCAAATTTCTATGTAACTTCTAAACGAAGTTATAAATTCCTAAACTAAATTAACTTCTAGGTATTCTAATAGATGTAAACTCCAAAATCTCTAATAAAATTAAAACTCACATCTAACCACTTCAGTCTACTTGGGATCCCTAAGAAGAGGCAACCCATGGATGCTAATCAGATTCCCTAGACACTGGTCAATGATTGTTAGTGTTGGTAGACTGAAACCTATATATACCTGGGACGACGGAACCATGGGATCTTGATCTGGTTTACCTCCATTTTCCCATAATTGAGACTAAAATCATCTAAAATTTATTCATCCTTAATCGAGAGTTCTCTCTTATATGTTAAGAGGGGTAATTAACTAAGAGTGCTTGCACTCATGGAAAGTAAGGACCCCAGATCTAATTAAACCCTGACACTACCCTCAGGGAAAATCTGATTAATTACAATCTGACTTAAGGGAAATGGAATCCTATAGCTGCAAAGCGGGATTTATGTATTCATACCATTTTTTTAAGCCAACAAGTAGAATCTTGTATTCAAAAAATTAGTAAGCTGTCAGTTTATAATAAGATTTTTGATATGATGGATAAAATTATTGGATAATTTGAGTGATTTGATCTTGTTAAAAGGGTCGATAAATGCCCCTTTAGGCTTTTTTTTTTCCAGCTTACAAGCTGCAACTTTATGAAGCCTATTTCATCAACTACAACTACAGATGGTCAGTGATGAGGAGAATAATAAATGCTCTCTTATGTTCAACATTCATGATAGTAACACAATATTTTGAGTAGTTGAATTTGAGTAACATAATATTTGAGCGATTTTTTATATGAGGATAAATTCAAGGAGAAGAATTGAATGATTAGACTTATTAATAATTAGCAAGATTGAGACAAGAAGTTTAAAAATGTGGACGTGGAGAAAACATTCATGTTATGCACTTAGAGAGGTAATATATGAAAGTTTGATTTATATTATATTATAGATGATATTCTACTCAACCATGGTAAGCACCATGTTGCTTTTATTGAGATGATTGTCTTGGTTGAAGAGAAGTAAGCACTTTTTGAATACACATGAGGTAGACTATCATGGAAGATGATTGGAAAGGTCAAATAAGAATATGGTTTACTATGAGGCCACCATTCTGAAAAATATTGTCCCATCTAGTACATAATCACTTGATATGTTAGAACATTATAGTATTGAGCGTATGAAGTCATCCCAGAACAATGGAGACAATGTGAGAGTATCTTAGAGAGAGAGCACAAAGATATTGAGTTAAAACAGTAATAAAATATTTACAAGCAATTTTTTCTTGTCATTATCAATGAATGAAAATATAAGTTGCATCCAAAATATTATATTTTGAGTTAATTTATGTTAACTATTATTATAAATTAACTTTCAAGCATGCTTTGAGTTATTTGTAACAGATAATATTTTAAGCCAACAATAGTGCATAGCATTAATGAAGAAGGATTTTATAAGTCTATTATATATACTCATTCTTCTCTTCTCCTCAGTTAAAGTTGTAAAGAAGAAGAAGATGATGACCACCACATATTTTGCGAGTGGTATTCATGCAAAGAAAAAGGTAGGAAAGAAAGTTGAAGAACAACTAGATGCCAGTAAGTCCATTCGCTCTTCCAATGAACTAAAGCAACTTTTTATAATTATTAGGAATTTGAAGAATAATTAGTTCATTTTTTAGAATAATCTTTTAAAGTTGGAGCAAAAATTAGTTTCTTGATTAGGTATAGTTATGTATGTAGGCATGCGAAGAAGAATAATGGTTTTGATTGTGTCACAAATATGAGTGAAGCTAAAATGGATAGTACCTATCCCTTTTTTGTTGACTCAATCATTCATATTGAGATTTGGAATGATGTGGAGTAAGAGGATAGCATAGATATTCTTACAACAAATTTGATCATTCCTTTGGAGATTGGAGATGATGTGGAGCCTATCTCTTATCATTGTGCCTAGAGATGATGTAAAGAAGAAGAATAAAGAATAAGAGGAATTTAATTAGAGGCTTCATAGATCCATCAAGTAATATGCACAAGTCAATGAATCCAAGGGCTATTTAATCCTTTTTGTCTACTCATGAAGAGAAATTATTTTTTCTTCAAAGCTTAGTTATCAGGCTTGGAGGACAACTTCAAATAGAGGAAGATAGAAGTGGGTAGTAAAAGCTTGTCGAATGCTATGCTTATTTGCAACCTTAATTAAACCCATGTATTTTCATATCTCATGTCATTTGTAATTAAATTTTAAAGAAAGGAGAAAGATTCAAAGAAGAGAAAGGAGGATGCATGATCAAGGTGTTGGCTTTTGCTTAAAATGCATATTTATAAGATTTTTAGAGTGAGAGGGAAGTGTAACACCTCTACCAACATGCCTCATCATAATCTTCAACTAGTTCATTATTAATTAAAAGACTCGATTAGTTAGTTAGTGCCACTTGGATCAATGAATCTTAAATGCCAATTTGGAGTGAAACTACTCTATTGATTGGCTTTAATTCATCCAAAATCTAATATGAGAGTGAATCTCTTCTATCACATTCCACTCAGACTTCATTAAACCTTCCATCATTTTCAAAATGGTTCCACAAAAATCTCATTAACATTAGATTAGTTAGCTCAGTTCTCACTAAATAATTCAGGACATTCTCTAAGCTGAGCTTCGCGATCTAAAATCTTTAGTCAAATTCATTTACTTTTTAAAAATATTAAAACTTTTTTCAAATATTATAGTAATCATCACCACCCACATCACTCGTCTATTCCCATTACATAATTATGAAAAAGCTCCAAAGATCCCCTATAACTTCATGTTTTAGTTTTATTTTTCTCTTAAGAACATTTGTTCATTGGCAGTCTGGCCACATAATGTTTGACATGTGGCATCTGACCACTTCCTAGTTTACCACGTCTCACTATGCCTTCCACTACAAAAACTTGTCCTCCATACTGTAACGCCCTAGGATCTAATGGAATAATTTAAATTTATTTAGACCTATAGTTAATTACCTCATCCACAAATAATAACAACTCGTGCTATTAAATTTCTCAAAACATACAGATAGTATAATCAACTTTCATTTCATCAAAATATAATTATAGGAATTCAAATCACAGAAGTCTATACATCACACAATTAAATGTTACATTACAAAATCATACCTTAGGAATTCAGATCCAAAACCCTGCCTCTATACCTAATCTACTCGGCATGATCTTTAGCTTTTCCTAAAACGTTTAAAAATAAAAGAGCAAGCTCAACTAGCTCAGTAGACTCCTTCCCTTACCCCTTACATGAACCAATATATAATTCCAATATTTAAATATCATTTAAGTAAGAAAACATAAGCATTTAAGAATTTTAATAAACAAAATATGAATTACTCGAATTTACTAGACTTACAAAGTTATCACTTATTGTTATACTACCACTTTCACAGAAGGTTCCAATATATAGTTCAAAATACTCTATCTCACAGGAGTCCACTTGCACTTTACTTTCACTTTCCATCAAAACTCGTTCAAAGATTCAGAAATTGTTACTGCTTTATTTAGAACATTTCTTAAACTTAATTCATTCATAATTAAAATATGAAATGTAATGGTTATAATGCACATGTCCCTATGGATCTCCAGTTCCACTTATATCTCCTTTAACATCCCACATCTGTATCTAGCAAGTGGGGCCAAAATCTCTCCCATATCTACATGAAGCAGATGGGGCCAAAAGAGTACTTGCAATGTTACTTAATCTCTCACATCTGCTTCCAGCAAATGGGGCTAGAATCTCTCCCACATATACATCAGATAAGTGGGGCCAAAAGAATACATTTAAGGCCCTCATAACATAACAGAGGATGCACTTTCCCACATATCAGAACAAAACATTTCCAATGTCATGTAATGTAGAATTCAATTGTAATGTAACAAGAATTAAATTGTAATGTAACAAGAATTAAATTTAACATATAATGCAATATTCTGATAATATAGGAATTGCTGGTAAAATGACACATTACTTGTAAAATAGAATACTCACTAAACTTTCATTTTTTTATTTCTCACTTTCGAGAAACATTCACATAAATATTTTAAAACATTTACATAACTATTGCATTTGCTAGAAAAGTCTCAATTCATTAATATACTTGAAAATTTGTGTAGGAAAAATCAACCGGTAAAATTTCATTTTCCTACGGTCAAAATATTCAAAACAAAGCAAATAGCCACATATAAGAAGCTACGCCATGAAAATTTCATAAAACTCGAGAAAAATATATTTTTTTCACGACTCATAATAAACTTATTGAAATTAAAATCCGAGAAATGATTTAGGAGTCTACCACGAGCCCTATAATTCCCTGAACTGGTCCGACGGACAAATCCTAAGCTTTGCCCTCTGAAATCTCTCTCCCTCTCTCTCCTCCTCTTCCCATTTCTTCTCTGGCAAGGTTGGTGGGGAATGGATTTATAAAAGATTTAGATATTTTTATTATTTAAAATTCACAAACTTGACCTAGCGCCGCAACGCCCAACTTCCCAGTGCCGTAATGCTCTCAGAGAATCTTCTAGATTCTCTCAAAATATCTTCACCTGAGACCCAGCGCCGCAGCGCTCACCCAAACTTAATTTTTTATCCAAAAACCTAAGAGCTCAACACCGGGGCACCAACTACCACAGCGCCTCGATGCCCACCGAGAAATTTATAAAGTTTGGGTTTTCACTTCTCGAGTTCAAACCTTGGTTCAATTAAGCCCCAATACCCATTCTAAAACTTATAATTATAGATTTCATCAATTATAAATAAATATTTAATATAATTAATTTTAATTACCTAAGTTTCTGATGACAGGTATCACACATACCTCCCAAGTTATTACTTACCTTGATTTCACACCCCCTAACCTAATTGCTTATAAATACTTTGTTCATGGACATTCATGATTAGTTGAAGAACTCGTACCAAACTAATACTAATATATCATAAAATGAGAGAGTGAGAGAGATGGGGTATAACTAAGAGCCTTGTAACCTTTTTCTTCCTCAAACAGTGGAATATCATCATTCTCTCATGACAGTAAATGTATGCTACTTGGTTGAACCACTTAAAATTTATGTGCACTACCTTTTTTGTCTACTCAATAGCTACGTTTCCTTCCTACCTTCTCCTTTTTTCCATGCAAACAATACTCTCTCCATTAAGTAATAACCCATCTTGAACATTTGACCATTATGTTATGTATAAAGTTTAATTCTTCCCATACTTCTCTTTTGTGAACTGGTTAGGATCTGAGCAATCTTTGTTATTTAGCCTCTTCACACAACTTCTAACTGTTGAAAACAATTTCTAATGATTTAATGTCTACCAACATCCAAAGCATAAAATTGATCGGATGCTCGCCTTCTAGATTGCTTGATATCCCCCGATCCGATTATACATCAACCACCATCAACCACTACTTGCCGGTGACACCGCAAGCCATGCCTAGCACCGACCATCACCCTCCATTGTCAACCAATGCCGCCATTGCCCACCATCAATGCGCAAACAAAATTATTAAAAAAATAAAAATGCAATGCTTTATTTTATAACAGTTCAAACACACACACAAAAAAGAAGTAATCTCTTAAATTTACTCAACAATGAACCAAACATCATAAAATATTTCAAATACAATAAATTTACTTTACACTACATTTAAAATGAACTAAAAATCTAAAAACATTGGCCCAAATGACCCTTAACCATATAATAATTGAAGCTTCTTTCACCACAATGGTTTCTTCTTAATATATATAGTATACCAAATTTCTGTGTGAGTATCCTCATAAAGCATGCTTAACACCAATAAATAAATTTTTGCAACTTCAAAGCTCAAGCTATATACATACAGAATGAGAATATCTGATAATACAGACATGCAATGAGATGGTTACTGAGGAATATCAGGAAACCTGATGTCCATATTAGGCAATAACTTGCAGGCCATGCTCCAGAGCATGTAAATTTCATATCTTCATCTACATGAACTGATTCGTTTGAGATAGGGTGTCATTTTGCATAACTAGAGCAATACTAACTGGAGACTGCAAGCTTAGAGATCATCTATTACTACGCCTCATCAACACCACGAGAGCTCTGTTCCTCCACAAGCTTCCCTGTGGTCCACCTCCTCAACATCTCCAGGGCTGCCTTGGGCTGGTCCATTGGAACCATATGTCCAGCATTAAGAATCTACATAGGTTAGTTATACTAGTCACTGTCAGCTTATCTATGAATTATGAACAAATATCACAAAGTTCGATTGAACTGAAATACTTAATAGAAGCAAGGACAGTAGGTATCTACTGGAATATAATTTCATCTAGCATAAATTTAGCAGCCATTTGTGGTCACTTTAATTTTTTATTTTGTTTCTATTTTGCCTCTGTTCTAAAGTATGAAATATATATATATATATATATATATTTAACATTTTCATGAATTTCATATTTTAATTAAAAATATTGCATATGTTCACCTCTCACCTCCACTCCCTCCCTTCCCACCCTTGCCTCTCCACCAACCCCGCCTTCTCTCCACCTCAACTCTTCCCTCTCCACCTGTACCCGCTACCTCCTTAACCGCTGCAGAAACCGACATCCCTATGAACTCATCTCCACTGTCAAACTCCACCATTGTGTCGACTCCATATTTTCCAGTGCTGCAAAGATTGACATCTCCACCCTCTAGTTCCTCGCCTCCCTCTTCCGACTAAAGACACCGGCAGTGGTAGATGGTGGAACAGTTCCTGATAGTGGAGAGGGGGCACGGGTTCCCACATTTGTTTGTGTTTGTGTTTTGTCAGAGGATTTAGATTTTGGTTTGGAAAAAGAAAAACTGTTTTTTAAATATTAAAATACCTAAAAACATGTATTTAGTATTTTTTAAAACAGAATAAAATTGTTTTTAAAATAAAAAATAATAATAAGTACCAAAACATATTTTATTACTTTTATAATTATTTTTGAAAAGCAAAATAATAAATGAAAAATAAAAAGTCCCAAATAAGATCTATACATTTTCAGCCATCCTCTAATAACACATGAGAAGCTCTTTAATAGGATTTAACACATCCTCTAATAACACATTAGGGGATGTTTGGCAACAAGTAGGATTTAACTTTAATAGAATTTTCCTGTCAATTCGGATTTAGTAAAGTCTGTGTATGTTAAATCCTGTTAAACTGTTTGACAATATACTCTAAGATTTAAGACGATTGGTTCATTTAAAAATTAAATTTAATATTTTTTAATTTAATTTATGTGTTAAGTATAAGTTACTAATTAGTTTCAATTTTAATTACTGCCAATAACTTATAATAATAAATAATATAATTAGAAGCTTGCTAATTATCAAATGATTTAATTAATAGTTTAATTACTAATTATATTAGGCGGGTAGGCTGTCATTATAGGACAAGATTACTTGATCAATGCAACATTACTTGTGAGTTGCAAAGAGTATATTTCTATGATTCAAATTATGATCTCTAATTCTCTATCATAATAGAAGCAACTTGAATATTGCTTTTATGCACATTCTATCCATCAAATACCACTAGATCACTAGATTTTTCGAATAATTCAGTGCAATAATGAGCGAAATGTTGTTGCAGGGGTGCTTACCTTGAGGAAACTTAGAGGTCCAGATGACTTCAGCAACCCTGCTTCCTGGTGGTCAACAGTAAATGGTACAAAGGGGGCTACAGAGAAGTTCTGATTACCAGACCACTTCATTGAACCAACCCATCTATAATTCCCTGCAAAGAAGAATAAACACATGAATCAATTACATCTATTTCTTCTAATTACTCGTCATTAAGAAAAATTATAAATGACACATATCAAACCCTATCAAAATCACATAGAGATAAACTAATGGCCTGTTGTGAATGTGTCCACCTAAAGGAATACTTGTTTTGTCCAACACTTCATGATTACATCGAAACTTTCCGGCATTTGTTTTCATATGTAACACACCATAATATGGGACATCTTCGAACTTTGATCTTAAATTAACAAAAACAACCCTTATGCAGAGTCCAATAGGAGACCAGCAAGCTATCCTCATGTTCCTGGAACATGGTTCCAAAATATAAATGAAATGCTGTCGTGGGCCCTGCCTAACTAGGGGCAGAGGAAATTAATACTTTTTTTTCTAAAGTACCTCTTTCGCCTCACTGCTTCATCTATTCATAATTATGCAGCGTTAAATCTCTTAATACAACCCCCCTACAGATTCTCTTATTTAACAACAAAAAAAGATATAGTTTTGGTATCAGAAAAATTGGAACGAAGTAGTGGCCCTTCCAGAACTTTTTCAGGCTAAGAAATGAGCATTCTGCATAAAATCAAAAAAGAGATTCTTTTAAATGGAAAATCTGTTTTAAATCGTTACCAAAATGACACGACTGAGCATATTCATGGATTTCTACAAATCTATCTTATTTTTCTTAGTAATGTTTATTTAATTTATATTATACCACGCTCTTCTTGAATACTAGTGATCAGATTTTTATCCGTAGTTAAAATTTAGAATTGAGTTAAAATAAAAGAAGTGATTTATATCCTTCTATTGCTTGTAACTCCTTTTTATTTTGGTAACTTTTACTGGAATTTCCTTCTGTTTATTTATACTTATTTCCTTACTATATATTTATATATTATTTAACTCAGATTTTTTCCAGATTATTTATCATAGTATGCTTAAACAAAGACCCCAATAATGAAAACTATAAATATACATACTAACAATTCCAGAAATCATATCATGCAGACTATATCATCATCTTCTGGTGGTTCAGAACATATATCTTCCAGGGCGTATGGGAAGCGGACCAAGCAAGAAAGTTGAAGAAGCAGTAAACCTAGAATTCATTTTACCTTTGTTGAAGCTGATAGATATGGTGCATCAAGAGGGTATGACTTGCCGTTTTTAAAAAGTTGTGTGGGATTAAAATTATAGCAATAAGTAAATGAAAGGTAAAATTAAGTCAAGTAGGTATTAACAGTCACAATCAAAAAAACCAAATGTAAGGAAAATGAACATATAAATTTTTTTTGTGGTTCAACCCAAACTAATTCAATAGCAGTCATCTACATCTAGATTAGGGTTCCACTATCACTCCCTCCTTCGTTCCTCAATTCAGTGGTCTTGAATACGAGAAATTAACAAAGTTTTGCAATGAGGTTTCCCTAAGATTCTAATAGTCTCGAAGAGGGGTAATTATAAGCCTTTCAAAATCCCTTCAACAGCTACAAATAAATTTCAATAAAACCCTCAAAACTAAAAAGCAAAATCAACACAATTTCTAGAGCCTAGATAATCATATATATAGTCAATGATAGTAAATGCAATCTTCAATGAATTAAAAAAAAAAAAAAAACTTAAGCCTTATCATATGTAAGATCATAGTTGTTAACAGGGAATAGCACACCATAGCGCATATATCCCATGGATTCATGTCACCTAATGCATGACATGATATGAGCTATTTTAAAAATATCACAAAAAAATAATAACTCATGATTAATTTATAAATAATTTAACAATATAAGATATTCTAATACAAAAAAGCACCATCAATATCATATAAATAGAATTTAAGATTGTAACAAGACCCTCACGGGAGCAGTCTCAATAATGACAAAAGCATTGGAAGCTTTAGAGAATCGCCACCTCAACTCATTGGTATTGATTGTGTAGAGCCTCCCTTTGGTTGGGAGATGGGACTTGATTCGCTAACATAACATTATTTTAGAGGTGGCGTAGAGCTAGAGCGTAGTGTTAGGAAGTACTTGAGTTCGCAAGCAAACCTAACAACAATTAGTGAAGAAACAATGAGAAAACAGCTGTTTACAGCAGAAAACAGCACCGGTACAGCCGATTTCTTGGGAAATCAGAAGAAATCCACTAGTAGATGCAGGAAAACAGCAAACGATACAAGTTTCTTCAATTCGAGAGGAAGAAACAACTCTCCAAATCTCTAACCAAGCCTAGAGCCCAAAAGAACAAACCCTAGATCCCAAATATGATTTCAAATTCCAGATCCCCCAAACCCTAGCCCAAAAAGACTAATTAAAGCTAAAGAAACTTATAAAATCCCCAAACAGCCCTTAATTCAAAAATTTGGAGAAGGGCCCAAATTTTTGCTTACAAATATTTCAACTCTTACATATTTTTGAACACATAAAAAGATAAGAAAATACTAGAAATTAAACAAAACTTCACCTTTATAATAAAAGACACGACACTTACAAACATTGACACAATACTAGAAATTAAACACCTAAAGTTGCATTCCATCCATAGAGAAGAAGGATACAGTTGGAGTGGACACTTGCGTAGAGAAGAAGGGGTTAGAAGCCGAGAAGAAAGGAGGAGAAGCTCGCAAGCTATCCTAGAAGAGGAGAAGGAGAATGGAACAAGCTCGCAAGCTTTTCCAAGAAACCCGCAGGTTTACAATTCCCAAAAATCGCATTATCACACTACTCGCTTTCTATTACAAAACACCTTATTTTTATAGGCAAAAGAAAGGAATCCAAACAGCCCCAAAACTCTTCAAATTCCAATGAAAAGAGGGGAAAACGAATGCCAAAAGTCTCCAACAGCAGCCCCATTATTTGGTACAGGAACCCAAGAGACATCACCACAAAAGCCACGGCAAACCTCCCCCAAACAGCCATGGGAAAACCTCCCAGCCAAGAATCCAAAGAGGCAGCCCAAAAAACAAGACAGCCAGCTAATGAAACCAGCTAGCACCACACGGGAAAACCCACCCAATGAGGGATCCGAAGAGGCAACAAGGGGAAACCAACCAGCAAAGCATGGGGAGAGCAAACAGCCACCAAAACCGAGAGGGTAAAGGAGAAACCGAGAAGACATGGGGGAAGGGAAAGAGACACAAACCACTCCACCTTTTTCCTTTAATGAGCTTCACAACTTTTTGCCTTTTTTAATTAATGAGCTAAACTTTAGCTCATCCAAACCATCACTCCAAAACAAGCTCAAAATCGAGAACAACCCAAGACCAAACCGACAGCAGCAGCAGCCCAAAGAACCCCTAATAAGTGTGATGTGGAGACCCCCCCTTTGCCTACATCAACTTCCAACTCCTCTGTCACTGTAGCTGGCAACTCCACACTAACTGCATGCTCCCCTAGAGCTCTTCTCAGCTACGACACATGGAAGACTGGGTGTATGGTGGCCGTTGGGGGTAACTTCAATCGATATGCCACTGCTCCGATCTTGTCCACAACCTCATAGGGACCAAAGTACCTCGGTGCTAATTTCTCATTCCTCCTGTTAGCAACTGATTTCTGCCTGTAGGGCCTTAGCTTCAAGAACACTTTCTCCCCCACTTCATATTGTATGTCTCTCCTATGTGTATCTGTCTGCTTCTTCATGATTTGTTGTACCCTCAACAGATGTTTCTTTAACTCCTCCAACATCTTGTCTCTCTCCTCTAAGTACTGTTCAACTGAATAGACTAGTGTGCTTCCTCTCCCAAAATGCACTAAGTGTGGGGGATCTCTTCCATACAACACCTTAAAAGGAGTCATCTAGGAAGCAGAATGGTACGAAGTATTGTACCAATACTTAGCCCATGGTAACCATTTTGCCCACATTCGTGGTGTCTCAGAAGCAAAATACCTCAAATAGGTTTCCAAACTTCGGTTCACCACCTCCGTTTGCCTGTTTGTTTGTGGATGGTAGGCGGTGCTTCTCTTAAGAATAGTGCTCTGCAACCTAAAAAGCTCCCTCCAAAACTGGCTGAGGAACACTTTGTCTCAATCAGACACAATCGATTCAGGGATCCCATGTAATCTAATCACCTCCTTGATAAATGATGCAGTCATTGATACTGCGATGTAGGGATGTCGTAGGAGGATAAAATGTGCATACTTATTAAGTCTGTCCACCACCACCAAAATGACTGTGAACCCCTCTGAGCGTGGTAGGCCGTCGATGAAATCCATGGACACTTCCTCCCATACTCTGTTTGGAAGTGTCAAGGGTTGTAGTAGTCTCCTATAGCCATTGCCATATATTTGTTCCTCTAGCACACTTCACACCTTGCCATCACCTCCTCAACATCTTTGTACATCCCCTTCCAGTAAAGCTCAGATGTCAGCCTTCCATATGTCTTTTGTACTCCTAAGTGACCTCCAACTGCACTGCCGTGGAACTCCTATAACAAATGAGGAATATGTATGGAGGTTTGTGGCATCACAAACCTCCCTCCCTCCCTCCCTCCCTCCCTCCCTCCCTCCCTCCCTCTCTCTCTCTCTCTCTCTCTCTCTCAATATAGTAACCTATATGGCTACTATTATCTGTCATCAAGTCCTCCCTGATCTTTCTCAACTCTTCATTCTGAATGCTTTCTTCCTTAATGGCCCCCCAGTCTACCATCAGTGGTACTGAAACAGCCAACTCCTGAAGTTCCTCAACACATCAGGATAAGGCATCAGCTGCTTTATTTTCCAAACCAGGCTTGAACTGGATCTCAAAATCATAGCCTAATAGTTTGGACAACCATCTCTTATGCTTCTTGGTCACCATCCTTTGCTCCAATAGGTACTTCAAGCTTCTCTGATCAATCCGGACAATGAAGTGCCTACCCAAAAGGTAGGGGCACCACTTCTGTATAGCCAAGACAATAGCCATTAGCTCTCTCTCATACACTGACTTCAATCTAGCTTTGGTTGACAGCACTTGACTGAAGTATGCGATAAGTCTATGATTCTGCATCAGCACTACTCCCAACATGTATCCTGAAGCGTCAGTCTCTACTATAAAAAGCTGGCTGAAGTTCGGAAGAGCTAAAATTGGAAATGTATTCATGGCTTTCTTCAATCTCTCAAAAGCCTGAGTCGCTGCCTCTCCCCACAAAAAGTTGTCATTCTTCAATTGCTCAGTCAAGGGCCAAGCTATGGTACTATAACCCTTCACAAATCTTCTGTAATAACCAGTCAATCCTAAGAAACCCCTCAAGTCCCTTATGTTCCTAAGCATAGGCCATTTCTGCATTGCCTCAAGCTTTGTTTGATCTGCCGCCACTCCCTCCTTGGACACTCTCAAGTACTCCACACTAGATTGGGCGAAGCTGCACTTCTTTTGGTTGGCCTTCAGTTGATATTCCTGTAAAACTCCCAGAACCACCTTTAAGTGCTCTAGATGCTCCTCCTCAGTCTTGTTGTACACAAGAATGTCATCAAAGAATACCAGAACAAACTTCCTAAGGTACTGCCTGAAAACCCTGTTCATCAAAGACTAGAAAGTAGCAGGGGCGTTAGTAAGCCCAAATGACATTACCAGGAACTCATAATGCCCCTCATGTGTCCTGAAAGCTGTTTTTGAAATATTTGTCTCTCTCATTCTGATCTGATGGTATCCTGATTTCAGATCCAACTTGAAAAACATCACTGCCCCATACAACTTATCCAAGAGCTCATCAATCACAGGAATAGGGAACTTATCTAGCACTATCCCCTTGTTTAAAGCTCTATAGTCCACACAAAACCGCCAGCTCCCATCCTTCTTCTTGACCAGTAGGATTGGACTGGAGAAAGGACTCACACTTGGCTTAATAATCCCAGCTTCTAGCATCTCCCGAATCAGCTTCTCAATTTCATCTTTTTGGATCTGAGGATAGCAGTAAGGACGAACACTGATCGGTGTCACCCCTTCTTTCAAGGTAATGACATGTTCCAACTCCATCCATGGTGGTAGGCCCTTTGGAGGTTGAAAAACCTCGCTGAAATGTTGTATGAATGTCTCCCTCCTCTTCCAGTCTGACCCCTCCAATAGATGCAACTCCACCAAAAAGCCTCCTCCCACCTCCTATATGGTCCTGATCAAAGACTTGAGAGATACCCCAGTCTTCGATAGCCCTGCATCACCCTAAATCACCCTTCTCTTCCCCCTAACCACTAGTTCCATTCTCAGTGTTCCCCAATTGACCTTGATATCCCCCAAGGTCTGTAGCCACTTCATTCCCAGGATGACATCAGTGCTCCCCAAATCCAAGGGAAGAAAGTCCTCCCTCACCTGTATCCCCTGAATGCTCAACACCACTCCCCTACAAACTCCTCTCCCCATTTCTACCTTTCCCGTGCCCATTATCACCCCATAGCCTCCTGTATCCACTAATTTCACCCCCAACAGATCAACAACCTGGGTGGACATGAAATTGTGGGTTGCCCCACTATCTATCAACACTACCACCTCTCTATCAGCTATCTCTCCCTTCACTTTCATAGTGTGATCCGGAGTGAATCCCACCATTGAGTTTAGGGAGACTTCTGCCACATCCAAGTGCAACTTCTCCTCTTCCTCCATCTCTAACCCACTTCCACCTCCCTCTTCAACTTTCTCGTCATCACAGATGGTGAGAACCTGAAGAGTTCAATCCTTACACCTATGCCCTGACATGTACTTCTCATCACATCTAAAACACAGCCCCTTTGCCCTCTTCTCATGTATCCCCTTCTTAGTCAGCCTTTTAAAATTTCCCCCATTATCCCCTCCTTTAGCTCTCTCCTTGGGCACTTCCCTCAGACTCCCAGGAGCAGGTCCCTCTGAAGCTAAGAAGGTAGTGGTCATTCTGTATGACCCTCCCGAGTTGCTTCCCCTAGCCCCCCTTTCTAGATGTTTCTGGTCCTCCACCAACTGTGCTAGCTCCATGGCCTCTCCCAGGTCCCGTGGCCTCATTACCATTATTGTTGCCGGATCTCCGCCTTAAGCCCCTTCATAAAGTTTTCCTCTAGCACTGTCACTGAGATCTGGTCAAGTTTGTTGGCCAGATACTCGAACCTGTCACGATAATCTACCACGTTCCCCTCCTATGTCAGGGCAAAGAATTGCTCATAGAAGTCTCCTCTACCGGTTCGAAAACGTTCTAGTAAACAATCTTTGAACTCCCTCCAACTTCGAATAGGTTGTCTCATGTCTCGCCATTGATATCATGCAGTGCCTTCCCCTCTAAACACAATCCTGCCGCCGTTAGTTTTTCTTCTTTTGTCAACCTATTGACAACAAAGTAACGCTCCATGTTGCAGATCCAGCCATGGCCGTCCTCACCCTCAAAGATGGGCATCTTCAGTTTCCTCGCCTTTGGATCACCCCCATTTCCTCTAAATCCTCCATAAAATCCCATCCCTCGACAAGGAGGTGTTCCCCAGTTGCCACGATCTTCCCTCTGACGATCATTCCCAAACCCTTCATCGTACTCCCTTGCTCTTCTTCCAAAATCAGCACCTCGATAGTAGGATTCTTCTCTTCTCCCCACAAAATCAACACCCCTCATGTCATAGCCCATACTCATCTCCTCCCTAGAAAGTGGTTCTAGAGGAGGCATTCCGTCATCTCCCTCGAGGATCTCCACTTCCGGATTTTTCCTCCCCCTATACGGGTTTAAATTTTCCCCTCTTCCATGGCTACCGGTGGCCTCCTTTGCTTCTGATGTCGCCGGATTTTGTTTATATTCAAGCATCTTCTTCATCATGTCCTCCAAGGCAGCGAACCTTCCATCCATCTTTTCATGGATGGATGCAAATTGATTCTGAAAATTAGATATTTTCTCCTCAAAATCTATCTTCAATTGACCTATTTCTCCCTCCAATACTTCAACTTTCCTTCCGGCCCTTGACATCCCTTAGATCGACGGTCTCTGATACCAATTTATTAGGAAGTACTTGAGTTCGCAAGTAACCCTAAGAGAAATACTTGAGTTCGCAAGCAAACCTAACAACAATTGGTGAAGAAACAGTGAGAAAATTGTTGTTTACAGCAGAAAACAACAACGGTACAACCGATTTCTTGGGAAATCAGAAGAAAACTAAGAGAAAAACGAAGAAATCCACTAGTAGATGCAGGAAAACAGCAAACGATACAAGTTTCTTCAATTTGAGAGGAAGAAACAACTCTACAAAGCTCTAGCCAAGCCTAAAGCCCAAAAGAACAAACCCTAGATCCCAAATCTAATTTCAAATTCGCATCCCCCAAACCCCAAAAAGACTAATAAAAGCCAAAGAAAACTTACAAAATTCCTAAACAGCCCTTAAACAACAAGTTAATTAAGTAGAGGGCCCCACTAGGACTTCCGACCGCGCACCCCCCCCCCCCCCCAAACAAAAAATTCAAATGATCTAATGGTTCCATTATTTCATTTATATCACTAGATAAAACATACCAACATCAAAGGGATTTCAGTTGTAAGCTTAGGAAGCCTAATTAGTAATCATTAGTTGTCTCATATTAGGTATCTTGAGCAAATAGAGAGTGACAATGTGGGCATCTAAAAAATGTGCTTGAGATTAATGTTAGAGTCATTTACTAGTTGCGGGTTGATCGTACCAATTTCACTGAATAATTTAGTGACATCATGGTTGTTTGTGATTCACAGGTATTAGCTATGAAAAAGCTTAATGGCATGTAGTGACCACTTGTTATTCATGAGTATAAATTTCACTTGAAAAAGTGTGCAAGACGTGGGATTTTTTATTTGTTTGGTTGTAGTATGCGGATTCGATTTTGAATGTTGGGTTTATTAGCATAAGGCATTCTAGAGTGTAATTTGGGATAGGATTTGTTTCTATTGGAAGGCCAATAAGTGGGTGATGTAGAACTAAATGATGTAACAATGATATTTAAAGATCTCACATGCTTTCAATTAAGAGCAATAATGAATTTGAACGTTAACCACTTAACGAAAAGAGAAAACAAGAGAGGGGTGCCTTAATTTAGGCCAAGTCACATAATAAGAGTTAAGATCACAAGATAACTACAAAATTCAACGTTAGCAAACATGGAAGATTTTCAATATCACCCCTAGTTTAACAATGAGATTAGAAAGCATAGAAAATCAAAACTCATGCCCTACATTTACTAAGCATCCCTATGTTACTAAGCATAGGCAGTTAGCGTTGCATAATTCCTTGTGCTTGATTCACAACCTACAAGAAAAGAAGATTAGGAGAAATTTTGAATAGTAGGAAAAAGTTCACCCTCGTCGCGGGACTGTGGTGATTTTCCACTGAACGGTGGAAAGCTGCTCTTCGATGGCTTCGGATAAGGTGAAGATGATACACTCCAAATAATCCTCGACGGTACTATCAATCTCCGGATTGACTGTTTTGATTGAAAAATATAATTTTGAAAAAGTGTTTAATTTTCTTTGGGAAATATTTAATTTCTGAAATTTAAATTTTATAATCGAACACTTATTATGAATGATATATCACCTCGAAAGATGAACATATCGTTCTCTAACAGGTTCAGATTACAAATTTTGGTTTATCCTGATTATCGTAGTTGAATTTGAGAAAGAACTACATATGACCCCAAAGGGTCAAAATGAGTATTCAATCAGATATTTAACTACAATAATTTGGATAAGAAGATCATTGATCTCACAATCAAGTCTACGATAGTAATTGATATATCCTTCCGTAGAAAGAAGTTATCAATCACTATTGATAGTTTGAAAATGACGATAATGATTGTCGAGTTTGATTTTCCCAAAGAAAGTTAATTGAGGGTTTTGAAAAGCTTAATTTTGAAATCAGGTCTGGGTTTCTAAATCTCCTACGAGCGCAAGCCCTCGTAGTTAATTACATCGTAGGAAATCAGAAAATTTCCTATGAATACTCTTGATTAAAATAGCGATACGAATTTTATTTAAGAATTCAAAGATTGATATCAAAGGAGGTTAAAGGACTGGAAATTCAATAGGGATTGGTTCAAGATTGAACACTTATTTCTGGAGTCAAAGGAAGAAGAGTAGGAGGTGCTTTGAGATTCTGAATTACTTCAGAAACACCTCAAACTATCATAAGTGTTGGGCTTGAATTAGATTGAAAGAGATTTAATATTTGAGTGATCAATTTTATTAGAAAGTGGGAATTAGATTCCCGGAAGGTTGAGGTCTTCGAATTGAACATCTGCCTCAGAACCTAAGTCTAAAATTGGGTACTGAAAATCAGTGACCCAGAACCTAGCTAATACAATGCAATCTGGACTTACCCCGACCTAGATTGGGGAGCCAGCTAAACCACCTAAACGCTTTAAAACCATGAGTCAGGTCAATTATGCAAGAGTGGTAGGAACATTGATTAAAATTGGTTTAAAGAATTGGGGTCGACATCTAGAACAGATCCTAATTGACCCCTTAACATATGTTGGGTTAAATGTTTAAGCTAAAAATGCAATTAAGATTTAGACTCAATTTTTAATTTGTATCTAATGCAATGCATGCTAGTTGACTCGATTAAATGCTTGAAATTAGAATGAAGCAGTTTAAAAATCAGGCTTAAAAATAAATTTTATCCTAGAGATTGCACAACATCCCTTTGGACAGAACTGCACCCTAATAGGTCAGGTGGTCTGCCAAAACCCGCAGGCGGGGAGGTGCCTAACAAGGTAGAGAAGATTCAATATGATGCATGAAAAACCCCCGGCGAGTCCGGGCTTACTTCTTAAAAGCGTTAGAGTTACTATCTGAGCCTAAAGTTTTTAAATTTTGTTTAAGTAGAAATAGTTTATGACCGTACCCTCAGAGCCTCCGATCGGGTTCCAGGCTAAAACAAAATCGACATGCAATGAGCGCCAAAAAACTACTAAAAGCATGCAAGTCCTTAATCGCAATCAACATCAGGTAATCAAATCAATTAAATAATTAAATCAATTAAATAAATGCTCAAACTGAAAGTCCATGTGGCAAGTGCCACTTAATTATACAACCCAGGGTCTACAGGAAAAGTAAAGTGGCCGGGTACCACTGACTACAACCCGGATTCTACTCCTAAGACTCAAGTGACTTTGAGATTTGAGATTCTTCTCGTTCTTCACTTCTTCATCTTCTTAGAACTCCTTGGATCGTCGGGTCTGGATATCCAAATGAAAAGAAACTCCCCCTGAATAGGGGTGTTATCTTTTCTCTTTGGATATTTGAACTTCATCCTAATTTGGATCTCCAAATGGATAGGAACTCTCCCCTAAGGGATGTTCCTTCCTCTTTGGATTCCAAATTGGATGTTTAAACATCTCAATCTCAAAGTACTTTAAACAATTTACAACTCAATTTAAATCAAATTACATCAATAGAAATTAAAAATCTAGACTCAACAACCTGCAAGGTTATCCTAATAATTAACAGTTTATATTTGACATCCCAAGCAGTTATATATATTGAATATTAAAAATGCTCAAACCAGCCACACTTGGCCATGCTCTTTTAATTTTAAAGGGAGTCTTAGCATGCTTAGCACCTGCACAAAATATGTCAATTTTTAAAGCTTAATTATTTGCCCCCTTTAGTTTTAAATGCCCTGTATGAGCATGGCCACTTGCATAAGATTGAATTAGTACAAATCGTTCCTAACCTAGGGGTAGATCTAACGTACAATCAACCACATCACAGAATGCTGAAATTAAATAAACAATCACATCAACATCAATTACTTAAATCTAGCAACCAGCATGCAATGAAAATCACGGAAAATCCGGCACACGCAAGTAGCAGAAAAGTAAACACTAGTCTAGCCTAAGACTAGAGTTGGTTGTCCTAGCAAACCATCTAGAGTGTGTGAGGTAGGCTGTGTGATTTTGATATGTCCTAAATATGCACTTGATTGGAGTTGCTTGGTGTTCTGGTTGGTTGAAGGCTTAAGAGAGTTTTGATTTGAGTTTAAATCTTAATGACTTGAAATTAATTTTAAAATAGATTTTAATTATTTGTTGGACACCACTTTTGTTGCACACCGAGGCCGTGAAGTTTATTTCACCTTCCTTGGGGCTAATTTAATAGCCTCGTAGGCCTGGGTTACCCAGTGGTACCCGATATAGTTAAGTGATTTGAGTTTGATTAATGTTTGAAGGTTGATTAAATTTTAATTAAGATTGGTTGGTTGCTGGATTTAGAGTTAAGTTGATGTTTTCTGGAGTTTTTGAAGATTTATTGAATTTTGGGATTTTCTGGATTATTTTAATGATTTAATTCAAGGGTTAAAATTTGACTTTTTGATTTAAAGAGTTTTATGAAAATTTAATATTTTATTAAAATATTAGACCTTAACACGATCAGTTAGACAGTAAGTACACTGAAATTGAATTTTTCTAAATTTTATTATGAAGGTTTGAAGTTTTGATTTGAATTTGAACTAGGTTTGACCAAAAGTTGACTTTTTCAAACTTGATTGATTTCTAGAAACTTAATATTTTTAATAAATATTAGACCTTAAGATTAGTTGTATGCCTTTGAGTTTGCTCAATTTAGAGTTCATTTGAATTAGTTATGAATTTTCAAAGTTTTGACAATTTATTGAATTTTTAAAATTGGTTCAATTAAGGCCCTTTTTGTGATTTGAATCCAAATGACCTCCAAACTCCTTGAAATCAACTCCAAAGGTCAGGAATGACCTAAGGAGTGATTATCAAGTATTTGAGAAGTTTTTTGGAATTTTAAATTATTTTTAATTAATTAAATTAATTAAATTTCAGATTTCAATTAAAATTAAATTATTCTTAATTTTGAAGTACAGTCAAGGGGCTTTTATTTTTCATTGATTAAGAGTTCAATTCTGGTCAGTTTAAGGTATTATTTATAATTTTTGGATTTAAACTTGATTTATTACAATTTCTGGAAGGTTTTAAGGCTTAATTAAGGTTTAAACTTGATTAGTTTAATTAAGGGGCTTAATGATTTCAAAAATTCAGTGGGTATTTTTCTATGAGCTGAGGGTGTCAATAAGTTCAAATATTCAAAGTTTCAAGTCAAAATGAGGTGTATCCTAATTATTGAAAATATTCTGAATCCTCTAATTAAGTCCTTAATTATTGTCCTTAACGATGACACTAAGTTTAATTGAGTTTGAATCAAGGTTTCTAGACCCTTGGACACTAATTACAATCACACCAACATAATTAATCATGAATAGAATGAAAATATCCTAATGCTCTATGGAAAGATTTTATAGTAAATTATTAAAGTTATAGGCTACACAATCACCTATAACTTTAATGATTAACCATAAAGAAATGAACATATCATAGTAGATTAAAGTCATTTGAAGATGTAGAGAGCATCTTCAAATCATACCTAACCTAATTTGACATCATAATTATGCATGGTTTAATAAATATGAGAATAGGTCCAAACACTCTTGATACCTAAATTTCTTAAACCATACATAATAATGACTTAGATATATTTTTCAGTGATAGAGAGTCTATTACTGATTCCATAAAGCCCTAGCATGCATGAATTGGAATTTTATTGAAATAATTATGAACTTTCAAAAATGTAGGTCAAAGCATGACCAATCTTTTTGTAAATTCATAATATATATGAGATTGCATCAATAGGGCTCAGGAAAATTATGGAAGATCATAATTATACCCTAAAACATCTCTGCCAAATTTTGAACCAAAATATTTTGTATATAATTATTTAAAATTAAAATAAAATTTTCTGAATAGTTGAAATAATCAATAAAACATTACTTAAAATATTTTTATTTTATTTTTAAAATAAACTAGATAAAAATACGAGCAGAACGAGCCCAAGAACTCCAAAAATGGTTGGGAAATGAAATTCCCATGATTTTTTGAAGTTCTGTACATTTTTTGAAATTATTTAAATAGTTTTAACGGGCCGGTCAAACAGCGGCGCTGACCGGACACGCGTCAATCACGCGTGGGGCGGCGGTCAGGTGGCCCCCACTCATTTATCCAGCGCGGCAAGCTTTCAGGCCGTCGGATCTAACAGTGCGCTGATCTAACGGCTTGAAATCAAACCTGCGGTTGATCCCGATCCAGAAGGATCGGACGGCCCGGATACAATCCGCGGTCCAAAATGAACGGATCAGATTAAGACATATGAGTTCTGTCCATCCATCGGTTTAACTGATCAGACCGAATCATTAAACCCACGAAATCATGACCGTCCGTATCGATAGATCAAACGGAGGATCCTAATTTCGTCTTCCTCACTCGACTGCCGCAAACCCTAGGGTTATTTTCATTTCATTCTCAAGATATAATGAAATAAATAGCTTCAAAATTTGAGCAGAGATCAACTAGGGTATAAGAAGGAATGTGGAAGTATTTTTAAGCCCCTTGATACAATCCTTAAGATGCTATTTAAAAAACTAGATAATAACCTAGGGTTTAGTATTTACCATGGTAGGATTGATGGATTCAAATGTTCAAGATATGGTTGAGCTTGTAGGCTGTCCACGCTCAAATTCCTTGAAGACCTTAAGCCCTGAGGATGCTCCTACGAGGAGTTTGATCAGCTAGGATAAACCTAGCTTTGGTTTGCTGTCGAGCTCGCCGCCGGCGACTACCAAATGCCAGGGAAAGGTTAGGGAAATGTAGAGGGAGCTCTGAGAATGCAAAACGAAAACTCAGAGAGACTGGGGATCGACTAGAATGGGAAATATTCCTTAATGAGCTCTCTCGTGCCTATTGCCTCTATTCAGCTGTTGGAGCCAAAAGCAACGGCTGGGATCGCTCAGGGAACTTCTGGGATGCTTGACACCTGGCTAAAGTCGTTAGAGCACAGGGAGGCGCATTGCTTCAGGTGAAAACGGCCCTAGGCCACTCTCACGTGGAGGGGACCACTAGGGACGTTGGGATCGGGCTGGAGGCATGCCAGTCATTGGGTTGGGTCGGGTTGCAGTGTTGGAAAGTTCTGGAATTGGTTCCAAAGGCTGGACGGGCCTGGTTTAGTTTGAGTAAGGAAGATGGGTCGTGTTGACCACTAGAGCTCCTTGAGTTCTTGTTGACCGTTTGACTGGTCAACAGGGGTCAAGTCAGCTGAGTTGGAATCCAAGGGATAATTGAAAAGCTTTGAAATAGTTTGGAAGGTATCTTAAGCCATAGATTGGAAATTTAAATTAAAGCATGGGATTTAAATGGGTTTGACCAAGCATATTAAATTTGACTTGGTCGAATTAGTCAAAACTTGATTTATGCTAGATTTGAAATAATTTGGATGTATTTAAAACATGCATTTGAATAAGATTGAAAAGTTTTGGAATTTATGTTGATTGGATTCAAAGGATTGAATCAAATTGATTTGAGCTGACCAGGCTTGGGTCTAGTTGGCTAAATCAACTGATGATTGGGTTAAAGATCCAATCAGATCTGAATTATTAAGGGAAGTTATCAGAGAAGTTTGAATGGGTTTGAAATTGATCTGGAGCTTGATTGGGTTTAAATGAGCTTAAGGGTTTAAATTGGTTAACCTGAGTTGACCTGGTCAACCAGGTTGACCCAGGGCCAGGGTCTGGATTGAATCAATTTCAAATGATGTTTGAAGTCTGGTATAAGTGTTTTCAGGGGTCAAATAGGTTATTTGGATCAAATGATCCACTTGGGTCTTTAATGGGCCTAATGGGTCAACTAGGTTGACCCAGAGTCAGGGATTAGGTTCAATCAATTCAGAATGACATTCTGAGTCTACTGGTGGTGGTCTCAAGGTCTGGGGAGGTCATTTGGTCAAAATGACCTATTTTGACCCTAAAGGGCCCGTTTGGTCAACCTGGTTGACTTGGTCAACCAGATTGACCCAGGGGCTGGTTTTGGGTTCAATGTGTTTGGTTTGATATTTGAAACTTGCTGGAAGTGGTTGCATTTGATTTGGAGCTCATTTGGTTCAAATGACTATTTACACCCCAAAGGGGTATTTTGGTCATTTTGACCCCTGGTCAACTAGGGGTCAAATTGAGTCCAACAAAATGTAGTTTATTGCTCGATGAGTCATAATCAAGGGTCTGGAAGTGATTTGGAGCTTTGTAGAAAGCTCTAAGATCAAAATCCACTGGGTGGCAGGTTCAGTGGCATAGACTGTAAATATTTGAAGGTTTTACAGCATGTGAATTTCAATTCAATTTCTGGGGTTAGAGACCTCAGAATGAGCTCAAATTTGGAGGGTTGTCTCTAGAGACATGTCACATCAGTGTGGAACTGATAGACCTTGAATCAGAGGTCATTTGATAGATTTTTGAAATGTTCAAAGATTCACTGGAAAAGGCTTTCAGGACTTAGACCTTTGGCCTTAGAGTTGAGTCTGAATTTCTGGTTTTGAGCTAGATTTTGAGTTTAAATGATAGAGTTTGAACTATCTAAATCATTTACAATCATTTGGATGATTGTAGATGATTAGATAGGATTAAAGTCAGGTCAGAGACTAGAGCAACTGGATCTGGGTTATTTAAAAGTCAGGATTGGTCAGGGGCTTGAATTGACTTGAGCTCTTGATTGATTTAAGTTTTGAATAGATTGATTTAAAATTTGGGTTGGTTTGGAGTTTGAATAAATTTGAGGTCTTGATAGATCTAAGATCTAGGAGAATCCTAAGACCTATATTGATCTAAAGTCTAGGGAGATTTTAAAATATGGGTAGATCCTAGGACCTGAAACCTGGGAGAATCCTAAAGTCTAAAAATCCTAGGGTTTGGAGTCTAGATTGATCTTAAGATCTAAATAGATCTAAGATGCAAAGTCTAGAGGAATCTTAAGGTCTAGAGTAGATCACAGGATCTGAAGTCTAGGAAGAATCCTAGGGTTTAGAGTAGATCCTAAGGTCTGGAGTCTAGGAAGGAATCCTATGGTTTAAAATCTAGAAGGATTCTATGACCTCAATAGATCATAAGTCTAGAATTTAAAAGGATCCTAGTATTTGGAATAGATCCTAAGGTCCTTGATAGGTCTGGAGATTAGATTGATCTAGAAGAATCCTAAGATTTAGATAATTCCTAGGGTATGGATTTGATTTAGGGTCTAAATTGATCCTAAATTCTGGAGTCTGGTGGAATCCTAGGGTCTAGAATAGATCTTAGGGTCTGGGTTCTAGGATGATCCTAGAGTCTAGATTGATCTAGGGGTTAAATTAATATGGGGTCAGGATTGATCTAAGATCAGAATGATCTTAAGGTCTGGATTGGTCCTACTGACCTCATACAAAAATGAGGTCAACATTGACGTCGAAGAAAGTTGAGTGAGGGATGTTGACGAAGCCTTGCTTGTCGTAGACAATGCCGGAGTCGAGTTCAGGATCGGCCATGCATCAATTTTGTAGGGTTGATGTGTTGTAAAAGCTGTACTTTGCTGTCCTTGAATATTTTCTTGGCAAACTTGGGGTTTCTCCAAGAAATTCAAGAAAAGAAAGGGGGGATGGGGTGGCCGGCCAAGGGGAAGGGTTTGGGAGAATTGGGTTCAGATTTGGTGGAGTTAGGGTTAAGTTTGAAAGAGAATTTTTGGGAGGAAAGGCTTAAATTAATTTCCCAATGAAGATCTTTTGATTTGGAAAGAATTTAAGTAACATAAGGGGGGAAGAGAGGGAGCGGGTAAGGTAGAGAAGGCTTGGGATTTAATTCTTAAGGAGGGGGTTGATTTTAGAAAGAAATAAAGGAGGTGGGGGCCTTGGGAGTTTCGGCCAGGAGAGAGAGAGAGGGGATGAGGTGTCTAGATGCAATATATGTGGGGGATTTGAATTAAGTAAATAATCAATCTCAAATTTGGGGAATTGATTACTAATTAATGGGGCTTTCTAAATTGAAACAATTTTAATTAGGAAAGTTTTGACTTTTCAAACTCTTTTGAATTTTGAAATAAAAAACTTTTCAAATCAAAACTAATCTATTTTAGGAAAGGGAATGTTTGGTAGGGAACGTCAAGGGGCATAGCTTGTGGCCGGCGGCTTAGGTGAGTGGGCTTGATCCGGTAGTGGGGAGTGGAAGAGGGAGTGATGCTAGCTGACGGTGGGGATGGGGTTGGGGGACTTAGCCGAGGGGATTGGAGATGGCGGAGAGGAAAGGGATTTCGGGCTTGACCTGGAATGGTGGCCGGGGTGGAGAAGCTTGGGTGGACCATGGGTGAAAGGGAAAGGAAGGGACAGGAAGAGTAAGAAATAACATAACTAGCCATGAACCCGGACTCTTCCGAGGCTGATGGGTGATCCGCTTCCCTCTCCTAGAGTTTCTTCTTCATAGCTCTCACGCTCACACAAAACATAAGGAATGCAGAATTTCTTTGATAATCATTCATTAACTTCAAAAGAAACATATTGGGCTTATATATAACCTCCTACAATGAAAAGGAAATAAAGGATGACAATGCCCCTAAGGCTTACATATGACAAAACCCTTAAGCAAGGGCGAAATGGAAAATACTACTAAAACAAATACACAAAGCAAATAAATAACACAAATACATATGAAGGCTCAAAAATAGATCTGCGCGATCGTGACCGTAGATCGACGGCCACGCCTCTAATAAACTTTTCATGATCTGATGTCCCCATTAGTGGGACTTATAATCTTGAGAACAAGCCAAGCCAATAATGGGTTTAATAACGTTACTCTATAAGTAAGGTGGCTTGCTTGGTTTAATTTAATGGGCTTGCTAGCTTTGTATTAGCTCATTAATTGGGATGGGGCCTAAATCCCTTGAAAGACCCATTATACATCAATTGGATTCTTGATTTGTGTTTCATGCTTATAATTAACTTGATTTTATATTTATGGCTTATTGTTATTTGCGAGTCGCACAAATGGTTAGGGCTTATAGTTATGAATTTCAACATGCCTGCCTACACATGGGCCATATGACTGAAGCTATAGGCAAGTTGGTCTGATAGATAATGACTCATCCAGATCCTTGGATCAATTGGAAATCAATCAAAGTAGACCGAGGTCATTGGCTTATTTTTTGTAATCAACTAGCTCAATATTGTATGAATTTGAATCGAAGTTCCAATGTGCTACTATGCTTTTATTAGCATGACAATGACAATTTAGCAAATACATGATCTTTTCCAATTCTCTATCTACTCTAACCTAGTATCAAAGCTATAGCTCTAGATCTGCCACATGACTGCCTCTAAACTCTAAAGCACATTCCAACGTAAATCTACTCATATGTCTTCGTCCTCTCAATTTAACCTCCTCTCAGAGCTTATGATCTTTGTTACCAACCCACCGAACACTGGACCTCCTCTATTTATATTAGCTATGTATACATCTATTTATATTAGATATGCATACATCTGCAATTTCCTCTATTCACTAACCACAACTGTGATAGTAAATTTTGCCTTACCGTGTTGAACCTGACATTTTCTTTTAATGCTCTCCATTGATAACTCCATTGATGCTCTCTATCAATACCTTTGGTTAAGGACATTATCAATGCCTTTTTATACATTGATCTCATTAAAGACTATGTCTAATTTGCATTACTCTACCTTTCACAGATTAGTCACAATCCTCTTACTACATTCACAATATCTGGTAATAAAACCTTCAACTTCTTTGTCGCTGGTCAATATTATTTCTAAACTCAAATTAATATTTTCTATACCACCTTGAGTTTGAGGGAGAGTATTACCACGTTTAAAATATCTTGTGTGCTAACTTATTAATAATAGGATTTTGTAATTAATTATACACTCTCTCATTGAGGATATTCACCTTCTTTGTATTTTTCTTGATTGTTCTTTTCTTTTATCTATATATGAGTAAATTTATGTTGCACTAATTTAATAATTCTATAAAGATGTAATCCTTCATAATTCTCAAACTCCTCTAATAACCACAAAGCGAACCCTCCATCACCTAACCATTTTGATTTAAATGAATTTTCATGTTAGAAGAGGAACACATCCCACAAGTTAAACTTTACATAAACGCAAGAAAAGGAATTCTAAAGATGCTTTGGTGGTCATTTGTCCTTTATATAATGAAAGCCCTTTCTTCAAGTTGTAGCTTACCATTCCTGGAGACAGTGAGTGGCATGTAGTAGCCATCACATGTCATGAGAACAGTGACATCAACTTAAGAACTCAAGCCAACCAACTAAAGTTCCATGCCTCACAAAATAAGCAAATCTCATCAGTTCTTAAAAAAAGGTCAATAATCCCAAGCAAAAACCAAGGTTTTCTAACCTACTAAAAATATCCACGCATAAGAAAGTGTCAGATATTCAACCATATAACTAACACATACCTAAAAAAGGAACCATCCAACATCACAATTTATTTAAGATTCATAGCAGGAACTTACCAAGCCAGTTGCATATGAGGTCATATTCACCAGCATAAACCAGCAGCTTGATACCTTCGTCAATCAAAGTAGGAATTACCTCTTCTAAATTCTTCATCCAATCAGCGAGCAAGGCCCCATAAACAAGAGGATTACAGGAAACAAATTTCCGGTCACCAACACCAAGTGCATGCCTGACAGATTTCTGGTTTAAAAACTTTTCCATGTTGGAAAAATCATAACAAAGACTTCCTTCACATTTCTTTCGGATATCATAATACTGAAAAAAGGATTAAGTTCAACATGCATCAGGATACTCAAGAGAAATGCAGAGTAAGACCATAGTATATTGACTGAAGTCTTACGTTGATATCTCCTGCAAGAAGCAAAATTGAAGAGAAGATAGAGTTGCAAACCATCAAGGAAGCAATGCATGTAATGATCCCATGGGCACCTGCAAGATGTTGCACGAGATTTTGTAAGTCGTTTCCAAGCTGTTTCATTTAACAGCAACATATATTAATCCACTGAGGAAATGTGAAAAATCAAAAGCGTCATAATTATCATTTCATGCAAGGGCCACCTACCACAAAGCTTGACTGAAAGTTCACAAACAGGATATATTTTAGAAATTCCTTTATATGCTTTTTCCCCTATTATACCCGTGCTGTATGCATAATCGGCATATGCGCTGTACTGTATTCCAGGATTTGTTAGCCCATTACCGATAGCAAAACCCTGCAGGGAAGTTAGAGCATACAACAGTTAAGATAAGCAATTCTCTATCAAGCTCAGCTGAAGAAAAATGAAGAACATGGTTCCAAGTCAAAAGTTGAGTAAGACCTATAAAACTATAGAAGGATGGTAGAGAATGCTAACAATGATAATGAAGAATCATTTTAAAGCCATCAGTCAAACGAAAATATGATTTGAAGCTAATTTGTCCCATTCGATTTTGCTAGTTTACCTTTAAATTTAAGTGGAGACCATGTTTTTCTTTGTTCCCTCTATGAACCCTCTCAGTAACAGCAGGAACATAGTGTCCAGCATAAGACTCTCCAGTAATATATAGCTCATTCTTCAAATAGCCCGAATGCTCTTGAAAGAAAGCCTATCGCCCATTAGCAAAATGATGAGATGTTAGGTAAGCAATTTATAAAACGTGAATTTATCTGACCAACTTACATATCAGTATTAGGATAGTTAATTGCCTTAGATTGAAATCATATCGTGTAGTTGTATGATAGTGCACTTATTACAAAGGGTGGTGTAGGTATTCTTCAAACCAATGGCAACAGCAAGCATCATGAGCGAGACAATATATATGGAAACATCAATTATATATGTTTTTGGATAAATCAGTTAGAAAATGAGGGAACTGCCAAACTCTTCTAAAAATTGCATTGAAAAAATACAGAGCTCAAAGGGATGATAAGCTAAATTACAGTTATTATTGTAGTCATACATGGCAGTTAAAATATGATGCTGCTAATCATGGGCGGATTTTTTTTTTTTTGAGGGGGGGGGGGGGGGGGGGGGGGGGGGGGGCGGGGGGAGATGAGAAATTATTTATACATTTCTCCTAATTTTTCCCCTCCACACCGCTCGCAATTTCTTTTTCTTGCTTTTTCCCATAGCCTGCCCCTACTTCTTGACTCCCAATCCATCTCTTCTACCTCTTTCTCCTACCATTCTCTCTCTCTCTCTATTTGCCATTTTTTTATCGCTGGCAACCTTCTCCACTTGCTCCTAGTTATAGCCCTCTTCCTCTCTCTCTCTCCCCCCATAAGGGTGAGACTATTTTAAACCTTTTTTATTTATTTTCCACTTTATCGCTCTCTCATTGTGAGATTCACGACTTTTTTTTTGTTGATTTTTATTAGACCATCTTAGAATTTTATTTTACTATGTCACATTGAAGTGCATTAATGATGAAGATCAAAAAGTACTTTTTTTAAAAGATATTCAATAAAGGTGGATGAGATATTTTGCTAAGCTTTTCAACGAAGATTGTGAAAATACGATTGACTTTAGTGACCTTAGCACTCTAAATGAAAATAGAGATTTTTTTTGTTTGCGTGTTACTAAAACTGAAGCTAGAGAGGCTTTAAAGAAAATGAAGTGTGGGAAAACGGTTGGAACTAATGATATTCCAATGAAGGTGTGGAAATGCTTAGGAGATGAAGGAATTTCTTGGCTTACTAAACTTTTTAATATTATTTTGAAGACTAAAAAGATGTCAGATGTGTGGAGAATGAGTGTGTTGATTCCTATTTTTAAGAATAAAGGTAATGCATAAGATTGTGCGAATTAGAGAGGAATTAAGTTGATGTGTCACACTTTAAAACAATGAGAGAGAGTTATGGAGCATAGGTTGCAGCGTGCCACTAATGTTTCTCAAAATCAATTTGGATTCATGCCAGGTATGTCTACTATGTAAGCTATACATATATTGAGAGGCTTGATGGAGAAGCATAGAGAGAATAAGGAGGATCTACATATGATTTTTATTGATTTAGAGAAAGCATATGATAAAGTTCCAAGAGAAGCGTTATGGAGAGTTCTACATAAGAAAGGGGTTAATAATGCTTATATTCAAGTCATTAAGGATATGTATGCAGGCGCTATTACTTGTGTTCAAACACAAGATGGTTTGACCAAGTATTTTCCTATTTCAATTGGATTACATCAAGGATCAACCTTAAGCCCATATCTTTTTGCTTTACTCATGGATGTTCTCATTAGACATTTGCAAGAGGTTGTACCCTGGTGTATGCTTTTCACTAATGATATTCTTCGTTGATGAGACTAGAGAGGGAGTTAAAGGTAAACTTAAATTATGGAGGTCAACCTTAGAGTCAATAGGTTTTCTTTTGAGTAGATCTAAAACCGAATATATGGAGTGTAATTTTAGTAGTAATAGATCTAATGGGGGGTTTGTGACTTGAGCAATCAAGTCATTAATAAGAGTACACATTAGATATCTTGGATCTATTGTTCAGAGTGATGGTGAAATAGATGGGGATATTATTAGTAGAATTCAAGTTGGATGGTTGAAGTGGAGGAATGCATCGGGCTTGTTGTGTGATAGAAAAGTACCACTCAAACTTAAGGGAAAATTCTATAAGATGGTGGTTAGACCTACAATGCTTTATGGCTACAATGCTTTATGGCGGAGAATGTTGGCCATTAAAAGAGAAGCATAATATTAAGTTAAGTGTTGCAAAGATGAGGATGCTCAGGTGGATGAGTGCTTTATTCTTAGAGACAGGATACGAAAGGAGTATATACGTGAAAAGGTTGGAGCAGCTCCAGTGGCAAATAAGATTAGAGAGAGTCGTCTTAGATGGTTTGGTCACATAAAACAACGGCCTTCTGATGACCTGGTTAGGAGAGTAGATGTATTTAATTTAACCTATGTTAAGAAAGATAGGGGTAGACGTAAAAAGACTTGGTTAGAAAATATTAGAAATGACCTTTCTTTATTAGATCTAAATGAGAATTTGACTCTTAACAAGACACAATGGAGAAAAATGATTCATGTAGGCGACCCCACGTAGTTGGATAAAGGCTTGATATTGTTGGTTTGTTGTTGTTGTATGTCACATTATTTATCTCTCTCTTCATCGATGAGAGGAAGATCATCTTAAACCTTTCTCTTTTTTTTCACTTATATATCTCTTTATTTATATTTTTTCCCCATTTTAATCATTTATCTTCAGATTACTAGTTTTTTTTTAATTAAAAATTTCATCAATTTTTTTCATTATTTTAAAATCTCCAAATTCTCTTTTATAGGAAATTTATGTGATTAAAGCCAACAAATTACACTAGAGAAAGATTACAATATTTAAATTTAAATCAAATAGCTTAAAATATACTTATTATAATTTTTTATATTTTTTTATATTAATAAGATGCAGCTTCTTATATATTTATTGCTCGTTATAAAATATTTTTTAATTATTTTTTATTTAAATTAGATATGAAAATATACTGTAAAAGAATAGTTGAAATAGATGAGCATGATAATATACAATTCAAATAAATTTGTGTTGAAATTAATTTAGATGAGCATGACAATAAGTTTTATCATTATTATAAAATTTATCTTCTTATAACAACTATAATAAAAAAAAATAAAACTCTAATATCAATTTCAAGCTCAAATGAAAAAGCTTAACGATATGAAAAAGCTTAACGGTATTTTTCAAATTAAAAATTTGTGCCCCCGCAGATAAATAATCCTGGCTCCACCACTGCTGCTAATAAGACAGATGATATTGTTAACTTTGAAGTGAATGTAGCCTTGTCACCAAATGTTAAGAAATAGGTGATGCATAATAATACACATGAGCAAGAAGAAAAAGAATTTAGAACTTAAAAGATCTTACCTGTAAAAAATCATATAAATCATCACTTATACCCTTCTCACCAAAGCGAATATCCCGCACATCCGTGCTGTAGCTAAACCCAGTACCAGTGGGTTGGTCAACATATATAAGATTTGACGCCTAAAAAAGAACAAAACACAAAAGAAAATGTTGAATGAATATAAAAAATAAAAAATGGCTGAATGCCAAATCATTTGTCTGAATTTAAAACTTCCATATAATTATAGAAGATCTATTAACTGATAATAAGTTAGTATTGCTTTTCAAGCGGCAAATTTTAGTTTAACTTATCTGAGTATAATCAATTATTTGATAGTTGAATTAACTCTATCGTTTAACTCAAAAATGGGTTCATGAATCTGTTATTCCACATGAACGCTGCTTATTAACAAACCAGTAACTACGCCCAACTTTTGCGCACTACAACATTTGTATTCGAAACCTCATTCTATACATTATTTTAGGTAAGGTACCAAGAACATGGGCTGTCTAATGATAGATTTTTGCCTTCAGAGAGGCTCGCACATTTCAACCAATTCTAGAGATGATAATTTAAATTCTAAAAAATAAACTTCTGATACATAAAAATGATAACCAAGAAAATATTAATAAAAATTAATCAGTTTAGTCTAGTTTTTTTTTTTTTTGGTGGTTGACTGAATTTGGAATGGAATTCAAAATCTAAAACACATTTAGGGTTTGTCCATTACAAAATTTTTGAAAAGAAACAAGATATTAGAATAGTTCAATTTTAGACAGCTAAAACATGGAGGAATTGCCTAGTGAAAATTTAGCATGAGCAAGAAATACCTTGTCCCATCCAAAATCAGACCAGATAAGAGACATGTTATCAGCAATCTTGAAAGGACCATTTTCATAAAAAAGGGCTAATTCACTGCTGCATCCAGGACCTCCAGTCAGCCAGACAACGACAGGGTCACTGCTCTTGCCACGGGATTCAAAGAAAAAATAGAACAACCTGCAAATAGAAAAACAGAACAGCAACAGTGGTTGGAAATCTCTAAGACTTCATTTGACAAGGCTTATGCATCACTTTTTTTTTTCCTATCAAGTCCATTTTTCTGCTTTAACTGTTTATCCTTAATGCATTGCCTTACATACTCCCTTTCCACAAAGTTCCTTATTACTTTTGTTTATATTGAAAACGGTGCTTTGGAAAGGAAAGTCCTCTGAGGGGCTATCACGACTATGGCTGCTCACACAACTGATCCCAAGATTCTGCTTGGTGACTTCAATTGCATCAGGCAAGCCAATGGAAAACTGGAAGGGAGGGCTGTCTCGCATAACAAATTGATTGACTTCAACTGCATTTTTAATGTATTTGATGGAGATACTCAATTAGAGCCTTTCTTACAACTGGTACAACCATCAACTTAAAAATCAAATTCATTGTCTTCTGGATAGATCTTTTGTAAAATGAAATGACCAGACCAATTCCAAATTATTGACTAAAAAAATCAGCCCTCCTTCAACTGACCATACTCCCATGCGAAAAACTTGGGGTTACATCCCCCTCTAAGCATCGGTTATCTAAAAAATTACAAAAATCACTCTACTAAGTTCTCTGATATTGTTACTGGAGCTTGGAGAATCACACCCCATCTATGGCTTCTGCAATAAACTGACGAATATCTAAATTGCTTTCAAAACACCAAATGGAACCCATTGCCAAGACCATTTTCACACTTAAACTCCAGTAAAAGTCCATCTTTAATGTTCGGGGATCTAATCCATTTGATAAGATCTTGTCCACAAGGCCTTAGATGTTCAACCAATTCAAGCTACGTCCATCAAAGTCAAATGGATTAAACAACGTGCTAAATATGTTTGGATTAAGAAAGATGAGGATGACCTTAAATTTCTCCACCACAAAATTAGAGGTAGACAAAACCTAAATGTTATAAAAGAAATAAACTACTCTATTGGAAGTCTTATCTTCTCTGGATGATATTAGTTATGTTGTTATTTCCTACTTCTATGGTATTTTAATTGTACATACCCTTTTTCTGGAAATGTTACTAATTATGTGTTGTTGGGTGATAGAGCTACCATATCTAGCCAAACGTTTCTTATTTGTAACTTTGATGATAGAAATATAAGTGATTCAATATTCAACATTGGTAAAGATAAATGTCATGGGCCATATGGTTTTACATTTAAATTTCACATGGATGCCTAGGTTGCCATGGGTTCTTAAATTGTTAATGTCGAGCAACATTTCTTCTCCATTGCCAAGCTATTTGAGAGAGTTAAACACTCAGCAATCAATTTAATACCCAAAATATTGCACTTACAGTGCCTTAGTGACTCTGGCTTATCTCTCTTTGTAACACTCTACAAAATTATATCAAACCTTCTTGCAAATAGACTTAAACTCATCCTTCCATCCTTGATTAATAGTACTCGATCTGCTTTTATTCAAAATAGAGATATTACAGAAAGCATTGCTCTTGCCACTAAGCTGCTTAAGGTTATAACTCTTCCAATTCCCCTAAACATTTCTTTGTTAAGCTTGATATTCATTTGAAAGTGTTCACTTGCACACTATCTAAAAGAATGATTCAAAAGGGCATTCCTAGAACCTTTGTTAATTGGAACGGTTGCATTGAAGACATCCCTTTCTTTATCATTATCAATGGCGAATTCAAGGGTTATTTTAAGGCTCTAATGTCTTGAGACAAGAGTGAACTTGTCCCATTTTTCTTTAACTCTTGTGATGGATATTTCCTCTTCCATGATTGATTCTCAATGCCAAATAGAGAATTTTGATGTTAATTGTTGTGACAATGCATCTATCTCACATCTTATATATGTTGATGACTTGCTCATATTTGGTTTGTTATCTTCAATATTGGTCTCTGATGGACCATCAGCAGACCCAATTCCTTCGCCACTAGAGCTCATTATCCTACGAAGGATCGACACAAATTATGAAATTATATGTTCAATAGTTAGAACTCCAAAAGAGACAGTCATTGGATATTTGAAACAACAATTTTTTATCAAAACAATCAAGTTCAATTTGTTGCATCTAGGCGTAGTAAAATGTGAATGTAATGTCTAAAACATTAAACCACGTGAATTTGAAACATGAACCAAATTCATTAATAAAAGTAAACTATAAGAAAACTATGTTATTTAAGGGGTAAATAAGGTAATTTAAAATTATAAATAAACAACACCTCAGTCCTATAAGCCATTGCAAAACGCAGTGAAAGCGCAGCTGATGAGGACATCCGACCTTGGAAGGTCTATCAGAGACGTGGTCGTCGATCTACGGCCACGATCGTGCCGCTTTACTTTTGAGTTTTTCATTTGTATTATTGTATTAGTTTTATGTTTTATGAGTTTTGTTATTTTCTTCCGTTTATACCCTTGCTTAAAGGGTTTAGTCGTATGTGTGCCCTAGGGGCAAATATGTCTTTTGTTTTCATTCATTATGTAAGGCTATATATAAGCCACTTGTATCTTTTGGAGGTTAATGATGAATCATGAATGAAAAATTTCAGATTTTTCTTTTAGATCTCTTGGTGAGTTCTTGTGAGAAGTGATCCCTAGGAGAGGGCCTCGCACCACCCACCAGCCGCCGAAAAGAGCCGAGACTCGTGGTTAGTTTTGTTTTCTTCTTCTTCCCTTCCCCTTCTTCCACCCACCGGCTTCCCCACCCTCATATTCCATCCTTCCCTTGGATTCCCCCTAAACCGAACCCCTACCCCAACCATCGGCCTCCTTAGGCTGCTCAAGCCGCCGACCCCTCCACCTCTCCCACCACCGGCCGCCCCTCCTCAAGCCGACACCACCACCCCAAAGTCATTCCCATACCGCCGGTCACCCCACTTCCCTTCCAAGAAGTTTGAAATTCAAAATTCAAAATCCATAAATACTTTCCTAAAATAACTCTCCCAATTATGAAGGTTTATTAAATTTGAATTCAATTCAATATTTGAATTCAAATAATTCCCTCCCTAATCAAATTCAATTAGGAAACCCCTCTAAATTTAATCAAATCTGAGATTAATTTCAGATTTGATTTCAATCATCAATTAATTCCCTTGGCCTACATACATTGAACCTAGACACAATTCCCCCCTTCTCTCTCTAGGCCGGCCCACCCCTCCCTCTTTCTCATTAAATTTTGTCATTAATGATCCCTAATTGAATCCCCAAATCAAGCCCAATTCAAATTCAAATTGGGTTAGATTTATTCCATTCATTCCTAATTGAAAACTCCTGATTAGGCAAGCTTTCAAACCCCTCCTCTTCTCTCCCTACCCGTCTACCTTTCTCTCTTGCTCCCAGAATTAATTCCCAAAGGGGAAGAGCACATTAGGGAAGCTCTTAATCCCATAATACGATTCTCTTCCCATCCCAACTGATCAGGCAAAGCCTGATTTCCTCTGAGCGGAGCTGCTGTCCAGGATTTTGGAGGGTGGAAACCTGCTGTCCAAAGTCTTCCACAAGCCCAGGTTGCTGTCCCCACCACTGTGGCTGCTGTCCAAGGGATTCTGCACCTGCCCCTTGCTGTCCCGCCCATTTGGAGAGGCTCCCGAAGGCTGTCAAGGCAACAAGAAATCTCAGATTGCTGTCCACCACTTCTCCAACACCTCAACAACCACCGGAACCCCACTTCTCCTCTTCTACGGGTGAACTCTTCTCCAACTCTCGTATTTTCCTAGTTCATTACTCCCTTGTGGTTATATTTTGACTCACAAAAGATCATGCTAATTCTCCTTCACTAAAACTTAGTAAGCTAGAGAGTTGAATGAGGATTCCTTGCATAGTAGCTAATCTTATTGTTAACATTGGGATATCTTGTTGAACTACTCCGTATGCTATGTTTTGACGTATTGATTGTTGGAGATCTTAACTCAAAGTGTGTAGCTTGGCCTAAATTGATATCACCCCATGTTTGTTTTATTTCCTCGTTTTAATCACTTGAAAGTTAGTTCTTAATATTGTTTTAAACAACAAAGCGTTCAAATACCTTAATATTTCATCCTTGCATCCTTTAGTTCTACATCAGCAGCAAAAGCGCAACGAAAGCGCATTAAATAAACAACACCTCAATCATAATCTTAAATAAAAATTTCTACATAAAGAACGACGAAGAAGATGAAGAAAATGAAGAAAAAGAACCTTCCCGTACCCATCGAATTCAATGCTTGTGTCGTCGAGCCGCTCTGTCGATGAAGGAGGATCCCGTCACCTTCAATGCTCGCGTCGTCGAGCCAGGAAGATCTAGTCGCCTTCAATGCTACTGTCATCGAGCTGCTCTGTCACCTTCAATGCTCGCGGAAGATCTCGTCGCGCTGGTGTCGTCGAGCTGCTCCTACTACAACGAAGAAGCGTGCGGAGAAACCCAAGCTTGCAAAAATGAGTAAGCCGCAGAAACAAGCGGGTAGCGGAAATAAATAGGGCTAAGCGAGCGAATACATCTTTTTTTTTTGTTTTTTAATAGGACACGTGTATCGGATACGCGTGTCCTGTCAAATTTAACTGATATTTTAATTCGACACAGCATAACCGTGTCCGACACATATCCGTGCCGTATCGGAGGCGTATCCGTATCCGACGCATGTCTGATACAGCATGCCTCATAAAATGGAGTATGGGTGCTACATAGCTTAAAAACATCTAAATGACGCAACCTTCAAGTGAAATAAGAAGATGGAAGAAAAATGCTTAGTCCAACTTGCAATGCTGCAGCGCTTAGGCTGAAGCGCTGTAGCGCTCCACTCTCCATCTCTAGCCCAAGCCTAAAGCGTTGCGTCACTGTATGGTTGTATAAACAAAAAACATTTTTTGAGTCTTCGCCCCCGAACGCTTGAGCAAGGGGTGCGCTGCCCCCTAGCAAGCTCCTCGTCGAGCTCGACCAACAGAATTGAAATTTAAATCAACAATACAGCCCAATTGATCGACACAATCCGATTCCACACAAAACTAACATTAAAAAGATCGACTCTTTAATTTCTAAGTTTTTAATGCTAAAAATAAATGTCATACAATTTCATTGGTTCTCAACTATCCTACCTAAGGAAAAAGATGATTTGAGATTATATTCAATTGATAACTTAAATACTATCTGCAAGGCTAAGATCATTGGCAAACCTTATAATTCTATATCTAAATTTTCTAAATGGACTCTAACTATTATGGCCTCCAGTTGAGCTCCATTTATAGAAATGCTTCCCAACTTTAGAAAGTTTTGAATTATATTGCTATTAAAATTAAGAGTTGGTTGTCCAGTGGAAATTTCACACTTTCTTTATTATGAGACCCTTGGATTCACGGGAATTCATACTGGATATGCTAGGACCAAGTGCTAATCTACTATGCAATTCTTTGGGAAAGATGATCACATCATGTTTAAAGAGATAATTTTTATAATTAGCTGCTACTTCTTCCCCAGTGTAATTGAAGTGCACTCTGGATATTCTCAGAACCCCCGTTGTTACTCTCATATGCTACATTTAATGGTTTCGGAGTGAAATTTTCTTTGCAAAAAAAGCATACGCGCACATCCCCAATGTGGATTGGAACAAACTGATATACTTTTAGGGATATGGCATTAAATTTTGCTTCCTTTGCTTGGAAACTATGCTTTAGAGGCTAAATATCAATGATGTGTTCACTAACAGTGGCATTTGGTGGATATTAGATGTGTTTTTTGCTCGAATTATGGTGAATCACATGCACATTTACTTTTTTAGAATCATGTTTCTATGGTCATTCTTCGCACTAGCATCCCAAGAGGCTCATTTATTTTTTTTCGATTGCTCATTTTCTCAAGTTCTTCATCATGCTTACTTTATTACTAGCAGTGTTACAAGAGTGATCTTCATTCTTGTCTTTCAAATCACTACTTACTATATATATGGTATTAAAGGGAACAATATCCTCTTTCAAGCTGGTTGAACTCCTATACAAAAAATTTCTAAAAAATTTGTTTCAGCATTAGGCAAAAAAGCATAAAATAGAAACTCAAATACAATTTGCCAAATGAGATCAGACTATTTCTTGTAAATGATTAAACTAACTAGCTCGCTTAAGCCGTTTGACTTGTTGTTTTTCTATCCATTGATTATAATTTTTGGGACCCTTTTACTTGTTGCTACAGTATATCTTTTTTGTCTTTTTAGTCAAATGCTTATACAACATTTTCCTATTTTTTTAAGGGAAATGACAATTAACTCTTCTCAACAAGTTCGACAGAATTCATTTTTCCTATAAATATAAATATTTCATTTTGAAATAGATATTATGCTTCTCTTGTTAGTTTGATGTTATTATAGAACCAAGGATTGATTTTATCTTAATTATATTCTGAGCCCTATGAATGTCCTTATTGCTTCTTGGGTGGATATTTTACAGCAATTTTCATTTTTGTTTGAATATGATGACTATGCATCTCAAGAGATTCAACAGAGCTCGCCTCACTTCATAGATACAGCCCATAAATGTAAATATCATGATTTCTTCCTAATTTGTTCTTGTGACGTAACCAATAATTGATTATTTCTTAATTTCTATTTTGAGCCACATTTTGATGCTTACACATCCTCCTCTGATTGAATTGTAATTTCTTCTAACACCATCCAATGTTTTTGTCTTTTTATGGCACCACGCACATAACTTTATTTTGATCAACGAAAGTTGGGTACGCCCTGCAAAATTATTCAAAAAACATTATAAAAGATACTTTAGATCACTATCTATATTATTTTGTCCAAAAAGATGCTTTTTTATAGGCAACTTATAGAAAAAGTTAAGAAAAAACTATCCAATGCTTTTCATCCGAGCAACATTGCATGTTTTTTTATATCTTATCCTGCCACAAAATCAGCCGAAACCTAATTTCAGTTCCTTATGAAAGCCTTCAAAGCCAACCTTGCTATAGGCGGGCCCCAATGAGACTTCTTAAGGCATGATGTATTTGCAGCCGATTTAGGATGATGCAAATGTCATCGCCGGTAGTTATGCTTCACTTTATTTTAATGTATTTTCTTTATTTGAGTTTAGATCTTGTGTTTTATGATGCATGATTGTAATTTACTTGCTTCAATACCTTTAATTTAGACCCTTTGTAATTGTCGGGTTTTTTAGTCATTTTTTATTTAGGGCCTATGTGTGTTGGGTTAGTCCTCATGGATCATGTTGCGCTTTTATGTTATTAGGTTTCGTGGTAAATATTTATAAATATGCATTGCATCAACATATTTATAAATATTCCCTTGGGGGCAAATTTTCTTATTTTAATTCACCCAATTCTCTCATAGAGAATCCCCCAACATTCCTTAGAGAAAAATCGTTGAATTGGTTTTAACTTCTACTCACTTTCAAATTCATACACTGACTTGAGCATTAGAGGATCTTCCTAGAGACAAAAGCCATGAGTTGGTCAGCTGCACTTTGTATCTCAGTTCCGTATACCCAAATACTACTAACATTGAAGATCTTCTCTGACAGGCAACAAAGCAAATTCCCAAATAACAACTCTCACATTTCCAACAAGCACTTCTCAAAATGTTTACCTTCAGCACACTGCAGTGTATAGCAGCAGCAAGAACACCAACAACAAGCCTTTATCCCAATACCTGGGCTCGGCTGCATGAATCCTTTTTCTCTTTTTCTACATTGTGTCCTGTTAAGAGTCAGGCTTCGTTTGGGACGGCTTTTTTATTGCTTCTTAAAACGGAGTTTAAAATTTTTGTTCTAAAACTCCGTTTTAAGAAGCAATAAAAAAGCTGTCCCAAATGAAGCGTCAAATTCTCATTTAAATCTAACACTGCAGTGTATAGCAAGTGTAAAAAACACAATTTTTTTTTTTATGGACGCTGTTTAATCCCCGCGGTTGGTAATCATGCAAGCTACTGACCAATTCTCCACAAAAAAATTATGTAAAAAGGGTAAACCATACATAAAAATCCAACTAAACATGAAGCAAGGGAATCGCAGCAAACTCATTACTTGGCAGCATGGGTGCGTTTCAGACGGTAGTACCCGGCGTGATGCCCTAGCTGCTCTACAGGAACCGTCGCCCCGGCATCTCCGAGTATATCCAGGTTCAATTTCCGCTCCACGAGGCGGCGTTGCGAAGGATCATCGTCGAAGTCCTCTTCTCCACTGATTTCCTGGTTCTCCGGAACGAGGTTGAGATTTCTGATGAGTCTCTCCGCCGTCCGGTAAGGGCTGAGCTCGTAAGAGCCGAAATAACTAAAGCTAGAGGTTGCATTCGAGGAAGCGGTGAGGAGGAGGACAAGGCAAAGGACTGAGCGGGGCGGAACCGAGCTTCTCACCCTCATTGCGATTATGGAGAGAAGAATACAAAAATGGGAACTAGTTGACGTAATGAACCCGACAACGGACTGCAGGAATATAAGGTACAAAATATGCCCTGAACAAAATCCTTTATATGATGCTGTTAGAACATTTTTCAAATAAAATTTAAATATTAAATGAGGAGGCTTGATAAATTCGATGAACATTTCAATCATTAACATATTAATATTATGATTAAATTGCTTACCTGTTTTAATATATATAAGATAAATTATTTGTGGTGGAGTAATTAAAAAAAATATTTATATAAAATAAAATATTCAAATGTAAAATATTTTTTTTTTTCGACAGGTTATAGGATTCGAGCGTGGGTGAGAGAGGAGTAAACTCCCCTCCACACTCGATTCCAAAAAATAAAATATTTGAATCACACAAGTTAAGATTCACCGGACATTATTTTGATAAAATAAATATGCATTAATAATATGAAGAAATTTTCAATATTTATATGATTTATATAAAATAGGAAATATTATATATATATATATATATATATATATATATATATATATATATATATATATGATTAGGGGTGCAAATGAGTCGAGTCGAGCTCGAGTCAGGCCTAATTGGAGTCAACTCGTGAGCCAAAATTCGTGCTCATACTCGAGCTCCAACTCGGCTCGTGCCATTGAAAACGAGCTCGCGCGCCTTCCGCCTTCCGCACTTAGATCATGGCTCGCCCATAATTTGCCAGTGCTTATCGTCAATCGAGCCGCTCGAGAGTAATCGAGCCGAGCATCACCTGAGCTCGAACTCGAGCTTGATAATCCAAGGAGCTCGAAAATCTGCTCGAGCTCAAACTCGAAGCTTAAGAAGCTCGGCTCACTTGCACCTCTAATATGATGCATTGAAATAAAAATAAAATTTTATATGTAAAATAATTAGAAATTGTAGCAGCACTCAAATTTTTTTTTTATAGTAGTAATATTTGTCATCGTCTATTTATGCATTAATTTATAAATATAGAGTTAGTCATCAATTAAAAAAAAAATCACAAATCCAAGAAATCTCACAAAACCAAGGGAGAAGGTTTTAAAACAATGAAATAAAAAACATAGAAAAACTATTAAAATTATAATAAGAACAAAAAAATGTCGACAAATGAGCTAAAAAAATCAAACAAATAAAAAGAAAACTCTGAATGGACCTCAAAATCATATGCTAAAAAAATTAGTCCACAGTAAGACGAAGGATATTCAAGTGAAGAAACCCGCAACGAAGTTGATCTTGAGAGGTCACAGCATACCCAAACTACATCCAAGCAAGCTGTATTATATTGATCAAATGGGTTGTATTGTTGATTCAGACCTTAATTTTGCCGGTCGAGCTTGCTAGAGATTGCAGGGGGTGAGTTCAGGGGCCTTGGCTCTTTTTTTTTTTGAAGTATAGTGGTACATTGCCATGGTTTTATACATTAGAGCGTTGCAGCGCTGTATAATTGCATACTGCAATGTTGTAGGATGCAACACGATGGTGCTGTAGTCTTGACTTGGAGAGAGAGAGCAGAGCGCTATAGCGATCAAGAGCCAATGATGTGGCGCTATGAATTGGGCTAGAGACAGAGTGGAGCGTCGCAGCGCTCCAAACCCCGGCATCGCGATGCTTGGAGTCGGCCTGAGCAGTTTTATTTTATGTTTTTCATGTTTAGCATGAAGAATTGCATCTCTTGGTGTTGTTAAAGTATCTCTTCGTTCGTTCTGTGTGTATAACGGTGTGAAGAAGTGAAGTGAGACAAGGAGATAGTGAGAGAGAGAGAGAGAGAGAGAGAGAGAGAGAGATTTGTACAATCTCTCTTAATTTTTATGTAAATTTCTTGGTGTGGTGTGACTTCGTGGTTTTTTTTTTTCGATTTTAAATTTTTTCACATTAAATCATGGTGTTCATTTCCGTTGTTTTCTTTTCTTGTTTGTTTTCTTGTTTGGTTTTTCCTAACATGGAGATCATTAAAATCGATTCGAGAAGTAAAAAAACAATAAACAATCCTTTATCACTCAAAACTAAACCCCAAATATTCAAAAGAAAGACTTGTGGCATCACACGAAAGAACCCCCAATCTGCATCACACGAAAGAACCCCCAATCTATTTTAGATTCCATATATTACATAATTTGAAATTCATATTCAGAGAAATAGTACAGGGCCTGACATTCTGGAAGTTTACTTTGAAGAAATTAAGCTATTCATCTTAAGCAATTTTCTTGAAAGTTTCTGCTTGGTTGATATTTCTTTCATCTCTCTAAAATATATTGGAGTTGTTTTCACTTGTGTAATTCACTAATTTGCAATAGTATACAATCTAGTGTTGAGCGCTAGTGCGTTATTATATAAGGTGGTGATACTACTATTCAACATCAAAAATTAAGACAACTTTAGAAATTATGATTCTTTGTATTTATAATTTCCATAGGTATCATAGCCTAAGGATAAATAATCCGCTTTCCCTGTTGTCCCAACACTGGCCATCATTGTTGTTGTTGGAATCCTGAGGGCTATTGTTCCAGGCAACCTTCATAAATGTTCTCATGTTATCATTTCTTTGCACTTAATTGTTGTTAAAACCAGCGCAGTCTTCATTGTTGCCCTGTACATTGATGGCTTGATTGATATAGCCTTCATCGCTACCCTTTATCGCTTCAATGTCTGAAGCTAATTCCTCCCAAAACTTTGACCAAATGGAAGACTCTATGGTTCAACAATGAAGTGAAGCCCTTCAAAATATGCAACCTTCCTATCGCTTGAATGAGAAGAATTACTTGAAGTTGTCTCAATTTGTGAATACCTACTTAAAAGAAACGGAAAGATGAATCACCTCCTTGGAGTCGGACCGAAAGAATGAGATCCTAATTTTTGGGCATGTGATGAAGTGTAATCCATGATTATGTCATGGTTGTGGAATTCCATGAATCTAAAAATTAGTGATACTTTCATGTTCCTATCAACTACAAAGAACATATGGGATGCCGCTAGCAAAACCTTATATAAAGCTTGGGATGCTACTCAATTTTTGAAATTAAGGTCAAGATGGGAAGCACAAAACAAGAATGCAAGACTGTGACTAAAAATGCCACTCTCCTTCAAGGCTTGTGGCAAGAACTTGATCACTACAAATGTATATAGACCAAGTGTCCAAAAGATGCTACTATTTTGAAAAGCTTTATTGAAAAAGATGGAGTGTATGACTTTATTGAAAGACTAAATCTGAAGTTTGACAATGTTAGAATTCAGATCCTTGGCAAAGAGGAAACACCTTCACTAAATGAGATCAATTCTCTCATTCATTCTAAGGAAAGCCGACAAGAGATAATGTTGGAACCAAAGGTTGTTGAAGGTTCAGCAATGATGACAACCAAAGAGGCCTTATGGAAGAAAAGAAGTAAAGATTTCTCAAAATCTAAAGACAATAAAGACTCCATTTGGTGCAGCTATTGTAAGAAATCAAGATACACAAATGAGATATGCTAGAAGTTACATGAAAAACGCCCCAAGGAGTGGAATCAAAGAAGTGGACAAAAAAAGGTGATATCACATACTAACACTACAACAAGTCAGCCTAGCCCAAAAAATATCGTCAAACTTCAGAGAGCTCAATAAAGAAGATATTGATAGGCTAAAATAACTCTTGCTATCCCTTGAAAAATCACTAGTATCTTATTCTCTTGCACTTTTAGGTAAGCTCCTTATATCCATCAGATTAAGTGTCACTAGAAAGCATTTGAAAGGTTTATGGATCATTGACTCAAGAGCCACAAATCACATGACATACTCCATTACCCACTTTATCAACTACACTCCTTGCCTGAGTGATAAGAAAACCATCATTGTTTATGATTATCTTACCACAGTAGCAGGCCAAGGAGACATGCCCTTATCTCCCTATCCCACTCTAAAAAATGTGCTTCATCTACCTCAATTATCCATAAACCTAATCTCCATACAAAAATTTACCAATATCATAATTGACAAGTCTTATTTAATCCTACTTGTTTATTTCAAAACTAAGAATCGAGGAAGAAGATTGGACTTGCTAAGGAGAAAGATGGACTGTCGATGAGGACATCCACTCTAGTTTTGTTTTATTTTATTATTTAATGTATTAGATTTATTTTAATGTTTATTGCCTTTTCAATTTTGCCCTTACTTAAGGGTTTAGACATATGTAAGCCCAAGGGGCATTTTAGTACTTTTGATTGTCTCTTGGTTTTGGGCTATTTAAAGCCCTCCCCTCCCCCTTTGTGAGGGGATGATGATTATTGAAATGAAATTCAGCTTTGCTCAAGTTCTCTTTGTGAGTTCTAGTTGTGCTTTGATCTCTTTGTGAGTTCATGAGAGGAGAGAGCCTAGGAGAAGCCAAACGCAATACCCATCAATCGGTGGAAGCGTCCCTGGTTCGTGGTTCTTTCCCTTCCCTATCTCTTCTTGGTTTTCTTTCTCTTCTTTACCTCCACCCTATAGCCGCCGGCCACCCCAAGCTTCCACCCTTTTGAAGCCGCCGGCCACCCCTCACCACCGCCCCTCTAGATCCCATGAGCCACCGGCCCCTCCTCCCATAACCCTTGGATTTTGAATTTCAAAATTCAGATCAATCATTAATTACTTTCCTAAAATAGCTCCGCTTAAATTTGGAAAATATTTTAATTGAGATCAATCCAATGTTTGAATTTCAAATACTTTCTTATTTGATACCTTTGTTTTAGGAAACCCCCAATCTCCTCAAATTTGAATTTAAACTCAGATTTATTCACCTAATTATATTGATTGCATGGGGACCACATACATTGAACCTAAACATATTAAGCCCTCCTTATATGGTCGGCCCTCTCTCTATCCCTTTCCTCTCTCCACTTTGCCACCTAGACCCTCATTAAGTGCTCTTTAATTCTCCATGCAAGGCCGGCCCACCCTCTCTCACTATCTAATTAATTCCCCACCAATTTCTCCAATTCAATCCCTTAAACTTCTCCCCAATCCAACCGCCCCCCAGCTCTCTCTCTCCTAATTGGCTTAAACACCACCTCACCTCACCCTAGCGCCCAAAATCTGCTCCCACGGCTGTCCAGAAATTATGGTCTAGGAATTTGCTATCCAGAAAATTCTGGCCAGCAAATTTGCCTCCAATTCCTCTCCTGATGGCTATCCAGCAATCCTTCAAGTGCTGCCCACGGCTTTTCTAAGCCACACAAATTGCTGCCCAGAATTCCAAGAGCCGAAACTGCTGTCCAGGTCTGCGAATTTGCTGTCCAGAGCTCCTAAGACCCAAAACCTGCTGTCCAGATTTCAGGGACAGCCCAGTCTCCTGTCCAGAAGCTTCCCAGAGCCAAATAGCTTACTGCCCTGATGCCCACAGCAAGCTAGCTTGCTGTCCAGCCGTCCAAAATCTATCCTAGTTGCTGTCCAGCCGCCCGAAGGAACTCCCATTGCTACCTAAAGGTTCCAGAAGTTTGAAAGCTATTGTCAAGTAGTTTCAACCACGCCATAGCTTCATATCTTCTATTCCATTAGGTAAACTCTCCCTCTTAATCTCTTATTTTCCTAGTTTACTCCTCATTCGTGGTTATTATGGAGTCATGAAGATAATGTTAATTCTCATCCGCTATAGTTTAATAAATTAGATAATTGAGTGAGTGGATTCTTATAATACTAATCTCATTGTTAGTCTAGGGATTCCTTGTTGAAACTTTCATGTATGCAATTCTTGATTAATTGAGTGTTTTACGATCTTAATTTCTATGCATGTAGTTCGGCCTAAACTTGTTTTTCCGCTCATTGTGTTTTACTTCGACGTTCAAACTCACTTGATGGATATAATTATTTTGTTCTCTAAATGCTAAGCGTGCAAATTCATTAAGTGGTTCATCCACTCATGTATTGTCCTACATCAACTGTACTACATGGAAGAGCTGAACAAATACACTATTACCAATAATAGCTATTCTATGTTGTCCATATCTAATAAAAATTTTATTATCTGACTTCATCATTTTAAATTAGGACATCTATCTTTTGATATCTTAAACAATATGTATCTAAAATTTTTTTATGAGTTGAAAAATAAATCATATCATTGTGAAACATGTGAGTTAACCAAACATAAACGAGTTTATTTCCCAAGTAAAAAAGAGAGATGTCATACTCAATTCTACTTTATTCATAGTGATATCTAGGGAGCCTAAAAAATTCTTAACATCTCAGGGGCTCGATGATTTATACCATTCATTAATGACTGCACTCGAGTCTCTTGGATCTTTTTTCTCAAAAATAAATTTGATGGTAGCACTATCCTCCCCCTTTCCACACTATGATCTAGGCCAATCAGGATAAAAATAAGAAAATTTTGTTATGATAATGCCAAAGATTATTTTAACTAAACCCTATCCTCTTACTTTCAAAATGAAGGTATCATCATGAATTTTCATGTATTCACACCTCACAACAAAACAGAGTTGTGGAAAGAAAAATTGTCACCTTCTTCCGTCCATCCATGCACTTTTATTCCATCACAATGTACTTAAATCCTACTAGAGGGAAGCCCTTCTAACTGTCACATATCTCATAAATCGACTACCTTCAAAAACCTTATGACTAAAAACATGAACGAATATCCTATCATCTTTTTAACCTAAAGTCTGAATCCATAACAACCTCACACCCATAATCTTTGGGTGCACCGCCTATGTTCATATTCACTCCAAAATAGAGGAAAACTAGATCCAATAGCACTTAAATGTATCTTTGTTGGATATTCATCCACCTAGAGAGTTTATAAGTGTTATCACCTCTCCACCAAGAAAATTTTTTTATCTCATAACGTCACTTTTTACAAATAAAAATCCTATTTTACCAAACCAAATCTTTAGGGGAGACTGAAACTGAGGAAGATAAGCAAAGTGAGTTTATCCCCCTTGACCTCCCACCTCCACCTCAAATCGATCCAGCTAAACCTGAAACCAAAGCCAGGGAAACTGAGGACAAAGCCATTATGGATAACATGAGGTTTGAAAAGGTATATTCCAGTTGTATAAATTCAAACTATATTCCAAAGAAAATCTAAGAATCTGAGTTGTCTCCTGAAATGGAGGTAAACACAAGTTTGCCAAAAAAATCTCTCGTCAACCTCATAACTAACTTTGTATCATGGTTATACTAAATAAGATTCATATTTCTAATAATATTTCTCATGCCTTATCTAATGAGAATTAGAAAAGTGCCATGAAAGATGAAATATAGGGCCTGGTGAAGTATAATACCAGAGAGATCATCGACCTACCAGTAAAAAAAAGATCAATCGATTGCAAATGGGTATTCTCTGTGAAATATAAAGTTGATGGTACATTAAAAAGGTATAAAGCAAGAATAATAGTGAAAGGGTACACACAAATGTACAATATTGACTACTAGAAAACTTTTGCACCTGTTGCCAAGATGAACACCATCAAGATCCTTCTCTCCTTAGCAGCTAAATATAAATGGCATCTAGAATAGGTGAGTTTCAAAAATGCATTCCTACACGAAGACTTAGAAAAAGAAATATTTATGGAGATTCCACTAGGATTCAAGAAGAAATTTGGAGGTAATAAAGTGTGTAGGTTAAAAAAGGCTCTATATAAGCTAAAACAGTCACATAGATCTTAATTTGGAAGATTCTCAAAGGTCATGCTACTTAATGGATATTGGTAGACTCAATGGGACTACACACTATTCTTCAAGCACTCAAATTTAGGAGAAGTCACAGTTTTGTTAGTTTATGTGGATGCTATAATCTTGACTAGTAATGATGAGAAGGAGAAAGTGATTCTAATGAAATGTCTTGCCAAGAAATTTGAGATCAAAGAACTTGGTAAATTAAAATATTTCTGAGAAATTGAAGTGGTTCACTCAAGTAAAGAAATTTTCATTTCACAAGAGAAATATATTGCTGATCTTCTTAAAGAAATAAGTAAACTAGCTTGTAAACAGGCACTAACACCACCATAACCAAATCTCAAATTTGGAGAAGCTAAAAAGGATCCAAACGTAGATAAGGGAGCTTACCAGAGACTTGTGAAAAATTGATCTACCTTTTTTGTCACACCCTGTTTTGACCCCTTTCAGTCAACACAGAGTGTAACATAGAAGAAAAATCTTGACAGACCTATCTCTTACTAATGCCTATCTTGAAATACTTCTATTATGATCGAGTGAGTAGGAAATAGCCTATCCAGACTATCCCAACACATCAATTTTTTCAAATCTTAATTAGCATCAATATTTCATAATTTGCAGTATATTTAAAATACATCAAATAAAATACATAGCTTTTTAAACCTTTAAATAATATTTGTATACCCAAATGTTATATGTACAACTTCTACTCTGACTTCTATGTACATCCAAAATGTATGTGCATAAAAAAATTAGTCAACCTTCCTATCTAGTGCCCTACTTGCTCCTTCCAATTTCCTGCAGTACAATCATTACTACTAAGCTAAAGCTCAATAAAATACACAAGCATATTAAAAGAAATAAGAATCATATTAGTACTCAATTGAAAATAATATGATCATAAGTCATAATCATAAGATGTAAAAGACATTAATGTATATTTCCACCTCCACCTTTCTTGTTCAATTTAATATTCAATACTTTAGACAAGTCATATGATGATTATAGACTTGTGCACAATTACAGCTCTCTAATTCAAATTTGAGTATGCATTCCCAACTTTTAGAAATAGAATACAACTTTCTCATTCAAAGAAGAGATAGGAGTATGAGATTGAGTCATATCATTATAGAGTTTTACTGCATTGATATGATTCTTATAGTCTTTACCAATGATTTGGTTTTACTGCTTTATATGATTTCTTTATTGATATATAATACTGATACGATAACTACTTTATTGATTCGACACCCGTACTGGTTTATTTATTTCCTCATCATACTACTTTATTGGCTTTTGTACTATACTATTTTACTGGCTACAGATATTATTGTTACTACATGTGTGTTTTATTATTTCTGCATCAATAAATGATCATATAACTACTACTACTCCTATGATTTAACTCTGGCATATATATTGCTCCTTTGTCGTGTTTTGAGTTCAGTTGTAGGATTTGATTACTTGTTGGGCTCTTGAGCTCGTTATATATAGTTAAATGATTTCAAGTCAGGACAAGAGAGCAGGAGTATGAGATTGATCAGGATCCTTTAGGTTCAAGTTCTTGTTATCTTAGCTATTCTTTTGTACTCAGGATAAAATAGTTATGATATAATTGTAAAGATCCTAAGTGGTGTACATGATTTTTGAGAAAATAAAATAGATGTATATATTGATATTTTGATCGATAATTTTATTTTTGATGGTATTTATATTAAAAAAATTATGTAGCTTTGGTTATTATATATTAAAATATAAAAGAATAATTCTTTCAAATTAGATTCTAAGGTGTCACACCTTTGCTATAAGCATGGTCAACCAGTTCATGTGGAATCCAAAGCAGACTCACATGCAAGCAGTAAACAGAATACTACACTACCTTAAGAAAAATCATGAAAAGGGGATTATCTTCAGAAGAGAATGTGGAATAACCTAGAAGCTTCTACTAATGCAAATTACACGGGATCACCAGTAGATAGACGATCTACCTCAGGGTACTACACATTCCTTAAAGGAAGCCTAGTTATATGGAGCAAGAAATAGAATATGGTGGAAAGTATGGGTGTTAATATTTGACCCGACCCAAACCTAACCCGAAAAATTTTGGGTTCAGCTCAACCCGCTTGCCTAACGATTCGGGTTCAGGTTTCATTTTTCGACCCATTTATAAACTTTGGTCGGGTTTGGGTTGACCCAGAAACTCGAAACCAACTTTGTTGACCCGAAAACCTGAAACTAACTTGGTTGACCCGAAATCAATCCAGGAGCAATGTACAGGTCAAAGCTTTATTCCTTCCTCCCGACGTTGTTTTGAACGGGTCCAAGCTTCTTCTCCTCCTCCTTCTGTCCTCCAACGTTGTTCCTATCGATCGAAGTTCTGAACAAGTTCAAGCTTCTTCGCCTCCTCCTACGACGTTGTTCCTATCGGATCGGAGTTCTGAACGGGTCGTAGCTTCTTCGACAGTTTGCCTCCTCCTCCAATGTTGTTCCTATCTGATCGGAGATCTGAACTGGTCCAAGCTTCTTCACCAATTCGCTGCCTCCTCTGATGTTGTTCTTATTGAATCGGAGTTCTGAACGGGTCCAAGCTTTCGCCTCCTCCTCCGATGTTGTTTATGTCACCTCAAATAACCCCTGAGCGCAGATCGGAAGATGTTGCTATGAAATCCAGGTTGGCGGGTCGGGTCGGGTCGGGTCAACCCGACAACTTGGCCTATCGGGCCCTGGTTGAAATTCTTGACCCGTTTGTAAAATTGGGTCGAGTTAGGGTCAACCTGTTTGGACCTGGGTAAATTCGGGTTGGACCTAAACCCGACCCATTGACCCGTTTTGACACCCCTAGTGGCAAGGTCTAGTGAGAGGAAAAGTTTAAAGCTATGACCTTAGGTATATGTGAGCTATTATTGATCAAGATGATTCTAGAAGATCTAAAGATCAAGTGGGAAGGACCCATGAAGCTACACTATGACAATAAATTATCAATCAGTATGGCTCATAATCCAGTTTAACATGACATGACCGAGCACATAGAAGTGGACAAAAATTTTATAAAAGAGAAATTGGACAGTGGACTTATATATTTACCAGATCTCATCGAAAGATCAGCTTGCAGACATTCTTACCAAGGGACTTGATAACACTACCTTTTTGGGATTGATTACTAAGTTGAGAATGACAGATTTGTACTCCTCAGCTTGAGGGGGAGTGTCAAATACCATCCCAATCATCCTAGCCATCCCTTCTCTCTTGATCCCATGGCCAGCATAGGGATCCATGGGAGGCTCACCTAGATCACACCAATATCCTTTCATATTTGGGTGGTTGATTTAGGAAGGATTAGATTAGTGCAATTATGCACGCTAATCTCCTTCCATATTTAAGTGGCTAATTTAGGAAGGATTAGATTAGTTCATATATGTATTATTCGATAATTATTTTGTTTCTCTATTAAGATATCTTGTATAGATATATAAATATGGATAGTTTTGTGCAATAAAAAATTCGTTTTCTCTTTCCAATTCTCTGAATTGAATAGTGGTGATAGTACTATTTGGCATCACAAGTTCAGACAACTTTGAAAATTATGATTCATTGTATTTGTAATTGCCTTAGGATTGCATTTTGATGCGCTAGTCAGCTCAAAAAGTAGTAATTATTTCGCTTACAAAATATGGTGTAACCATTTCTCCATCGACTTGCCAGCGGAAAAGGGAGTTAAGTGAAATCCTAAGCATGAGTATTTCACCGAACAATTATTTACTTTGCTCAACAACATAAAAGAAAATCTCACAGCAAAAGACAATAGTCATATTGTTTTGAGAATCCAATGCTTTATTTCCAACCCATTTCTTCACATCTGACAACTTAAACAAGTAGATTGTGCATGCCTTGGTGATATCTTATTGTTCATCAAGATAAAATTTACATCTGATATTGACACAATATGTTACAATGACTCTGATTCTGGGATGACAAATGATACAACAACTTCAATGTATAGAAGTATACCTTCTTCAATGCGAGTGAATGCAGGAGCTCCATAGTGTGGACAAAGAACAGCTTAAATCCCTGCAGGTCGTCCATCTTTTCTTGGATCACTGACAGCAGTAAGCTTTCCATAGAAGATTCCATCTTTCCTTTTATCCACATTTGGAACCGGATTTTGAAGATTATGAACAACAAACTGGGTAACGGAACCGCCAGAGATGCTGGAAAGATGGTGGCCTCTTTGCTTCAAGTATGTCTGTGCTTCGGGAGTGACTTGAATTTGCTCATCATCAATGGTCGTCCAATTCTCATACAGCACAACGTTTGGGATGAGCTGTATGTTTAGATGAATTCAGGGCCTATTTATACTTCGAAGATAATTTACATTCACTTACCTAAATATATTTAAGCTGGTATACAGACCTTATGGTATACTCTTGGTCGTTGAACAGCTTCCAGAGGATCAAAACCAAGAACAAAATGGTTGAGGAACACTTGAACAACTGCAGGAATAATATACATTCCTCCACTTGCGCCAACCACTCCTGCGAGCTGTTTGTCCTGTATATTTGTAGAAAAAGAAAATCTATATTAGCCTTCAAATAATTAAAATAGTGTTTCGTAAAAAGATATGCTAATCAACCGCCTTATCATATTTTAGCTCGTCTTACTTATGACATGAGACACTGGCTTAAAAATTTGTTGATTTAATGTGTGTGGTGATCATTGTCTATTACAATTGTTTATATTATCAAGGATGAACATTTATTGGATGTTTTTGACGAATCTATTTGATTTGATGCAAATAGCGTGTAGATAAATGAAACACATTGAGGAGAGAATTAATAAAAATTGACTGATGTTAAAAAAAATGCAACACTTTTAGGGCTAATTTGGTTGGGGCTCAAGTTAAGCTAAGCCAAATAAACTAAACCAAGCTAACTTTTTAAGAGGGATTAAAACATTTTTCTGGTAAAGATTAGTTGTTATAAGCTGTGATAAACGGAGGGAACTATTTGCTGTATTTTGACTTAATGTCATTTGATTACTCTTTCATGATGTTAGAATTTATAATTAAAACGAATGATTCTTAACAATTATTATTTAAACGTTAAGCAACTAAAGTTACCTTAAGCTCCATTAAATATAGTATAATTATCTCAACATTAAAGCATATCACATATATGCTGTGAGAGGAACTTGAAGCTTAAAGAAATGCAGGGATGAATACTGCTTGTACCTTAAGGATAATGAGAGGGGTCATGGAAGACAGAGGTTTCTTTCTTGGCTGTATGAAGTTAGCAGGAGCTGGTGGGAGATGATCTGGGGAAACATCAGTGGGTATGGAGAAATCATCCATTTCATTATTGACAACAATACCAGTTGATGGTGAAAGTACTCCTGCCCCGAAGTAGGCATTAACTGTGCTTGTCATGGAAACTGCATTGCGCTCAGCATCAACAACACAGAAATGGCTTGTTCCGTGGTCTCTTAACTGACTCCATCTGCGAAGCAGGTTATTCTGATGAGATCCCTTCAACATATTATATGGCATGACAGACAAGAGTGTGACAGAACTCACTTTGGAAGATAGTAACTTGGATCAAAAGTAGTGTTATCAAATATTTTCTGCCTAATTTTTTCTGCAAATGAAGGAGAAAGCATGGCGGAAACATGGTCAGTGACATTGACAAAATCAGGATCCCCGAGGTTCATACGGTTGGCAAACATGTGTTTGAATGCTTCTACGAGGCGGTGGAGACCAAGCAGGCCTCTTACTTCATCCAAAGACTTGTAGCCACCTAAAATGTTTAGAACCTAATTAACACACAGTAAGCCTCTTATTCAACTTATAAAGCTTTCCAAAATAATGATGATTATATGAAACTTTGTGACCACAACAAGGATTATAGGAAACACAAACAGGTTATAACAGAAAAACTCACCAGTGACAATCCAACAGTTCCACTTGATGGAGGAGGCATGCCAAGGACTCGGTAACCCATAACATCTGCGGCCACAGCTTCCTTGACTTCAACCGTATAACTCCTAAGATCCTCCATGGTTGCAATCCCTCCAGCATTCCTCAAGTCATCGATGAACTTCTCTCCAATGGTGCCATTGTAGAATGCTTGTGGACCCTCAATGGAAACTATCTCCAAAGTGTCAGCGAGTTTGGGATTCAAATAGGGGTCATTTATCTGCAATAGTTTGCCATTGGGAGCAAATACTTGTCGCAGCCCCGGGTCGGCCAAGATGTCTTTCTCGGACTTTTTGATGATTTGGGCAAGATAAAGCGGCAGAGGGAAGCCATACCTTGCGAGTTTTATGGTTGGTTGAAAGAGAACCTTCCATGGGAGCTTTCCATACTTCAACCAAGCTGCATGGAGGCCGGCAAGCTCTCCTGGAATCCCCATCGAGAGTGCACCTTTGCTCTTTGATGAAGGAATCTTCTCATACATGTTCTGTTTCAATACAAAATGAATGCGTGAAGCTGAATAAGACAACAGCCTGTGTTAAATTTTCATCATTCACGTCCTGCCAACAGGGCTGGCATGAAGCATTTATACATATTTTTGTTGCAAATTAGAGCTCATGAATTGACTGGCGAAAATAAATGTAAAAAAAATCCTAATGCTCATTAACTCATCCAAAGCTCCGCATTGAACTGGTTATTTTAAATATCTTAATTTTGGGAAAAAATGCAATAAAAACGAAATTTATTGGATTTAAAAAAGGGTAATTTGTTAAACTTTGAAAATCTTTATTAAAAAAAAAAGTTTCATATTTGAATAAACTCTTAAGTAAAATCGATTTGATATTCTGTATTTGATTTTATTTAATTTTGAAGTTCTATAAAATAAAAATAAATAACTCAAATATATTAAGCATAATACATATAATAAAAAATAATATACCTAATTTCTATTGCTTAGCAGCCGTCTTTTTAATTCATTTTTTATTGATTTTACAACGGAAATCAATTGTCATAAAAAATTACATCTATTGGAGACTTTCCCATAATGTAAAATGTTATAATATTTATCATAAACTTGGTATGATAATATATTTTACGCTTACTTTAAATTTTAAGATAATATGTTTTAAATTAACAAAATATTCCTTTTAAATTAGTATTACGTAATTAGGACTAATTTAAATAAATACGATATTTTTTTAACACCCAAAACTTTTTTTACATACATACCACTTTATTTTATTCTATTTATATATCTAACACCTAAAACTATAATATTACATTCGTACCCTTCAAATAAAATTTTAGTATCAAATATATCACTCCTATATTTTACTCTTATCACTCATGCTACTCTATAAACTTTAATATTTCATTCCATGCACCCATATTTGTTCTATGGGTGGTAGACATGTAATATTAAAATTTTAATTATTATATATATAAATATCATAAAATAGAGTGGTATGTATGTCAATCCCCCAAATATTATGGGTAATTTTACATAACACTAAATATTTTTACAACCGCTAACTTTGAACTAGTACTTTAATCTTTTTTTTGTTTTTGAATGAGATATCTATCCGTTGTCACTCCCATAGATGAGGTGTTTGGCTGAGTAACTAATCCCTCGACGGGTCTAGCGGCAACCAGCCCCACAAGTGTCGGTCCACACACTTATTTTTTCCCCACTTAAGGAGTCCGCCACTTGAGAGGCGAATCAAATGTGGGTTGGGGGGATCCCAATCACGCTCGCCCACCAACCCAGCTAAGCCCGACGGGATTCTTTCAACTTTTTTGTTATTCATTAATGAGGAGTTTTTTTTTTTTTATATAGCCGTAACTATCTATAATAAATAATACGAATAGTATGAATGATGATTTAATTATTGTGATGATTATCTAGCCTAATATCTCTGTTCTCCCAGTGAGCAAAGCGACGATTGAACAGAGAGATAGAGAGAGAGGATCAGAGATGTTGATATGCATGAAGATTTACCATAGATGCCGCAATCGGAGCTGTTTCACGAGAATCAAACGAATCCGCCGTCGAAGATCCAGCCGGCCAAACAACCATGAATCCCCCGCCGCCAATTCCACTAGACATCGGATGCACAAATCCAAGGCACAGCGCCGTCGCAACCGCAGCATCCACCGCGTGCCCGCCGGCTTTTAGAGCCTCCACCCCAATCTTCGAGCACTGCCAGTCGTCCGCCGCCACGACGCCGATCTCAGATTCCACAATCTCCGATCCGCTGCGGCTTTGCAGCTTTATTCCCCGATCTCCGTGGCCCGAATCAAAGACGATGATCAGGGTTTGCCCTAAACCTGGAAGACAAAAGTAGGAATTGAGTAAGGGAGAGAGTAAATTGATTAAGAGGAGAAAGAGGTCAATTGCCTACAGAGTAGAGTTGTAGCGACGGAGAAGATCAAGATTCGCCACCAGAATTTTGGGATTGGCGGCGGCTGCTCCGGCGGAGCAGGATAGCGGAGGAGAGGGGATTCTATGCTGGAATGGGCCGGCATCTTCGGAGCTGTAAGGGAAGGACAGAGAATGAGGGTGATTGGAGGATATTTTGAGCAAAGCTGGGGCTGGAATCTTCTGCTGATGCGTATCTAATGGCAGGCCGGTCTGTGCTTTACGCGAATAATAAAAGAAAAAAATTTGCGTAAGCTACTTGAGATGGATTCCCAATATTTAGATTTATGTTATGATTATTGCTATGTAGAATTGATGGATTGTATTAATCTTTGTCCAAATTCAAATATTTTACTCTGTACAATTCCAACGTTCTTCTTTTTAACTTCACTCGTCAAATTTGGAGAATAAAATCAAAGAGGAGAATAGCATGGAGGGAAGTTATGATGCGTAACGCAATCGATGAAGACTATGTATATAAAGTTAAATGGCCAGCTGCTTTTGGGGGATGCGTGTATCTGGACGCAAAGCTGTATCAATGCAGAACATAAATATATATATATATATATTTTTGGAAAATTGGGCAAAGCCCGTGTATTAAGCAAAATTGATTACAATTAGAAATCAAACCCCTGGTTTCCCGTGGACCGTCCAAGGGGCTGCCTGTAAGTGGGGTATCACCATTGTCCAAGGCTAATCATACAACTCAGCAGGCTAAAAACTAAATAAGTGGCACCAAACATATGATCATCATCCCGTAGATACATTCCGAAAGAAGTCCAACCCTGATTAAAGCAATCCCATAAGGCTTACAGAATTTTTCCACTTGTGTATTTTCTCGAACACAGCTCTCTTGATGCTGATGGAACTGATAGAGGAGTTGTTCAACCTGTCATCAAAACGTCTATTGTTTCTTTCCCTCTAGATGTAATAAATAGAGCAGCAGGATATGAGGAAGTAAAGGTTTTTAACAATCTGCTGAGTGTGTTCAAGTTCATTGATCCATTCCAGGGGGTGAAAAATTGTAGGTCTAAGAAGGAGGGCTGTGGTGCTCGGAATTAAGTCATACAGGATAGAGAAAGAGTAGTCGCATTCAAAAAACAAGTGAGAGGTGCTTTCATTGGAGGAGTGGCACAAGCTGCGGGATAAGCCTGCAGGAATATTGCGCCTATGCAAGGCATCAACAGTTTTCAGTCCACCGATTATAGAGAGCTAAGCAAAAATAGAAAACCTCAAAATAAACTTGTTGTGCCGAATTAGATTAGCCCAAGGACAGAGAGGCAAGTTTTTGTAGAATTCCTTAACATAAAGACCAAATTTGCCAACAGTCGAATTTTCCCATAATAAACAAGGATCAGTGCTGTCAAAGATGGGAATATCATTTATAGCGTTAAAAGCAAGCTGGGGCCAAAATGAGGAAAACACCCATCTTGCCCATAAATAAATTCCTTGACTAGAGTTTTGTATTCATAATGCTGCAACAAACAGCTCCCATCAGGGATATCAACAAGATTTAAACCATCACACCAGTGATCCCAGTGCAGAGTGATAGGGGCAGTTGAGGTGATTCTAAACTTAAAGCAATGCTTAACATCTGAAGCAGTTTTACATATACTTTCTAGAAGATGGATGCATTAGACGGAGCTGGTGCCAAGGGGAGTTATATCTGTTGTGGGTCTCCGAAAGGACTTTACTTGTGGGGAATAAAATGTAAAGAGTACGACCGCACTATCCCGTAGGACAAAACGATCGTATGCCTTTACACTCTACCCAAGCAGGCCAATGGAAGAGCAGATGGAGTCATACATATAATTAGCCATAGAGGATAGCGGCTTTCGCCTACACACCTCGATGGGTAATGATATATATGACCCAAAATGTCACGAGATTTCCCCTATTCGATACATCAGCTCGAATGGGGTTTATTTGATGTGGGGATCAGTCTCCCACGGGCGCAAGCCCCCGTGGTTAATTACATCTTAGACCTTGGCCTAAGAAAACTCTCGATTAGGGACGATGTATTATTCTCTTCTTAATTTGGTGTACATAAAAAGTTCCTAAGTTATATTCCAAAGGTGATAAACTCTTCTCTTTATCCTTAGTGGTGATTAAATATTTTTTTTAAATGTATAAAGATGTGATTAAAGTTTTGAGTTTAAAAGATCAAAAATCAGATTATTGTCCTAAGAGAAATGACAGACTCAGAATTCATCAAAGATGAAAAGAAACACATTGAGGGGTGTACAATCTGGGCTTATGCTTTCCTGGAGTGAGCTACCAGCTAACATCCTAAACACAATCAATCGTCCAACATGTATACAAGATAAGGAGGCTCTATCCTAAGGAATCAAGGAGTTTTTAGTTCAGAGGTTTAAATCAAGGACTTTATAATATGCAACAGAATATACCTAGCGCTGTATATGATGCATGAGACAGATGCATAAGTAAGAGTATTCTAAAGACTACTGAAAGATAATGTGATATTTTCATCTGAGTAATGCTAATGCAATGCATGTATGTAGGTGGAGTGCACTGTGGGGTAAAGTGTATAAAAAAAATGCATGCATGACATTCAGAGTACAAGAAATAAATAAATAAACACACCAAGGATACCCTCCAGGCAAGGTATCCTCATCACATAACAATAGAAAATCATCATAACGGTGCCCACTTCGTGTGAGAAAACAACGATGCCCATGGCACAAATAGGTGGCCTACACTACAGGCCTAAATGACCCTAATGGTCTCTAAGGCTCACAGAATGTGGGAGGGTATCATACCCAAAACCGAGAGAAAATGGAACATCCTAGCAGTGCCCACTTCGTGTGGGAAAATAATGATGCATATAGCATAAATGGGTAGGCCTACACTACAGGCCTAAGGTGACCATAAGGGTCTCTAGGGCTCACAGAAGGGGCAAGCTTTGGCCTATAGGGCCAAAGCTTCGTTAGTGCACTATCCTATGGCCAGCTACCTAAACATACTAGAATATATATTAAACTAAAAGCTAATAACAAGATGTGTGTGGAGTGTAGCAGTTTCGGTATGTAATTAAAAAATTTCTTTACAAGTTGCAGAGATTATACCTGATCGTGGCGCGGCCACTTAAGAGTTCCAAGTAAGTAGACTATCCACTGATTATCAACCCTGCAAGATTGTGGCGCAGCCACTTAAGAGCTTTAAGCTAGCAATTTAATCACTGATTCTTGATCATGCCTGACCCAGTGTATCTCGCAAGACAAGATAAAAGAAAAATACAGAAATGAGCGTAGATGCAGTTAAGAAAATAAATGCAGGTAAATAAGAGTGTGACTAATAGAAGATTTAATATTCATATTTATAAAACATACACATGTTATTGCTAAAACATAAAACAATGCAAGGGATTCTCTAATTTGGCAGTGGTAATTGGCATCAAATAATAAAACAAAATATCGGCCTAACCTAGGACTAGAAGTCGCGTCCTAACAAACAAGCCTAGGTGTGTGTAACAAGCTGTGTGATTTTGGGTATGTCCTATGTAGGATGATTAAGCTAGAGTTGCTTGTGTTTTAATTTGTTGAAAGTTGAGGGGAAACTTTAGTTTAAGTATAAGTATAAATGTTTTAGGATTAATTTTAAAGATTTTATTTTAGTGTTTGATTGATCACTACCTTTGTTGCTCACCGAGGCCGTGAGATTTATTTCACCTTCCTTGGGGCTAACTTAATAGCCTCGTAGGTCTGGGTTACCCAGTAGTAACCAACTTTGTTAAATTAATTTTAGTTTGTTATAAATTAAAAGAAAGGTAGATTAAGTAATTTATTATTAGTTAAGAGAGATTTTGTTGGTTGATTATTAATGGATTAAGGCACAACAAGCCTAGGAAATGTGTCACTAAGTTTATGTTTTGATGTCTCTATCCTATAAGGAGCATGCACCCTAAGTCTATGTTATATAAAGACTCGGTCCTTAATTTTTGTCCTTAGGTGTCACTAATATTATAGGGGACAAAAGGAAGTTCTTTTCTAACCCTTTGGACATTCGTACATATATCAATAAATTTAAGAATCTATGAATAAAATAAGATGATAAGTAGAATAATAGTAGAGAGAAGAGAAGTAAAGAGAAATGCGATAGAATTTCAAAAGGAATGAATGAAAATCAGAAATAATAAAAGGAATATAGGCGTCTCATTATTGGGCATACCTCTTTGAAGTCGAGTATGCCTCTAAAACGATCTCCACCCCAATTCGATATGATACGAATAGAGAAGAAGGTGTTTTTGACGCCCTTTGCTATTCCCACGTTCCAAAAATAAGCACTCAAACGACTCAATGACTCAAACTATATCCTATACGAAACCCAAAGTGGCGAAGGGGAAAATAAGCTCCCAAAACTAAAATATAAACAAGCAACTTTCATTTCACATTCAACCCAAACTCAACTTTGGAAATAAATACTAACAAGAGAGAGACAATTCATACACTAAATATCACTTCATTTTAAAAAGAAAAGACATTAAAGAGCTCTCAGAAATATCACTTTATCCCAAAAAGGACTTAAAGAGTCTCCAACACAAAACCATGCATAGAAATAATTTTAATCCCAAAGTAACAATTGAAAGACTTCATAAACAAAGTGACCCAAATTCTCTTCATAAGAAATCCATAAAAAGTCTTTTCTAACACAAAATAATTGAGTGCTTTTATTTTGGTGTGGGGTGTATTCATGAAAATCTTCTAATAAGAAGATTTCATAAAACTTTCTATTATGAAACATTCACAAAGAATTTGATGCAAAATAATTCACAAAACCGCTCCAACAAATACGACTCATAAAACCCTACAACAGAGGACAAGCCATCCATCTCTCAAACGTGAGGCAACTCGCAAAGCTTTCACCTTAAAATAAATTCATAAAGCTTTCCAACATGTCAAGAAACCATCACCTATCCGACACAATGTTAAATTGACTCTGTGTCAAGTTCATATTTGAAACAAGAGGTATATAAGAACTTCCAAATATAATTTCTAATATCATCTTTCACACAAAACCTAACCAAATAGAGAGGAGAGCAACTTGTATTACAAAATGGGAAAGCTCTTACAGGACACTCCTCTCATTTAATGCATGGAAACATGGCAAAAGAAATCAAGGATTCTCTAAACTCTCAAAGTCTTTTAAATAAGGAAATAAACTTAAATAGAAAGGCATCACATTGTCATCCAGAGCTAAAAGAAAGAAAGAAAGTTAAACTCAACCTATTCTTTACATATAGATGCTATCTTGATGCCAAGAAGAGCAGAAGAGAATCTAAAATTAAACAATTCTTGATTGCGATGTTATAGCAAAAATAAACTATCATTGTTCTATCTCAAAATCCAAGTTCCACGACTCAATTCATATGTTAAAGGATTTGATCTCACTAGTTCCCAAACAAGGATAAAGAGCTCCATAAACTTGTCATACAATATTTTTTTTTAAAGAAAAGCCAAAGATATAAGCTCATCAATCATTGCTGCCTTTACCATCAAAACTACATCGGAGAAGGAAGAAAGAGATACATCTATTTAAGCAATTGATACAAAAGAGCATTTAGAGAAATCATCTCTTCCATCAAAGACATAAGCATCAACAAAAATCAAGATCATCTAAAAAAAGAATTTATAGACAATAACTGATGGGTGAACGAATGTTAACCTCAATTCTTCCCTCAACTTACTAATATGCAAGGAATTTGGGCACAAAATCAAGTACAATGGGGAAAGCATATTGTAAAGAAAATCTACCAAATAATGCTAGCAATGAAGACCACAAAAAATCTGAGAGCAAAATATTTTCCTACTTACAAAGGAACATTTGTTCCAAACATATAAGTACACAAACTCGTTAATCTCCAAGCTCCATGCAGTGATATATAAAAGAGTACATCGTATTCCAATATACTCCAGAATATCAATCCCTCAAACAGAAAATAATAGGAAATCTCATAGGAAATGACAAAATCAGCAACGTATTCACTTTATTTCCCCAAGCAAAGTTAAATGAGCCACTCAGATCTTGAACTATTCCAATAATCATGTAGAGATAACAGAAATATCTATTAAAAGAGAAAACTCCCCCCCCCCCCCCCCCCCCCCCTTTTTTTTTTAAATCATAAGGAGAATGCATAACTATATGAAATGAAGCATGGTCACATAGATTAATCTCCACCAACCATAACCCACCAAATACCCAAAGTTCTCTATTATATGCAAAATATGCAAAATGACCAATATTTCATCGTAAACAAAACTTCATCAATATTTATGAGAGAAAATAATAAAGAGATCATGCTTCCTTGAGACCAACAAAATCTATAGATGAATGACGGCTAAACAAAACTTTAAGGAAGACAAGCTCATCATGACAATCAAAAGCTCTCCAAAAATGCATGACATTATTCTTTGACAAGAGAAGAGATGAGATCTCGCTCATCTCAAGCTCAAATGGAGACAAACTAGTTTGGGGAAACTCTTGGATATATCAAGACAACGATGCATGCTTCGATATTTTGCCGAAATAAGGACAAGATCAAAACCATATTTGGATACATGCAAGAATTCATATTTGGAGCATACAAATATTCCCCAACACCCCTCTAAAGATGTTTTATAAAAGAAAATAGAGAAGTTGGAAAAACAACTTTAAGAAAGGAAGACCCATAGATCTCAGATATAACAATTTTCTTAACTTTAGGATGTTCTCGTAAAATGATATTCCTCTCATAACACAAAGTAAGAACTAGAAATCATTTTTTTTATCACAAACAAGGGTAATAAGAGATAGTCACATTCCCCCAAACAGGATTCTCAATAAGACCAAACTAGGTTAAGATGTCCAAACAAAGTAAAACTACACTTGCTAAAAACTTCTTCTTGTCTGAACACTTATATTATCTCCAATAGGCATTTTTACAAACATCTCGCATGCATACTTTGGTGATGGATCAAATATGGCTTCTCATGATTCTTATACAATTCACACCTAGAACTTTAAATCATGTAACATGGCTCAAACATAAATCTCACATATTGACGGTTCATTCTCAAACAATACAAACCAACACATGGAGACAAAATCAACTATGACCATCATGATCTATCATGACACTTGACTTAAAGAGTAAATGTGTTCACTAGGAGCAAGGAGACTAGAGGTGTAGTGACAAATATACCATAAAGGTTCTACTCAAACTTTCAGTTTTAGTTAGAATGAACTTTGCATAGATGTAGCTTGTCATCCACTAAATCACCCACAAGATTTTGAATTAAAATGGGAGGAAACAAGGGAAGCTAGGGTAGGAGAAGAAGATTATGGAGAAGAAGGGGAAGAAGATTAAGAAGAACAAGACAAAGAGAAGGTAGAACAAGGAGATTAAGAATAATAAGTAGAAAAAGAAGGAGAAGTTACCTGCTAGAGAGGAAGAAGAAAGCCGGCGTCGAGTTCAGCTGGGGCATGGGTCCGTCGGCGTCGGGTTCGGTCCGGGCGTGCGAAGTCGAGAGCGGGAGAGGGAGGCGAGTTCCACCCGCTGTTGTGCGAACTAGGCGGAGGAGGCGTCCAGTTCAGCTAGGGCAGAGGAAATCGGGCGGAGAGAGAGAGGGACTCGGTCCCTTTTTTGTCTGCCGTGTGCGAGCCAGGGGGAAAAAGGAGGGAGAGGGAAAGAGGGGGGCGTTCGAGATTCCTGGCTTGCGAGAGAGGAAAGTCGGAGAGTGTCCGAATGCCCTGTCTAGGGCGGGCCGAACTAGAGAAAAGGAATGGGGGGGGATCCGCCCCTTGCCGCTCGAGGGACGTATTCCCGCTTCTTCCTCGTATGTAAATGGACTCTGCTCGTTATTCTACCCTAGAAATCTCCCTGAATACTTCCCTAAATAAGGATAGCACGCGATCGAGGTGCCCGACAACGGCAGATTTCAGGTTTCAATGAAATCAGAGCCGTTGGTTGCGTTTCTTGATTTTCTGATGGATTCAAATTGGCTCGAAAAGTCCACTAAACTTTAATTAAAAAAATGGAAATCATAGGGTTGAAATCAGGTCCCGTTTGGACCCAATTAAACTCAACTCGGGTCAGTCCGGATGCGACTCAACTCGACCAAATCAACAAAATAATAAAAAAAGGGGGGCTCGAGTTAACGTCGATTCGGATTGAATCGAGCTTGACGAGGCTCGATCAACTCGATTAAACACACTCGAGGGCAAATCAAGATAAAAACGAGGTCAACATCTGTGAATTAGCCAGCAGGATAAGGGGATACACAGTTATACATTCTAATTATTACATAGCAGTTATATGCAAATTGAAGTGCCGGCAGAGAAGGCAAGCCCAATCTACCTGATGATTTTGGCTTGCAAACATTATCCAAGAAACCAGACGAAGCTACCTGAAGTTCGCAGGGTCCCCAAAAAACAGGAAGCTAGAGGATAATTTTCGAATAAATTTGATAACCGTTTTAGGTAAAATAGAACTGCAAATCCAGTAAGCTATAGAATTTAAAATGGTAAATTTCAGAAATTGTAACGGGCCAACAATGGAGAGAAGGTTCGCTTTCCAACCCGATAGCTTATTGGTAATACTTTCCATCAAAGGCAGGAAATCAGCTAAAGATTAATTAATATTCTGTTATCATGTGTAATTTAATTAAAATTATTTTTATTTTATAATATTATATAATTATAAATTTATACCTGAGTAAATATGTATCAATTTATAAACCTTATAATTTTAATGAGATTTGAGATATGATGGATGGGGATTGATATATCACCAAAAAATTATCTTGATCGGGCACGAATCTCGAGGAAAAACTCAAGTTGAAAACTTCAAAAATTAATTCGGAGACCATTTAAACTCTGATTTCAGCAAGCTTATAGTCGAACTGAGCGTCTCGGAAATACGAACCCAACGACACCAAATTCGACTCAATCCGAGCCCAAATGAGTCCAAATCAAGTACCCGAAGCGCTATTGGAAACCTCGAACATCAATTTGAGTTACCAAACGGTGTCCGATTTTGACGAGCTTATAGTCGAATCGAGCGGCTCGATGAGAGGAATCCAACAAGCCCAAGATCGCAGAATTCTAATACCATTAAGACCTTAAAATACTCAATAAATGGTTCACGATCAAGGGATTCAATATCAGCCGTTCATCCGGATCACTCCTTATTTGCCCCTGATCAAAAGAAGAGAAGAGAAGTCTAGGAGGGGCTCCTCCTCGACCACCACCGGAACACCGCCGGAACTCCGCCGGAACACCACCGGAGCATCGCCAGAGCACCACCGGGCGCCCAAGGGACGCCGGAGCTCTGCCCGACGCCGGAGCGACGTCGGAATTCTGCCCGACGCCAGACTTCTACCCGACGCCCGAGTGACGCCGGAATTCTTTCCAAGTGACGCCGGAATTCTGCCAGACACCCGAGTGACGTCGGAACTCTGCTTGGCCTTATAACTGATACTCATTATATTCTGATCGTCCTGAATTTAAAGGATGAATCAGCCTTGTGTATTTCATACAACACTACTGAAACTTTTTCAACTGGGCGTGGCCCCGTGGTTTTTCCCTCTTCCGGGGCTTTCCACGTAAAAATCCTGGTGTTCTTTCATTCTTCTGTTTGTGCACTGGATATACGTACAACGCTGAGAAAAAAATTTAAACTCTATCGCCGTGTATATTTGAGTCCGCAACAATTTGACGCCGTTTGTGGGAAACACTATCCCACACTCCTAAATATTATTTCGATGGCCAATAGGCGTAGTAATCGCCTCATAGGAGCCTCCCGCTCTCACTCTCATCAATTCAGAAACCAGTCTATAAATCATAGACGTTAACTTTCTGCCTCCTTTTATCCTGGGGGGAAACACATTGCTGGAGAAGGAACCTCAGGGCCTTCTTTGGAGGAGCGAATCCGAAAAATGGAAGAATCTCAGAACGAGATCCTACAACTCCTGCGAGAGACTCGACAACCAGCACTAGCACCACAGGAGGAGGTTCTTCTCCCTCGAGATCCGCCACGGGTAGAAGCTGTTCAACTAGAACATCTTCAAGAAGAAATTCCTCTTCCTCCGCAAAGGAGGCATCCGCAATCATATCAAGATAACGAACTGGCTGATACAGCGAGTTCTACCCATCCTTCGCACACGGGTCGGCAATCTCGCCTTCCCCTGGACCTCCCTGAAGAGTTAGCTCGACCTCACATTGCTGAGCTCCCTCGCAATGCCCTACACCACGAACTACGACGATTGGTCCGAGAGGAGTTCCCTACAGGAGGTGTAAGGCAACCCCTTCGTCAGTGGGACTTCAAGGAGTCGTCACCCCTGATGGAAGCCATTCTTCAACACCCTATTCTGGCAGGATTTAAACTACTGAGCATTGATTCCTATGACGGGACATCTGACCCATACGAACACATTGATCATTACAGAACTATCATGCATATCCAGCGAGCATCTGATGCACTCCTCTGCCAGGTTTTTCCTGCTACCCTTAAAGGACAAGCTCGAACGTGGTTCTATTCACTTCCAGCCGGAACGATCCCTACATTCGTCAAATTGGCCAAAGTGTTCGTCGAACAATTCGTTGCCAATCAAAGAATTGTTAAGGATTCTTCTCACCTTTTCGGGATCCATCAAAAAGAAGGAGAATCGTTAAAGGAGTATTTTCAGCGATTTTCCACCGAGGCGCGACAGATTCTAGGAGTAGATCCAAAATTGCTTAGAGGAGTCTTTCTTGGAGGTCTTCATCCTGGCCCCTTCTATTCGGCACTTATGCGAGACACAGTTCATTCATATGCTGATCTGATCCATCGTGTAGAAGCTCAAATCTCCGCTGATGAAGCCATTAATGCTCATAGAAAGTAATTTGAGCAAACAACTGGAAAGCGTAAGAATGCCCCTACAATAGAGGACTCATTTTCACAACAAAAGAAAAATTCATCTCCTAGACCCCCAGTACCACAACACGAGTTCCGACATGAAAAAGAATATACGCCTCTCAATGCAACTCGAACCAACATACTAATGGCCATTCAAGATAAAGAAAATATCAAGTGGCCTAATTCTTTGAAGCCAAATGTTGGAAACCAGGAGCAATATTGCTATTTCCACCGTAGTCGTGGACATACTACCGAGGCCTGCAAGCAACTCAAGGATGAGATCGAGAGGTTGATCCGACAAGGATATCTCTGATAATTCATCCAAAACCCACCTACTCGAGATGAAAACTGGTCCAACTGGGGGGCAAAATCAACAACAACAAAGACAACAGTTGAATAATATTCAAATGGTTGGCGAGATTGAATGACCACGCACTTTGTGTAGTTGTATTAGTAATACTACTTGTCTTATCTCATCGTGTTAAATAGAGTGTCACTTTGATATCCCTAATGTTTTCTTCAAAGTTAAATATTGTGTTGTCCTTGTACGTATATCTTATATATTGATTACAGTGTAACTTGTATATCCCTAAGTCACACTAGGGATCTATTGTATTATCTTACAGTAATATAATGTGTTGTTCGTCCAGTTCTGATATTGTTTCTTTCTTTAAAAAGAATACAAATGACAATGAAAAACTGCTGACAAATATAATCTCTTTATCCATGATCTGAGAAATACGCAGTCTTTATTGTATCTCAATCACTGGAAGATCAATCCCAGGGGGATTCGATCCGGCCTCTTCCATACAGGTTAACGTCGTCGAGCAAGGGCTCTGACATACAACCTCGAAAAGGTCTCACATCCTTAGTGGATTCTCTCGACCTCTTCCATACAGGTTAACGTCGTCGAGCAAAGGCTCCGACATACAACCTCGGATAGGTCATATATTCTTGATGGATTCTCTGGACATCTCCCACAGAGATTTTTGGCGGGTAAAAAGTCTTCAAAAAAGCATGTTACGCAATATACCAACTCATGTTTCAAAGATGCAAAAACAAGTTTTCAACTTCATATAAATATTATTGAAGTTATATTACGAAAGATTGTACATATAATTCACCTTTGCAAGAATTTAAAAGCAAAAGGTACACTGGTGACATTCATATAAACTAATATCATCAAGCAACAAGCAACTTTAACACAGTCAAATATCCTTGGTGGATTTAAGTGACTTCTCCCTTACTGCACGCAAGCATCTCCTACAATTGCTCCTTCAAAGAAAGGACATAACTGGATCATCATCAGACCTCCACTCAGTTGACAGTGTTAGTGTATTGCCAGAATATTGGCATATCACACTACTTCGGTCCCTTGATTCAGTAATATCTGATGTCGACATACTTCAGTTTGGATATATATTACCTTAGCAAAATGGCACTTGTCATCATCAGCCCTTCGCCTAATGTTTATCAGCGGCTCTTTACTTCATATCAGCCATCATCGGCTTCTCGTTCAATTGCTGGTAGCAGCACCCTCGAACTCTCTCCTTCTGCTCCCCACTTGGTCAGACTTCTGCCCGTCGTCGGATGTTTGTCGGGCTTCTAACCGACACCAAATTTCTACCCGTCGTGGGACTTCTCCCTGCCAGCGGATTTTCGTCGGAGTTCTACCCGACGTCGTACTTCTTCCCGACGTCTGACTTCCGACCATCTTCAGACTCCCTCCGACTAACATCTCACATCCACATGATCTCTTAAAGAAGAGAAATTCTAACTCCCATTCCGCTTCCCTTCCTAAAAAGGGGAAGCGGTTAACTTCTGCGCAAAGAGAGGGGCGCCGAGTAGAGTGGGGAAAGTAACCTACTCAAAAATGGCAGAAGGCCTCAAAATGCCAGAAGCTAGAGGGGAGAATAGAGGAATACTCTAACTTCTGCGCAAAGAGAGGGACGCCGAGTCGAGTAGGGAAAGTCACCTACTCAAAAACAGCGGAATGCCTCAAAATGCCAGAAGCTAGAGGGAGAAGAGAAGAGGAAGAAAGGGGCATTTTGTCTCCTACCCCAAGGGGGATATTTATAGGATGAAAAGGGGAGAAAAAGAGAAGGAAATATTGAAGAAAGAGGGGGAAAACGTTTGAAAATTGGAGGGAGGAGGCTTCAAGAAGGATTTCAAAATTTTTAAGAATTTTTCAGAATTTTTTTGGAATTTTTTGGGACAAAAATGATCATTTACAAATTTTATAAAAAATAAAAAAAATTCGTGGGCCCCACAAAAAAAACAAAAGGGGTCAACTGCTGCCGGTTCGGCCGCCAACGCGTTTTCGGGCTCCGATTTTGGGCCCGGACGGTCCAAATCGGACGTTTTTGGGGTCCCCGGACACGTTTTTCAACGTTCCAGACTCAATTTTGACACTTTCAGAGCTCAACGAGGCCTCTATGATCAGGTTCAAGCAAACGTTTAATTTTTGGAATGCAATTTTTTGTGATTCGACCATTGTAAAATACCGGAACAAGTATTTTCGGACTCCTGGAGCTTCGACTTCCGAAAATAGGGGAGCAACTGATATATCACCAAAAAATTATCTTGATCGGGCATGAATCTCGAGGAAAAACTCAAGTTGGAAACTTTAAAAATTAATTCGGAGACCATTTAAACTCTGATTTCAGCAAGCTTATAGTTGAACTGAGCGTCTCGGAAATACGAACCCAACGACACCAAATTTGACTCAATCCGAGCCCAAATGAGTCCAAATCAAGTACCCAAAGCACTGTTGGAAACCTCGAACAGTAATTTGAGTTACCAAACGGTCTCCGATTTTGACGAGCTTATAATCGAATCGAGCGGCTCGACGAGACGAATCCAACAAGCCCAAGATCGCAGAATTCTGATACCATTAAGACCTTAAAATGCTCAATAAACGGTTCACGATCAAGGGATTCAATATCAGCCGTTCATCCGGATCACTCCTTATTTGCCCCTGATCCCTCATCTATTTACGGGCTATGCCACTCCAGAAAAACTATAAATAGCCCCTCTTTTCTCTTAATAAGGGACCCAAGCCAAGAAGAGAAGAAGAGAAGAAGAAGAGAAGAGAAGTCTAGGAGGGAATAGCTCCTCCTCGACCACCGCCGGAACACCGCCGGAACTCCGCCGGAACACCACCGGAGCATCGCCAGAGCACCACCGGGCGCCCGAGGGACCCCGGAGCTCTGCCCGACGCCGGAGCGACGTCGGAATTCTGCCCAACGCCGGAATTCTACCCGAGGCCCGAGTGACGCCGGAATTCTTTCCAAGTGACGCCGAAATTCTGCCGGACACCCGAGTGACGTCGGAACTCTGCTTGGCCTTGTAACTGATACTCATTGTATTCTGATCGTCCTGAATTTAAAGGACGAATCAGCCTTGTGTATTTCATACAACACTAGTGAAACTTTTTCAACTGGGCGTGGCCCCGTGGTTTTTCCCTCTTCCAGGGCTTTCCATGTAAAAATCCTGGTGTTCTTTCATTCTTCTGTTTGTGCGCTGGATATACGTACAACGCTGAGACGGAAATTTAAACTCTATCGCCGCGTTTATTTGAGTCCGCAATAGGGATTAATCCTTTTTTTTTAATTTATATGATCAACAGCTCTTTAATTATATATATTGAGTTTTAGATCAAAAGAAAATTTAATATGATTTTCGATATTCTTTCATTAATCATTAGATTGAGTTTGTTCATGGTCAAGATATATATACTTCTTCATTTTTTATAGACTATTTGATTTCAGTGTATCATTTACACGTCAACAAAAATCAACTTGATCCAGCATGAATCTCAAGGCATACAAGTTGAAAACTTCCAAAATTAAATTTGGGACCATCTGAACTCCAATTTCAACAAACTATAGCCAAACTGAATGTCTCAAAGAGACGAACCCAACGTCATCAAAATTGGTTCAATCGGAGCCCAAATGGGTCCAAATCAGGGGTCCGAAGCTTATTTAGAATGTTCAAAGCCTAAATTGGATGACCAAATGATATCCAAATATAACATGCTTATAGTCAAATCGAGCAGCCCGACGAGAAAAATTCAACGAGCCCAAGATTGCTTAATTCTAACATCATTTAGGCATATAAATGCATGGCAAATGCTCTATGATCGAGGGAGTCAATATGGCTGTCCGATGAAGCACTCCAAATCTGCCCCAGATCTTCTCCATATTTACGGGGCATGTCACTCTCAAAAATATATAAATAGACCCCCACTCTCTATATGATGGGAGACCTTTTGTTTGGAGATTTAAGAGAGCTCTGAGACTTCAAGAGCTTCAGCAACACCGCCAGCGAACATATGTCGACTGTCGCCAAACCACTACCCTGCTGCCGACCACCGTCAAACTTTCACCAGGCTGCTAACAGCTACAGGACTTCCACTCGGCCGCCGACTGCCACCGGACTTCCACCCGACCATTATCGAACCACTATCCAACTGTTGACCGCTGTCGCCCACTGATTGCAGTCCCTTCGACCTCCATCATTTTCCAACTACGATCGCTCGCCAATTATAGTCCCTCTGATCACCATCTCACACTAACTACAGTCCCTACGACCTCCATCGCCCGCCGACTATAGTCCTTCTGATCTCCATTGCCCAAATATAACCCTACCAACCAAATGAACAGGCCAACGTTCTCTTCAGAATGGCCCCTTATCATTGAATTCTTCCAACCCCAACAATGTAATGTGCTTTATATGATACATTGAGTCAATGCCATCTCCCCGCAGAAGGGCACTATTTGTAATCTACAACAGACACTAGTGAAATCATTTTAAATAGGCTAAGCACTACAATTTTCCCCTTTTCATGATTTTTCATGTAAAAATCTTGGTGTCTATTATGACTCGCACCCCTCTCTCTTTATTTGTATGTGTGCTAGATCTTTGTTCAAAGCTAAGACATTAAGCTCTTTATCTCACTACCGCCGCGAATATTCCAATCCACAACAATGAGCGTCATAAACTACTCATTTATAAGCTTGAGAATGCTCGATAAGCTTGCTCATTTATGAGCTCGAGAAAGCTTGATAGATATGTTCATTAGCAGGCTCATTATAATTATTTGTTAGTAATCTTGATAAGACTTATTTATTAAGCTAATGAGCATCTCGATAAAATTCTTTCGTTACTAGTTTGATAATACATGTTCGTTAATAGCTCGATAAAGCTCATTAGTTAATTTGAACGAGCCGATCGTTTAAAGCTCGATAAGCACAAAATGAATCAAACATGAATTGAACATGAACCAGATTTGAACATCTATCATTTTAAATGAACTAAACTTGAACACAAATGAAAAAGCTTGAATCAAGCTCGAACTGAACTTCAACAAGCTATTAATAAATGAACCCAAAAACAAACAAACTTCTGCTTGACTTGGCTCAATTCATTTGAAGTCCTACCTACCAATTGTCTAATATAAATTATAAAAGCATTTTTAAAAAAAAAAGTACAACTGGCTGTTAAAAGATCTTCTAAATTAGCACCAGCTGATGAATAGGGAAAGTTCTGTGCACCAATGCTGCGCTAAAAATTTTATTAGTTCATCATCTTTGCGCGTGTTTCAAAATTACTGTACATCATTAACGTACCATCACCACCTTATTTAATTCGATAATAAATCAGCAACAACAAATACATAAATAACAATGTGACCAAGTCAAAATAAATAATAATTTGGATAAAGATATCTGCCCAAATTTATTTTATATAATTAGATTTACTTTAAAATGAGTGTTATGTATGACTTATTAACAAAAATTTATATTGCACTCATTTTTAATAAATTTAATTAATCTAAAACTCATCATAACCAAAATTTGAGCAGATCAAAATTTCATCTAATGAGGCCCTATTGAGAGCATTAAATGAGCACTGAAATCAGTAATCTAACAGCCTAAAGCAGCTATGAGAAGCATTAAAAAAAAATGTAATAGTTGAACATAACCTTCCAATACAACAATCATCAAAACATAACTCATACTCAGCTCTGGTTGGGGCTTAATTATTCTGTGCAGATGCCGAACACCATCCGGAGACCAACCAAAATACGTCACATTACTCCTTCGTTGTGTACCGCGGCTCAGTACTACTCGATGCCGCTCGGTACCGCGGCTCGATATTACTAACGTGACTGCACCTGATTTGCCTCCAGACGTAAACCTGCGTCCGGCCTCCGCACAGAATAATTTCTCCTGGTTGGGAGCTTTAACTATTAACCAAAAAATCTTGAGTTCGAAGTTTTCATATATAATGTATATATAAATTTATCTTAATTGGCCTAAATATCCCTCCCTCCCGAAAGAAAAAAAAATCAATAACTCAATAAACAGAAATATGTGCAAACAATAAATGCAAACTGAAAACTTATGCCATTGTACTTGATAAATGAGAAGTAAACTTAGCATTTCAGAGTATTAAAAATAGGTATACTCAAAATCTTTATTACAAAAAAACTATATTTATTTGGGGGATTACCGTACATTATCATGAAGTTCTAATGAATTTATACATCTAAAATTTAAAATTTCATATTTATTAATATAACATTTTGATGTAACAATCACATCAAAAAAATTTATGCATTAAAAAAAATATCTTTCATTTTAAAAATATTAATGTTCTTTTTGATGAGATTTAAAAATTTAAATGTTATAAAAGTAAATATAAAACTTAAATATTAGATATATAAATTCATCAGAGTTCCACAGTATGTAAATCCCCCAAATTTAGTTTCAGCAGCTCATCAATCTTTAAACCTACTTCTTGGGCACAGCTAGTCTCTGCCTGAAGTCTTCTTCCATAAGGGGCAAACCATCTCTAAGAACGACCTTGGGTTCCCAACCAAGTAAATTCTTGGCTTTTGTGATGTCAGGTTTCCTTTGTCTTGGATCATCAGGGGTGTTCTCCACTATCCTCACAGGAACATCTGGGTTGATCAACTGCAATCAAAAAGATAAAAATTAGTCAAGATCTCAGATGTAATGCTGGTGCTTGAGAGTTTGATATAAAAGCTATTGAACAACCACATATTTCAAGATTCGATTTGAGAGATCAGCTCGATTTGAGGCAACTCGATCAAGTAAGAAAGGCAAAGACAAACTCGCCAAACTTTACCATGAACTCATCAGGTTAGCTATGGACTCGTAAGAGTCACAATAAACTCATATAGATCAAATTGAACTTCTGATGCCTAACCTACTGGCTGAAACTCACAAGCTACTCACCACCACTTATTTGAACAAGCCACTGATAGAAAACGCTTGTAGGCATAAGAATTTTCCTTACTGAATTTGAATTTCAGCCTTTGCAAAAACAGATTTGAGAAGAATTTGGAAGAACTAACCAGAAATAAATCTTTTTATTGATAAAAGATGAAAGAAAATGAGCAAGATATAGTGGATCCTCAATTGGAGAGGAAGATCCGTCTCTCCCAATCTCTAGCCAATGGCTAGAGCCCAAGCAAATCCTAGGAACTCTCTAAAATTTAACAAATATCTAGACAATCTTAACCCTAAACAATCTCATTTATTTAAAGCATACAAATATGATCTCAATTACTAAACAGCCCCTCCCTATATCAAATTATGCCTAAAACAGCCATTCCTCTTCAAGTAATGGGCCCCACAAGATCAGTCGTCCCCTCTTTATCAAATCAGCCTAAATTCACCCCTTCCTCTTCAAGCAATGGGCCCCACAAGGGGGCCGGCGGCTAGCTTGGCCATCTAGAGTAAACCAGCCAGCTCAAGGGCCGGCTCTGGTTTAACAATACCCCCTCCAAAGACCCACCTTATTCGCAAGGTGGAAAGACGGCTCCTTCCTCAACTTCCTCATTATCACAAACAGTGAAAACATGAAGAGTTTAGTCCTTATATCTATGCCCCGGTGTATACCTCTCATCACATCTGAAATAGAGCCCATTCGCCCTCTTCTCCTGTAACTCCATTTGTATGAGCTTCTTGAAGTTGTTTCCTGGCCTTCCACCTATAGTCTTCCCCTTTGGGGTCTCCTGAAGAGTACCTGGTGTCGGCTCCTTGAGTTCCAAAAAGGTTGTCATCTTGCACGAGCCTCTAGAGTTGCTTCCTCTCGTCCCTCTCTCAAGGTGCCTCTAATACTCCACCAACTGAGCTAGCTCCATACCCTATCCCAAATCGCAAGGCCTCATCACTCTAATTGCTGCTCGAATCTCTGGTTTGAGCTCTTTCATAAAGTTCCCCTCCAGTTTAGTCTCCGGGTGTCGGTCCAGTCTGCTAACTAGGTGCTCAAATTGCTTATAGTATTCCACCACTGTCCCCTCTTGCGTCAGGGCAAAGAACTGTTCATAAAAGTCCCCTCCTCGACTGGTTCGAAAACGTCCCAACAAACAGTCCTTAAACTACCTCAAAGTCCATATGGGTCGCCTTGTATCCCTCCACTGGTACAATGCCAATGCTTTCCCCTCCAAGCACATCCCGATTGCCTTCAGTCTCTCCTTCTCTGTCAACATATTGACGGTAAAGTATCTCTCCACCCTGTAGATTCACCCATATGCATCATCTCTCTCAAAAATAGGCATCTTCAATTTCCTCACCCTTAGATCTCCTCTGTCACCCCTGCTTCCTCCAAAATTTCTCATTCCCCAAGGGGGTAGTTCCCCCCAATTGTGCCAATCATCCCTTCTCCGCTCGCACCCAAACCTTTCATCACAAGCCCACATTCTCCCTTCATATTCAGCCCCTCTCCTTTCAAATTCGACACCTCTTCGATTATAATCAAACCTCGCCTTTCAAATTCAGCCCCTCTCCTTTCAAATTCAACGCCCCTCCACTCATGCCCAACCCCCTCATGTCTCTCTACATACCTTCTACCCGATTCCTCCCTAGGAATTTTTTTCTGCTCCCTCCAAAATCTCCACCTCTTGATCTTCCCTTTATCTGATTAGCTTAGGATTTTCCCCACTTCCATAGCTGTTGGCAGCTTCCCTCCCCTCTGACGGCGATGTTTTGGTTTGGCCCTCGAACAATTTCTTCAACATCTCCTCAAGGATGGAAAATTTCAAGTCGATCTTCTCATGGACGACTGAGATTTCACTTTTTAAATCTGAAACTTGAGTTTGGAGATCTGAATTTTAGATTTCATTTGTCCGATCTCCCCTTCCAATACTTTCAACTTTCTTTCCGCCATAGGTCCTTGGATCTTTGTTAGACTCAAAAATCCAGATTTCCACCCCAAAAAAGCGGTTCAACGGAAAAAACTGCTGCAGGAATCAGCCCAAACAGTCCCAAAATTGCCTGGGATATTGCTCTAATACCAATTTGATAGGAAACACTTGTAGGCACAAGAATTTTCCTTGCTAAATTTAAATTTCAACCCCTTGAAAAAATAGATTAGAGAAGAATTTGGAAGAAATAATCAGAAATAAACTTTTTTATTGATAAAAGATGAAAAAAAAAATGAATAAGATACAATGGATCCTCAATTGGAGAGGAGGATCCGTCTCTCCCAATCTCTAGTCGACGGCTAGAACCCAAACAAACCCTAGAAACTCTCTAAAATTCAGCAAATATCCATATAACTCTAACCCTAAACAATCTTATCTATTTAAAGCATACAAATATGATCCCAATTACTAAACAGTCCCTCCCTAAATCAAATCATACCTAAAACAACCCTTCCTCTTCAAGCAATGGGCCCCACAAGATCAGCCGCCCCCTCTTTATCCAATCATGCCTAAATTCCCCCCTTCCTCTTCAAGCACTAGGCCCCACAAGGGGGGACGGCTGTTGGCTTGGCCATCTAGAGTAAACCATCCCTAGGGCTGGTTCAGCCGGCCCTCCTTGGGCCGATTTCGGTCTAACAGCCACCTACTTGCATAGTTGAGTAGGTGGTTTACTTAGCAAGCCAGCAATATCAACCATCAAGTTGGTGACTTCATTAATGATTGTCCTTTTCATACTTTTGGGCACACGCTTAATGTATTTTAATATATGTTCTTATTCAAATATTTCAACTCAAACTTACAAATAGAAAGAGGGCGAGGGGGGGGGGGAGATTTCACACATTTATTGCAAATATACAAAATCCTCATAACTTCTCTCTAGATCCTATGGATTCTCTCTCTCCCTCCCTTATTCTTGCAAGGTTCTAGTATTGCCCATGCACAAATTTGGATGCAATAATTGTTAGTACACATGGAATAAAAATCGCAAGCATAAACTCAACCAACGAGGACCACCTGCACCAGCCGCACTACACACTCCATATTCTCTGCCATCTCAGATTGTCACCAACGGCATGCAGACATTTCTTCTCCTTCTCACATGTTACATTTATATATACAAGACTCATGTAAAGGTTGTTGGGTGATATACATAAAATGCTACAGTAAAATAATATCCTCTGTTATCTTCTTCTTGTCTAACTCGTGCAGGAGTTTCTTCATGGTATCAGAGAAGTGAGCTTCATCGCCCGTCTTCCCTAAATGGCCGATTAAGACTCCTCCTTAGCTATTCCTCCAGCTTCCTCATTGTCCGCCTCGATGGCGGAATTCACCGTCCCAGCTCCTCTAAAGTTTCTAATGTCCAATCTTAAGCTTATAGTTAACCTACAGCTCAAAAAAAAAAAAAACTATGCCATTTGGAGCTTGCAGATATACAAACTTTTTGCGGCCAATGGGTTCAAAGGATATCTTACTGGACATCAAGCTTGTCCTGACGTAACTTCCACTCACCGCCTGTGGCACCTCATTGATCAAAACCTTGTCTCTGCCCTGCTCTCCATGATCTCTCCCTCGATTCTGCCTTACATTCTTCATCTCTCCACTGCTCATGACATCTGGCTTACATTGGCGAACCGTCTTCAACCTACCAACAGATCACGGGTGATCCAGTTGAATGAACTTTACAACATACAAATGAGGGATAATACAATGAACCAATACCTTGCTCAAATCAAAACCCTGGTTGACAATATTGCAGTCGCTAGCTCACATGTTGATTCCGAGGACATCATCATGTATATCCTGAATGGTCTACCGTCCACCTACAATTCCTTCAAAACCTCTATTCGCACCTCTCTGCAACCCATTAGCCTCGATGTTCTATACTCGCTCCTATGCAGCGAGAAAATAAACATTCAGAATGAGTCACAGAAGGAAATTACTCCTTCACAGGATCATCTTGCTCTCTACTTTGGCCGCACAAGACCCTTCCGAGGAAAGCTCAACTCCTCCAACTGTGGTCGAGGATCCTCTCGACCACCATTCAACAGCACCCGTCCTCCACCTATCATCCACAACAACCGCCCAAGCTGTCAGATATGCGGCAAAATAGTCCACATTGCCCTTACCCATTGGCATCGTTGTAACCTCTAACACTTTGCTTCCTCCTCCGGACCGTCCCGAGCACTGTTTTCTCAACCTCAAAACACCTCCACCACCGAATGGGTACTCGACTCAGGCGCTTCGTCTAACCTCACTGCCGATCCACACAACCTCCAGCAGCCCACGCCATATTTCGGACCAAACTCTATCTCCATAGCAAAAGGCAATTCACTACCCATTTAACATCAGGGCCAAGGTATCCTACTACTCCCAAACACACCTCGTAAGATTCTCCTTCACAATCTTCTACATGTCCCTTCTCTATCTCACAACTTACTACCCATTAACAAACTAACTTCTGACAATAATTGTTCCATTTCCTTTGATGCTCATGGATTCTCAATTCAGGATCTAGTGGGAAATCAAATCCTTCTTCGTAGTCAAACCTGTGATGGTCTCTACTCGATCCCACCAACAACATCCAAACCACTGCGCTTCACTCCAAGCCCGTTTCCACCTCATTGTGGCACGAACGCCTCAGTCATCCTCATTATCGTGGGCATGCAAGTTCTAGCTAAACTTATCCCAGCTATATGTATATCTCTTAGTTTTCTTCTATGCAAGTCATGTAATATGGCCAAAAGCCATAAGTTATCTTTCAATTTGAATACAACCAATATTAGAACTCATTTTACTCTAATTCACTCAGATGTTTGGGGCCCCTCCCCGGTTCCTTCACTTAATGGCTACATATATTATGTCACCTTCATTGATACATATTCTCGTTTCTGTTGGCTTTATCTAATGCATTCTAAGGATCAAACTCTTTTAAAATTTATACAATTCACTCAAATGATTCACAATACATTTAAAGTCAAATCAAAACTCTTCGCTCAGATGACAATGGTGAATTCACTAGTCATAATTTTCAAAAATTCCTTCTCGACAAAGGAATCACCTACCAATTAAGCTGCCCATACACTCCAGAGCAAAATGGACTAGCTGAACGTAAACATCGTCGCCTATTAGAAACCACCAGAACACTCCATGCGGCTAACCTTCCCCTGCATTTTTGGGTTGAGGCATAACTTACATCCAACTACCTAATTAACCGCCTACCCACCAAAGCTTGCAGCTCACAAACCCCCTTCCAACTCATTCATGGTCATCTACCATCCTATGACCACCTGAAGACATTCAGCTGTCTCTGCTTTCCTTAGCTCCGACCTTTAACCTCTAACAAACTTCAACCATGCTCCTAAGAATGTATATTCATCGGCTACTCTTCTTCCCATAAGGGATATCGTTGTTACAACCTTAAAACTAAGAAAGTACACATCTCCCGGCATGTCATTTTCCACGAACAAACTTTCCCATATCATCCCCAACCTTCACCTCACCAACCTCCTCAACCGTCCCCAACCCCATCTCCTCTCATGCTAATTCCCACCTCCACTATACCTCCTCCTCCTACACCATTACCTGACACTGCCCAACACATTGTCTTAGCTCCCACAAATTCCAACTCCTCCCAAACCGCACCACCTGCTACTCAATCCCCTCCAAATATCAATACCTCCAACCCAACTCTCTCTCCACCTATCTCTTTGTCACACCCCGCCATTCACCCAATGCAAACTCGCTTTAAAACCGGACAACTTAAACCAAAATCCATCTTTGATCTCTCGGCCACCACTCAACCCACTCTCACACCCTCAACCTACAACCAAGCTGTCAAATTACAACCTTGGCGCACAACCATGTCCAATGAATTTCTTGCTCTTCAGAAATAGGGCACTTGGTCTCTTACTCCAGCACCACCGAACACCCCTATTGTGAGATATCGCTGGACATACAAAACTAAGTTACGACCCAACGGTCAAATTGAGAACTACAAAGCTCGCTTAGTAGCTCGAGATTTCACTCAAGAGTATGGCATCAATTACAAGGAGACCTTTAGCCCCGTTGCCAAGATACCCACGATCCGCATTTTACTCATCATTGCAAACCAATGCAAATGGCCCGTTCTACAATTTGACATTTCCAACGCTTTCTTACATGGTGATCTACCTGATGAGATCTATATGAAACAACCACAAGGCTTTACCGACACCCAATTTCCCCACTTTGTTTGCAAGCTAAACAAATCTTTATACGGATTCAAACAGGCTCCAAGACAATGGTTAAACAAATTCACTTCCTCCCTCATTGAGTTCGGTTTTAAGTTCAATAAGTCTGACCCCTCCCTACTTCTCTATATACATGACGACATCCGTTTGTATCTACTCATCTATGTAGACAATTTGCTACGCACCAGTAATAACCACAACACCATTCAACAACTCCTCAAATTACAATCAGTCTTCTCCCTTAAACAGCTTGGTTCGATTTCCACATTTCTCGGCATCCAAGTTCAACACACTACAACAGGATTTTTCCTGCATCAGTTCCACTATGCCCGCGAACTACTACATACCTCAGGCTTCTCTTCTTGCAAACTAGCGCCTACCCCATTAACCCTTAAACCATCAAAATGTCAACTCGATGATCAACTGTTCTCCAATCCCACTTTATATCGAAAGCTTGCCGGATCACTCCAGTATCTCACAATCACCAGACCTGACATTGCGTTTGCGACAAATCACATTTGTCAAAACATGCAAAACCCCACCAACCAACACCACCAGTCCCTCAAACATATCCTCAAATATATTCAAGGCATGCAGCATTTCGGTCTTCCCTTCACTCACAGTGATCTCCAGCTTCGAACATTTGTGGATGCGGATTGGGCGGCCAACCACTCTGATCGCAAATCAGTCACTGGTTTCTGCTCTTTTCTTGGCAGCAATCTAGTATCATGGCAAGTCAAAAAGCAAGTCACAATCGCCAAATTCTCTACTTAAGCAAAATACCGTGCTCCATCCTCCACTACCTCAGACATTATATGGCTTCGCCGACTGTTGGATGAATTTTAGGAAGAACAAACCACACCAACACCAATCCATTGCGACAACACCTCAGCAATGGCACTCGCTAACAACCCCGTCTTCCATGCTCGAACCAAACACATCGAAATTGACTATCATTTCATAAGTGAGCATATAAAAAACAAAGCAGTAGCCATTCATCACATCAACTCAATAGATCAGTCGGCAGACATTTTGACAAAATAATTGCCTCCAACAAGATTTCATTAGCTTCGGAACAAATTAACCATCCAATCCTTGGATGCTCAATTTGCGGCGGGCTGTTAGCACACGTGGAATAAAAATCGCAAGCATCAACTCAACCAGCGAGGACCACCTACTCCAGCCGCCACTACACGCTCCATATTCTCTGCCATCTCAGACCGCCACCAACGGCCTGCAGACATTTCTTCTCCTTCTCACATGTTACATTTATATATACAAGACTCATGTAAAGGCTGTTGGGTGATACACATAAAATGCTACAGTAAACAATATCCTCTGTTATCTTCTTCTTGTCTAACTCGTGCAGGAGTTTCTTCAACAATTAGGTCTATGAAATTGGTTAGAAGACCAAAGACCTATCATAAATTGAACTGAATTTTGGTTGGGAACAACTTATGTTGAATTCAACAAGCCGATTTATGACCTAAGTGCTAATTCTCGCTTAGACTGAACTTCAATTGAGTTGAATCTGAATCAAAATTAGTGGCTGAAGATCATATCATTATGTATATGCATGTAAGTTTGAATAGATATAAACATATTTTTACAAAAGAAATTAGATTTGAATTAATGTGTGTGTGTGTGTGTGTAGAGAGAGAGAGAGAGAGAGAGAGAGAGAGAGAGAGAAAATCATAAATATGAATCTATATATTTATGAGTATATATGGGATTAAAAATTTATCTTAGGAAATGATCAATTGTGATTAGATCAATTTTTGCGTTGAATCGAGCTTGAATCAAAGTTAATGAAACATGACTAGAATTGAGATCGATTCAAGCCAAGCTATAATTAGGCTTGAATCGGCCCAAGAACAGATCAAATGATTTAGTGTTCATATTGAGCTGTTGCCCAATCAGCTTGAGATTTGAGTACCATTGTACGTCATTACAAGGCTGGAAAGATAAGAATGGTTATTGTTGCGGACTTAAATATACGCGGCGATAGAGTTTAAATTTCCGTCTCAGCGTTGTACATATATTCAGCACACAAACAGAATCGAAATAGTAACACCAGGATTTTTACGTGGAAAACCCTGGAAAGGGAAAAAACCACGGGGCCACGCCCAGTTGAAAGAGTTCCACTAGTGTCGTTTGAAGTACACGAGGTTGATCCGTCCTTTAAATTCAGGACGATCAGATTACAATGAGTATTAGTTACAAGGACAAGCAGAGTTTCGACGTCGCTTGAATGTCCGGCAGAATTCCGGCGTCACTTGGAAAGAAGTCCGGCGTCACTCGGGCGTCGGGTAGAATTCCGGCGTCAGGCAGAATTCCGAGGTTGCTCCTGTGTCGGGCAGAGCTCTGGCGACCCTCGGGCGTCTGGTGGAGTTCCGGCGGTGTTCCGGCGGAGTTCCGGCGGAGTTCCGGCGGAGTTCCGGCGGTGGTCGAGGAGGAGCTGTTCCCTCCTAGGCTTCTCTTCTCTTCTTCTCTTCTTGGCTTCTTGGCTTGGGTCCCCTCTTAAGAGAAATGAGGGGCTATTTATAGTTTTTCTGGAGTGGCATAGCCCGTAAATAGATGAAGGATCATGGGCAAATAAGGAGTGATCCGGATGAACGGCCGATATTGAATCCCTTGATCATGAACCGTTTATTGAGCATTTGAAGGTCTTAATGGTATCAGAATTCTACGATCTTGGGCTCGTTGGATTCGTCTCGTCGAGCCGCTCGATTCGACTATAAGCTCGTCAAAATAGGAGACCGTTTGGTAACTCAAATAACTGTTTGATGCTTCCAACAGCGCTTCGGGTACTTGATTTGGACTCGTTTGAGCTCGGATTGAGTCGAATTTGGTGTTGTTGGATTCGTATTTCCGAGACGCTCAGTTCGACTATAAGCTTGCTGAAATCGGAGTTTAAATGGTCTCCGAATTAATTTTTTAAGTTTCCGACTTGAGTTTTTCCTCGAGATTCGTGCCCGATCAAGATAATTTTTTGGCGATATATCAGTTGCCCCCCTATTTTCGGACGTCGAAGCTCCATGAGTCCGAAAATACTTTCTCCGGTATTTTACGTTGGCCGAATCGCAAAAAATTGCGTTCCAGAAATTAAATGTTTGCTCGAACTTGATCATAGAGGCCCCGTTGAGCTCCGAAAGTGTCAAAATTGAGTCCGGAACGTCGAAAAAACGTGTCCGGGGACCCCAAAAACGTCCAATTTGGACCGTCCGGGCTCGAAATCGGAGCCCGGCAACGCGTAGGCGGCCGAACCGGCCGGCCGGCCGGCCGGCCGCCGGCAGCCGCCGCCGGCGGCGCCCGCGCGGGCGCGCGGGCAAGGGGCGCGCCCCTTGGCGCGCTCCAGCAGTTACACTTTTCTTTTTTTTTTTTTTTTTTTTTGTGGGGCCCACAGGGATTAAAAATCCGAAAAAATCCGAAAAAATCCCAAAAAATTCCGAAAAAATTAGAAAAATTCGAAATTCCTTCTAGAAGCCTCCTCCCTCCAATTTTCAAACATTTTCCCCCTCTTTTTTCAATTTTTCCCTCTCTTTCTCTCCCTTTTTCATCCTATAAATACCCCCCTTGGGGTAATGAAAATTTGCACCGCATTCTCCTCTTCCCCTGGCCTTCTAGCTTTTGGCATTCTGAGGCTTTCCGCCGTTTTTAAGTAGGTGATTTTCCCTACTTGATTCGGCGCCCCTCCTTTTGCACAGAAGTTAGCGGTTTTCCCTCTTTTTTCTCTCATTCTGGCTTTCTGACAGTTGAGGCATTCCGTTGTTATTCAGTAGGTGATTTTCCCTATTTGAGACAACGCCCCTCCTCTTGTACAGGAGATAGAAATTTCTCTCTTCTCTCCTCTAGTTTCTGGCATTTTGAGGCCTTCCGCTGTTTTTGAGTAGGTGACTTTCCCTACTTGACTCGGCGCCCCTCCCTTTGCGCAGAAGTTAGAGTTTCTCTCCTTTAAGAGATCATGTGGAGGTGAGATGTTAGTCGGAGGGAGTCTGACGGCGGTCAGCGGCCGGGTGGTGGTCCGACGAAGGTCGGGCTGAAGTCCGGCGGCGATCAGCGGCCGGGTGGAAGTTCGGCGGCGGGAAGAAGTACGGCGTCGGGTAGAACTCCGACGAAAATCTGTCGGCCAGAAGAAGTCCCACGACGGGTAGAAATTTGGTGTTGGGTAGAAGCCCGACAAACATCTGACGACAGGCAAAAGTCCGATGTCACGTAAAAGTACAGCGTCGGGTAGATATCCGACGGGGGTCTGACGACTGGCAGAAGTCCGACGTTGGGTAGCATTTTAGCGTCGAGTTGAAGTCCGACGAGGGTCTGACGACGTGTAGAAGTCCTCCAACGGGAGGAAGCTCAGCATCGAATAGAATTTCGATGTTAGTTTGTTGATGATGGACGATCGGGTGGAAGTCCGTTGGCAGTCAACGACCAAGTTGGGAGCAGAAGGAGAGAGTTCAACGGTGCTGCTATCAGCAGTTGAACGAGAAGCCGATGATGGCTGATATGAAGTAAAGGACCGCCGGCAGATATCCGACGAAGGGTTGATGATGGCGGGTGTCCAGTGATATTGTGTTAAGGCAATATTCATCCATACTGAAGTGTGCCAACATCATATATTACTGGATCAAGGGGCCGAAGGAGGGTGATATGCCAACATTTTGGCAATACACTAACACCGAGTGGAGATTCGATGATGATCCAGTTATGTCATTTCTTTGAAGGAGCAGTTGTAGGAGATGCTTGCGTGCAGTAAGGGAGAAGTCACTTAAATCCACCAAGGATATTTGACTGTGTTAAAGTTGCTTATTGCTTGATGATACTAGTTTGTACGGATGACGCCAATGTACTTTTCAATTTCAACTTCTAGTGAGAATAAATGTACACCTGAATCTGGATTTATGTAACTCCAATGATATTGTATATGAAATGAGGATTTGTTCCCTAGAGGGACCTGAATTGTTATTGCATCTGTAAGACATGCTTTGTGCTTTTGATGTATTATTAGTCTGAACGAATGTGAGAGACATCCTTTTAGGATGTTTGACATATCTGAGACTGTAGGTCAAAGCCCTTGCTTGATGACGTTAACATGTATGAAAAAGGTCGAGAGAATCCACCAAGGATGTGAGACCTATCCGAGGTTGTATGTCGGAGCCTTTGCTCGACGACGTTAACCTGTATGGAAGAGGTCGGGAGAATCCACCAAGGATGTGAGACCTATCCGAGGTTGTATGTCGGAGCCTTTGCTCGACGACGTTAACCTGTATGGAAGAGGTCGGGAGAATCCACCAAGGATGTGAGACCTGTCCGAGGTTGTATGTCGGAGCCTTTGCTCGACGACGTTAACCTGTATGGAAGAGGCCGGATCGAATCCCCCTGGGATCGATCTTCCAGTGATTGAGAAGTAATAAAGACTGCATATTTCTCGAATCAAGGATAAAGAGACTATATTTGTCAGTAGTTTTTCACTGTCATTTGTATTCTTTTTAAAGAAAGAGACAATATCAAAAATTGGACGAACAACACATTATATTACTGTAAGACAATAATTCCCTTGTACAACAGAAGAGATACATATAGGGACAACCACATCATTCGACTTGGTAGAAATACTAAGGACATTAGAATGACATCCTACTGATCATAGAAGAGATTCATGGTGACACATGACAAGTAGTATTACTAACACAAAGGTTCAAGTTGCAGCATTACTCAATCTCACCAACCATTTGAATATTATTCAATGGTTGTCTTTGTTGTTGTTGATTTTGCCCCCCAGTGGGGCGAGCTTCTTCTCGGGTAGGTGGGTTCCCAATAAACTGTCGAAGATAGCCCTGACGGATAAGTCTTTCAATCTCATCCTTAAGTTGCCAACACGCTTCAGTAGAGTGGCCACGACTACGATGAAAGTGACAGTACTGATCTTGATTTCCTGTATTTGGCTTCGAAGGATGCGGCCATTTCACTTTGTCTTGATCTTGAATCGCCATTAACACATTTGCTCGAGATGTGTTGAGCGGAGTGTACTCTTTCTCCTGCCGAGGTTCTCGTTGTGGTAATGGGGGCCTAGGAGGTAGATTGCTATTCCCTTGCTTTTTCCATTGTAAGGAAGAATTATCCATCCCAGGAGCACCTTTGCGCTTCCCATTTGTCTGCTCGAACTGCTTTCTGTGAGCATTTATGGCTTCATCTGCAGAGATTTGTGCCTCCACACGATGAATCAGGTCGGCATACGAAGGGACCGTGTCTCGCATAAGTGCTGAGTAGAAGGGGCCCGGACGAAGCCCTCCGAGGAAAACGCCTCTAAGTAACTCGGGATCTACTCCCGGAATTTGACGAGCTTCAGTAGAAAATCTCTTGAAGTATTCCTTGAGGGACTCACTTTCATTCTGACGGATCCCCGAGAGGTGAGAAGAGTCCTTAGTAATTCTCCGATTGGCGACAAATTGTTCGACGAACACTTTTGCCAATTTGACGAACATTGGAATGGTTCCGGCTGGAAGCGAATAGAACCATGTTCGAGCTTGTCCTTTGAGGGTGGCAGGAAAGACCTGACAGAGGAGCGCGTCTGAGGCTCGCTGGATATGCATAATTGTTCGATAATGATCGATATGCTCGTACGGGTCAGTTGTCCCGTCATAGGGGTCGATGTTCGGTAGTTTGAATCCTGTCGGAATAGGGTGTTGAAGAATAGCTTCCGTCAGGGGTGACGAATCCTGGAAGTCCCACTGATGAAGAGGTTGCCTTACGCCTCCTGTAGGGAACTCTTCTCGAACCAATCGTCGCAGTTTGTGGCGTAGGGTATTGCGAGGGAGCTCAGCAATGTGATGTTGGGCTAGCTCCTCAGGGAGGTCTTGAGGAAGGAGAGATTGCCGACCTGTGTGCGGAGGATGGGTAGAACTTGCTGTATCAGCCAGCTCGTTATCTTGATGTGACTGCGAACGCCTCCTGGGTGGAAGAAGAGGAATCTCAGCTTGAAGATGTTCGATTTGAACAGCTTCAACACGTGGCGGATCTCGAGGGAGAAGAACCTCCTCCTGAGGTGCTAGGGTCGGTTGTCGAGTCTCTCGCAGGAGGTGTAGGATCTCGTTTTGAGATTCTTCCATCTTTCGGATTCGCTCCTCCAAAGAAGGCCCTGAGGTTCCTTCTCCAGCAATGTGTTGCCCCCCAGGAAGAAAGGAGGCAGAAACTTGATGTCCATGATTTATAGACTGGTTTCTGGATTGAGGAGAGTGGGAGCGGGAGGCTCCTATGAGGCGATTGCTACGCCTATTGACCATCGTAGCAATACTTGAAGTTGTGGGATAAGTTTCCCACAGACGACGCCAAACTGTTGCGGACTTAAATATACGCGGCGATAGAGTTTAAATTTCCGTCTCAGCGTTGTACATATATTCAGCACACAAACAGAATCGAAATAGTAACACCAGGATTTTTACGTGGAAAACCCTGGAAAGGGAAAAAACCACGGGGCCACGCCCAGTTGAAAGAGTTCCACTAGTGTCGTTTGAAGTACACGAGGTTGATCCGTCCTTTAAATTCAGGACGATCAGATTACAATGAGTATTAGTTACAATGACAAGCAGAGTTTCGACGTCGCTTGAATGTCCGGCAGAATTCCGGCGTCACTTGGAAAGAAGTCCGGCGTCACTCGGGCGTCGGGTAGAATTCCGGCGTCAGGCAGAATTCCGAGGTTGCTCCTGTGTCGGGCAGAGCTCTGGCGACCCTCGGGCGTCTGGTGGAGTTCCGGCGGTGTTCCGGCGGAGTTCCGGCGGAGTTCCGGCGGTGGTCGAGGAGGAGCTGTTCCCTCCTAGGCTTCTCTTCTCTTCTTCTCTTCTTGGCTTCTTGGCTTGGGTCCCCTCTTAAGAGAAATGAGGGGCTATTTATAGTTTTTCTGGAGTGGCATAGCCCGTAAATAGATGAAGGATCATGGGCAAATAAGGAGTGATCCGGATGAACGGCCGATATTGAATCCCTTGATCATGAACCGTTTATTGAGCATTTGAAGGTCTTAATGGTATCAGAATTCTACGATCTTGGGCTCGTTGGATTCGTCTCGTCGAGCCGCTCGATTCGACTATAAGCTCGTCAAAATAGGAGACCGTTTGGTAACTCAAATAACTGTTTGATGCTTCCAACAGCGCTTCGGGTACTTGATTTGGACTCGTTTGAGCTCGGATTGAGTCGAATTTGGTGTTGTTGGATTCGTATTTCCGAGACGCTCAGTTCGACTATAAGCTTGCTGAAATCGGAGTTTAAATGGTCTCCGAATTAATTTTTGAAGTTTCCGACTTGAGTTTTTCCTCGAGATTCGTGCCCGATCAAGATAATTTTTTGGCGATATATCAGTTATGAATGCCAGTGAGTCAACTAGGGATCAAGAGAAAGAAGCCAACTAAACTGTCAAATTGTAAGAATAGTTTTTTTTTCAGGTGCATCAAACAAGGCATCAGGAGATAGCTTTATGCAACCAAAGAAAGGAGATTGATCCGAAGAAAAAAAAGTTACCTCCTTGACTGTTTCAGCAAGTTCCATCATCGTGAATTCACCTACAAAAGGTAAACAATTAGTTACTCTTACTCCATTTGAAATGAGACCAGGATAACCAGTTCAGAAATTAAATCACAGTTAGGTTTAGAAACAACAACAAATTGAGCAAGTTTGTCTTTAATCCAAATGTAATGTTTTAGGGTTAACTTGAAATCACGTGAAGCCAGCCTCGATTTCAGGCCAAGTAGAGCTTAATTATTGAATTAGGCAATGAAAATATGATATTACATTGTTGAATGTACAGGTCCAAATTTTTAGCTAAAATCTAATATGGACTTACATATGCAAAAAGGGACGTATCGGGTGTTAGGTGCTCCCACCATGATATGTACTTTCTTAAACATATATGCTATATTGAACAAAGCACTAAGAAGCAATCCTGGCAAAACTAAATCCAATCTAACTGCTAAATATAAACCCGAACCAAAATTTACAAAAAAATTTAGGCCAAGATGGTTCTCATTAAATCTCTAAAGTAGTAAACAAAAACATATTTTTCCACAAACAAACGCAACAAAAGCAATAAACAAAAAGAAAATTTCTTTTTCATATAAACAATTGATTTTTAGAAATATTTTTGCTAAAATATCTTATTTCCAGAAAATTTTACCATTTTATTATTTTCTAGCCATATAAATTTACTTATGATTTTATATGCATACATTTTAAATTGAATCTGTTGATTTCAATAGTGGCGTGAATAAACCAATTTGATTTCAAGAGATCAAAATTTGAACAAACATCAAGTAACTTCAAATTTGTTAGCCGTAGTCAGATAACAAGCATCTTCTTAAATTTGATGGAAATTGATGAAGATAAATTATGCTCAGCACAACTACCTGGGTTTCCGATATTTATGGGGCCTGTATTGTCTCCCTCCATCAAACGTATGAGACCATCAACCTTGACATTAGTATCACCAAATAAATTAAAATGAATTTGACATGTGAACCACACTGGAAATAAAATATAATAACAATGACAGATACCATATCAGATACATAGCAGAAACTCCTAGTTTGTGTCCCAGGAGCTTGAACTGTTAAAGGTTCTCCCCTAAATGACATCAAATTATTGCGTTTCTTTTTATAATTTGCTACATCACAGTACTAACAAAAAAGGATTTAATGAACAAATGAAGAAAGCATAGAAGCTAGAAATTAGGTAGTACCGTATTGCTTGAGCTATAAAATTACTAACAACACGACCATCATCAATATTCATACGTGGGCCATATGTGTTGAATATTCTGGCAATTCGAATTTCTATTACCAAAAAAATAATAATAATAAAATCATAATAAGTTCAAGTGTACGATATCATACTACATCAAATCAAAAGGAAGAAAATTTATAGCTTGTGAAAAATGAAAACAACAAAGCAATTATAGTTTGTAAATATAATGTTTACCTAGGCCATGCTGCCTATGATAATCAAACATAAGAGTCTCTGCCACACGTTTACCCTCATCATAGCAACTCCTCACACCTAGAGATAGCAAAGAATAGAATACAATTGGTTAACCAGTAAGAAAGCAAAAATACAATGTTTTAAGGAAATAGAAAAATAAAATACTGTTTGAAAGAAATAAACATGCGGAATAAGAATGTGACTTCTATATTAGAAAAATGTATAACATAAATAATTAAAAAAATGCTGAAAAAAATATCATAAATCTTAACATGAAAGTACCCAGAAATAAAATGGAGAAAATTATAAATGCATTTTTACCATCCTCATGAATCATGAAATATAACCCTACTCATTCTCCTTTTCAATAACATTAAGTGGAACCACTGAAGAACAAAATTGTAATTCTGAACTCATAAATCCCATGATAATCAATAATGTAGGGGATTAATTGAAGCCCCATCAATATGTCACACTCGTAAACTTAATTCTCGACGATGGGGTATACTGCACTGCAGTTCTTTGCTATGTAGGGTTTACGGCTGATTTCTCTATGATATCTAACAGCAGCAGCTTTTCCTGGGCTTTTTTTGCTCATGGAGACTTTATTTTAAGGATGAATTTGTTTGGCGCTAGTGGCTTTTGCTTTATAGGTGGAACTACTATGATAATCTTGCAATTAAACTTCTCAAGCACCTGTCTTCTATTATATCACCTAAAATTCTCTAATAGGTGTCTTCTGTTATGGAAACTTGACTGTGGCATTTAAGCAGCTTTTGTGGGTCAATAGGCTTTCAAGGTGTTTCCTTTTGAAGTAATAAAAAATTGCAGAACTGCCAGCTATGGTTGCGATCAAAGATGCGGCCAGCAGGAAAGGCACTAGTTGGTGGCCTTCAATTTCAATCCCTGGAGGCTGAAAATTTAGATTTTCTATTTTTGGTAGTATAATGAAATCAAGGAGGGATTTTTTGTATATGTGGGTCTTTGGCATGTAAAAATACAATGAGTTATTTCTAATAAAGTTCTAGTTGGCTGTGCTATTCAGTCAACTTGTGAAAGCCTACTCTTTGATCAAGTGGGAGGCTTCAAAAATATCATGAGAGATTTTCTCCTCATACTTGTGAGGCTTTATTTGATGGCGCTTTCGTTCAACTTTATTTCTTGCCTCTAAAACTTGTTATCAATGTGAATCAGATAAATTTTATTTAAGTTTGATACAATCTAGGTTTCTAGAAGTGCATTTTAATTAGTTGCATGATTTTTTTAGTAGCTCCGAATTTCTACAAATTGTTTCTAGTCGAAAACTATTAAATTGTTATATGCGTTAAAATTCTTCAATACAATCAGCATTTCTAGGAGTTCATTTTCAATTAGTTGCAAGATTTTTAGTTCTTCCGAATTTCTACAACGTTGTTTCTTGTAGAGAACTATTGAATTGTATCAATGTTAAAATTATTGGGGTTTTCAATTTTCATCACAGATAAAGATAATTGTTATAATTAAGAGTTTATGAACTGTGAAGCTTTGTACGTGACTTGCATGCTTTTGAGCATCTCATACTAAATGTGTATTAGAAGCTCGAAATCCTGGCATATCATACATCATAAATTATATAGATACAAATATAAGCACCATAAATAGGCATAAGGATAATGGGCTGAAACATGTTGGCCCAAGATAGGATCACTCTAAAGTGAAAGAATTAAGGAATCCATATTATTATTCAAGAGATAAACATTTACTTCCGCCAAAACCAATGGAAGACAAGGACAACCTATGGATAAATTTTTCCTTAAAAAATTGCAGTCAACTAGTCATGCGATCAACTAATTATGCAAATTAGTTCATCAAAAATAAAGACTTGCAATAAACCAAACAATAACCCAAATTAGCAAGATAAGATCATTCCGTGATCCTGAGATTCTTTTCTTTGACATAAGAGAGGCAAAAGTTTTTAAAGAGTGTGGTTTAAGTAAAATTCTGCAGAAGAGCCAAATATAACATAATTTAAAAAAGAAGCAAATATGTGAAATTATTTTGCAATTTCATATAAAACACAAATTATTTTTACATTTTCTTAGAAAACGCAAACTATTTTGCGTTTCCTAACATATTTTTTTAACTAATATTTGTAAATAAATTTTTATAAATATATTTTCCATTTTTTATATTTAAAAAATATCTAGAAATGTAATATTACAAAAATAAATTTTTTGTAAGAATTTTGTAAAATAATGTTTAATTAGAAGAAATTATAATTTATATTTATTTAGCTTATTAATTTTTTTATAAAAATGTAACCAAAAAATAAATAATTCAAATTAATAAATCCAAAAATAAATTTAAATAAGCAATAAATTTAATTAAATTGAGAATATTGTGTATTTAATTAAATCTAGTTAAATTTTAATTTAAAAAAATTTAATTTCAAGTAAAACAAAATTTTTTGGTAATTTTTTATTTAATTTTATTTAGTAATTAAATTTATCTTTTAATCCATTCAAAAAGTATAATTTTTTTTTATTGATATAACAAGTCAGTGGTAATACAAAGGCCCATTTTCATACACCTATAAAGCCTTTATTGATGGGAGGAATAAATATATTGTGACTCTATAATAGGAATCCAATGCAAATTACTATTATTTAAGACATAAACAAAATTTTCTATCCTCAAAAATTTATTTGGCCACAATAATCTGCATTGAATTCCTCTTATAGGGTAACAATATAATTGGCATTCCCATCAATAATAAAGACTTTATAAGCGTACGAAAATGGACCCTTACATTACCACCTACTAGTAACATTAATAAAAAACTATAACTTTTAAATGGATTAAAAATAAATTTAATTAATAAATTAAATTAAATCAATAATTATTCATTTATTTGTATTGATTGAAATTAAATTAATTTTAAAATAAATTTAAATAAAAATTTAACTAGATTTATAGAATATTCTCACTTTAATTAAATTTATTACATGGTTAAATTTATTTTTGGATTCATTAATTTTGAATTAAATATTTTTATTTACATTTTTCAATAAAAAATTAATAAGCTAAACAAATTTTATTTATATCAAAATATAAATTATTATTTCTACTAATCAAACTTTATTTTATGAAATTCTTACAAAAAAATATTATTGTAATATTATATTTTTAGATTTCTTTTAAATATAAATAAAGGAAATTATTATTTATAAAAATTATATAGCAAATATTAGTTAAAAAAAATGTTAGAAAATGCAAAATAGTATTGCTTTTTTTAAGAAAATCTAAAAACAATTTGGGTTTTCTATGACAACACAAAATGATTTCACATATTTGCTCCTTTTAAATTATGTTATATTAGGCTCTTCTGCTTAATTTTACTTAAATCTTGCTCCATAAAATTTTGCCTAAACTAAATACCTAAATATTGCATCACAATTTCTACATAAATGTAAATACTCTAATATTAGAACTGAAAAATATAATAAAAAGTAGAGGAAAATATAGCAAAGAATTTTTTTATCAGACTACTTGTGGTTGGATCTCCAAGTTTGTTAATGCTATATATCACAAATCACAATTTCATCACAAAATCCAAAGTACATGTTTTTTTCAAACAATTTTGAGCAAGCCCCAATACACTAGTAAAGGGCAGAGTACACTAGCCATGTGATTAGCTAATCGTGAAAGATAATGCATGGAGAAGAAACAGTTGCTAGAGAAAAGACGCCCAAGTCCTCTAATGGTAGGCATACCTAACAACTACGTGATACCCACTACAGTAGATATAACTAGGAATCTATCAGAAAGACATGCAACTTACATAGATACTGGTACAAATTACACGGTAAATAATGTAGACACTTATTAATCATTCATAAATGGGCATGACTTTTAAAACTAAAGATAATGTGTGGATGCGTGCTGGCCCAAGTAGATCTGTTAAATTACACAAGGTTAAAGATCATTTCGTCAAGAAAAAACAAAAGAATTCAGAAATGACATTCATGAAATAAAAATCTACTTGTTCTCACACTAGTGAACGAAAAAGAAAATATAGATAATATATGCATTTTAAGATCATTGAAGTAACACAATCTAGTATGCTAACGAAGGACAAATAAAAAAAATTAAATTACTTCCAACAAAAATAAGATGCTAAAAATTGCGTAAATTCTCCCCAGAAAACGTTTAAAATAAAGCCACAAGCACACAGTTTCTAATAAGAAAAAGGTATTGCGATTAGTTAATCATGCTAACTAGTTTATGTAAAAGAAATACTTGTATTCGAACAAAATAAATGGCTCAAGTTCTCAAAAATATCTGGCCAGCACTGACGCAATATTCAAGGGCGGGGTGTCTAGTGATTAGCAGGGCCTCACCAAACAGGCATACAAATTATAAAAACAGAAATAAAGTTAAATAGATAGAGGTGCTAAGATCAAATTTTCCTTAGTAGAACAATATAACTACTCAAGAATAAGCTACGAGTACGGTAAAAGATTGAAGGATTGGATGACGGCCTCAATGAAAGAAAATTCAATTCCCTCTAAATGGAAATGGAATTGAAAACAAATAGCAAATTATAATAACTTACCAATGGGGTTAACATTGCCCCAATATTCTTCTGTTTGAGGATGCTGAAGAGGATCACCATAAACCTCAGAAGTAGATGTCAGTAAAATCCTGACAAGCAAATAGTACAAAATTGGAATAGGATGTTCACTAAATAAATCATGCCTCGAGCAAGATGTTTACCTTGCCCCAACTCTCTTTGCAAGCCCCAACATGTTTAATGTGCCAATGACATTTGTTTTTATTGTCTAACAAACATAAAGACTACAAATTAGAATTTCTTGCCAGAGATCAATAAAGTAGCAATTCAATGCCAAAAAAAGGTATTATCAGAAGACAAAATACAGGAGATAAATCAATAGCAATAGATCTATTTCTTAAAAATGCGCATTCTACTAAATTATTTAGAAAAATATAAAATTAGACGCCTAATAACAAGCAGGAATCTTTAATCTCAATATTTCCGACAAAATATTCTTGCCTTTCTTTTGAGATGCTAATTTGCACACAAAAATCCAGAAAATGCAATTATGCAAGTAATCTTATTTTAGAAGAAAGACTTACCTTCACAGGATTGTACTTATAGAAAATAGGAGAAGCTGGGCAAGCAAGATGGTAGATTTGATCAACCTCCACAAGTAACGGTTCAGTAACATCTACAGGTACAATAAAAAAGTAGTAAATGGCACAAAGCTGCATATACAAAGTAAAATAAAGCTGGAGCCTAATAACAATTACATGATGCATGAAGTGTTTTTATAATAATTCCCAAATCGCATTTCATGAATATAGTAATGCAATCAACATTCTAATGTACTAGAAGGCATGTACAATAAAAGGAATGAGACAATATGCGAACAAATAATGATCTCCGTTGTAATAAATAGTCAATTTAAGAGAATAAAACAAATTTTAGAAATGGACTATTACAAGTAAACTAAACAATATACTTTGAAGCCATCCTAATTTTGGTGTAGATTTAGCAGCCATTAAACAATGACCACACGTTGATAAGATATTATCCATATAATTTCAGACAGTTCATCACTAAATTGTTCTTTATGCACAAAGCTATAAGATCCATAAGCTCTTAAAAAAGGAGGAAGAAAGATATCTTTGCCTTTATAGGCCGCATTCATCAAATTATGGAAAATGGAGAAAAAATGGCTTGTTTTGCAACTAATGCAACAGCAAACATTCTTTCTTGTTAAAACTTCTTTGATTGTATGTGAAGCACAACCATTGTTGGGCAAGGGATAAATGAGAGAAGTAGGAATCGGAAACACAGAAGGAGGTTATTTCATTTCTTCATTGATTTGATTGACACCCTAATACTCCATAATAACAATAGACATAGTGATGAGGACATCCACACTTGGAAAGTGTATCGGAGACGTGGTCGTCGATCTACGGCCACGATCGAGTCTTTATATTTTTAGTTCTATTATGATTATTGTTGTCTTTTATTTTCGTTTACCATTGTGCCCTTACTTTAGAGGGATATGTTGTAAGCCCAACAGGGCATGTTTGTCTTTTCGTTTGTATCTTGTATTTGGGCTATTTAAAGGCCCTCGTGTATTGTTTTTGGGTAATGAATGATGATGATAAAAATTTCCTGCACTTGTGTTTGAAAGCTTAAGAGTTGAGAGCCCTTGAGAAGGATCCCTAGGAGAGGGAGAATTGCGCATTACCCACCAATCTAGACGTGTCAGATTCGTGGTTTGTTTTCTCTATTATTTTCTTCTTCCCTTCCCCTCCACCGTCGGCTTCATCTTTCCCCTACCACCACCCCGCCGATCTCCCCTCCCTTTCCTTCATTCCCCACGGCCCCAAACACCACCCCAAGCCGACACCCCTTTCCCCCATCCTCCCGTCCGCCACCTACACACCCAAACCGCAAGCCCTAGCCGCCCAAACCCCCATCCGAACCCCTCCTACCGCCGGCCCCTAGCCCTCCCTTCCCCATTAACTCCTACTTCCTATTTTAGATTGGATAATTTAGGATAGGTTTTGAATTCAAATCTATTAATTTGAATTTGGAATCCTTTCCTAAATTCATGAGTTTTAATTTTGGAAAGTTTCCAAATTGGTTTCTATTTGAAATTTAAATTAAATAGGAACTCATTAAATCTTTCCATATTCTCTAAAACTAGATTAGGAAACCCAAATCAATTCTCCAATCACCCCCCCCCCCCCCCCCCCCCCCCCACCCTCTTATTGCCGCCGGCCCTATCCCCTATCCCGCCCCCCTCTCTCTCCAATCCCCCTCTCTCTCTCCACATTAAACCCTCACCTCCTTAGGAATTAATTCAAAGTTTCTAATTCCTAAATCCCTCCAAACCCTATTCTAAAATCAAATTCAGATTTTAGAACTCTTCCCCTTCCCAAAACCCTAACCCTAGTTTCACAAAATCTGAACCAATCCCTCTTCCCCTCCCCTACCTTGGCCGACCCCCTTCCCCACTTCATCCCCCTTGATTTCCCAAGGTAAACCACCATTCTCGTGGGAAAAGAACATCAAGGGCAGCAAAGCTTCCTCTACATTACTTGGTATCCTTCCAACAACATGAATGGAAGTGCCCGTATGGGATTACGGATTGGTACTTGACGAAGACGACAACATTGACATCCTCCGGTCGCCGTTCTTCGACGTCGGTTTTGACTTCGACAACACCGTCGAAGAATACTTCGATCGGATCCACATTACTTTGGTGGATACGATTGACGATCAGAGGAAGAAGGGACGGTGGACCATCCTTAGCCGACTCACGACTGCTTCCCCTCCGGACGCTCCTCCGTTCAGAGAGTACTTCACTCACCTCCTACGCCGCCTCACCTTTGCTATCGGCAAGCAAGTGGCGGCTATCCGACAACGACTCCTCTCCGGTTAAGGTGAACCTTCTTATTTCGTCAATTCCTTCGTTTTCTCCTAACCTTGTAGGTGATGATGAAATCGTAATGAATCTAAGCCGCTCCTCATGCTAAAAGCTTAGTAAACGTAGGATTACTTGAGTGTTCCTTTATGTTTACTTGTCTCATTGTTAATCACGGAATTATGCATGAACAACTACTTTGTTAGCATCATTTTGATTCTCTAAATATTTGTTTGTGCTAGCATTATTACGTGTGGTTTAGCCTAAACGCAAGCATCCCTCCCTTGTTTTATTTTATCGTTCAAATGTTAGTAATTTAATCTACCAATTGCTCTTTAAAATACACCGTGCAAAATCTAATTTTCATTCCAGCATAGTAGTCCTGCATCACATAGAGGACTCATTAAACACTTATTAACTAACTAATACCCGAAACTTAGCTATGAACTATCAGACTCTGGTTAAGCTACTAACCCAATTATAAACTATCCATTATAATTATAACATTATCATTACCCACCCCTTCAAAATCAACTTTCCCATCAAGGTTGAGACACAGATCTGGTGGTCACGGAAATATTGGTAGCTTAAGGCATCAGAAGAATGGAACGGCAACATGTAGATCGGATGGGAACAAAGGTCTAGCGACGGACGCCAATGAAAAGCTAAGGGACATGAGATCCAACGATGATGAGTGAAAGATCTAGCAAGAATCTTGCAAGATATAGATGAGCATGAAGGACCTTACAAAGATCAAGGCATTAGGTGGTCGGGTGACAGGAAATTTGGTGAGGCGAGGTATGGGTTCCACACGGTTGCTAATTAGGAAGAACCCATGTATAGAGAGGTGTTGAGAGATGGAAGAGTCAGAAATGTCGCGGTGAAAATGTTAAAGAAAGTGAGCGAGAAGAGGTGAAGTGGAATCAATGAAATCAAGATTTATTTTGGGTTTTGGGAGGGAGAGATGGTGCGGTAGTATCATGATGACAAGCATGGATGTTGCTGCAAATGGAGACAAGCATGTAATGCCGTAGAAGCTCAACAAGAGCACCATTGGCATGCTCCTATTGTTGGGTGAGGAATAAATCATAGTTGTGAGGATGTTCACAAGTCTAAAAATTAGGAGGGAGAGAAGTAGCCAAGAAATAGAGGATGCGATTTCATTTGGATATGCACCAATTGTTGGGAAAGAGATGCGACAATTCCAGAAACTGGGAGGCAGAGAGGGAACCAGAAACGCTGAGAATGAGGCAATTTTATTTCTTTATTGATATAATTGATGTCATAATACTCCCTTATGGAGAGAATTTATAGAAATAGGACTCTTGAAGACTCATTAACCACCTATAAATTGCCTAATACCCGCTTATTACATATAAACTACCAAGACCCACAATGGCCTGCTAATGTAACTAACCCAATCATTATAATTATCAACCCTATCAGCATGCATATAAATGACAACCTAAACTAGACTCGCAACAACTTGGTGGGTAAATGTTTTATCAATCATTCATTGTTTCCCTCGTCTCATTCTTGTAAACTAATATTATAGCTAAATTCCACACAAACACTTGCAAAGAAAGTTTTGCATTCCATTCATCACCATATATACAAAATAATATAGCAATTTGAACTCAACTGTCTGATTGAACAATACTAGCAAAACGAGGCAAAACAGAAAGACATTCTTCAATAGCACCTTAAGCTTAAAATTTTGCTTATCAGACTTTTCTAATGAAATTAGCGTTCTCAAAAGAGAAAATAATTCTGCTGCAAACAAGAGTACTGACTGATAGGGATATCAATCAGGTGCACAACATCAGAAATTAAATAGTAACTGAATGGAACACATACTACAAACAACAACAATAACATGAAGCCTTAATCCCACTATGTGGGGTCGGCAAAATGAATCTTTTTTCTCCATTGTGTCCTGTTAAGAGTTAAATTCTCACTTAAATCTATTAAAGAAAGGTCCTAATATTTTCTAACCAATAGCACCAAGCCTTTTTATATTTACATCTACCTTTCTTAACATAAGTCAAATCTAATACATCTACATTCCTAACCGGGTCATTAGAAGGCCGCAGTTTTATGTGACCAAACCATCTAAGGCGACTCTTTCTAATCTTATCTTTCACTGGAGCTACTCCAACCTTTTCACGTATAAGCTCATTTCGTATCCTGTCTCTAAGAGTAAAGATACTCGTCCACCTGAGCATCCTCATCTCTGAAACACTTAACTTAATATTATGCTTCTCTTTTAATGGCCAACATTCTGCACCATAAAGCATTGCAGGTCTAACCACCGTTCTTATAGAATTTTCCCTTAAGTTTGAGGGGGACTTCTTTATCACACAACAAGCTCGATGCATTCCACCACTTCAACCATCCAATTTGAATTCTACTAATAATCCCCATCTATTTCACCATCACTCTAAACAATAGACCCAAGATATCAAAAATGTGTACTCTTATTAATGGCTTAATCACCCAAAGTCATAATTCCCCCACTAGATCTATTATTACTAAAATTACACTCCATATATTCAATTTTAGATCTACTCAAACAAAAGCTTTTAGACTCTAAGGTTCATCTCCATAATTCAAGTTTACCTTCAACTCCCTCTCTAGTCTTATCAACAAGAAGAATACCATCAGCAAAAAGCATACACCAAGGTACAAACTCCTGCAAATGTCTAGTGAGAACATCCACGACTAAAGCAAAAAGATATGGGCTTAAGGCTGATCCTTGATGTAATCCAACTGAAATAGGAAAATACTTGGTCAAACCACCTTGTGTTTGAACACAAGTAACAGCTCTTGCATACATATCCTTAATGACTTGAATATAAGCATTATTGACCCCTTTCTTTTCTAGAACTCTCCATAGCACTTCTTTTGGAACTTTATCATATACTTTCTCTAAATCAATAAATATTATATATAGATCCTCCTTATTCTCTCTATACTTCTCCATCAAACCTCTCAATAAATGTATAGCTTCCATAGTAGATCTACCTGGCATGAATCCAAATTGATTTTGAAAAACATTAGTATCACGCTGCAACCTATGCTTCATAACTCTCTCCCATAGTTTTAAAGTATGACACATTAACTTAATTCCTCTATAATAAGCACAATCTTGTGCATCGCCTTTATTCTTAAAAATAGGAATCAACGCACTCATTCTCCACTCATCTGGCATCTTTTTAAACTTCAAAATAATATTAAAAAGTTTAGAAATAATATCAAAATAATGGAACTCAAGCTACAGAGTTCAAAAAATTCAAGGGTATGCATGCACAGTTTTCATGAAAAAGGAGATGTTGAAGTGCAGTGAGAAAAACACAAAATTATAAGCCTACAAATAATTTCAACTTCAAACTGGAACCAAATCAGATCCCAAGGGTGCTTAATTCACCATGTCTAATAAGCTCAAATCTTGGATGGCCAATCCATTTCTTGAGGTTATCCTTTGAACCAGTGAAGAAGTTATCCACAACAATAACCTGAGCAATAAGACAAGGAAGCATGTTAATCCTTGTACAAGAGTAATATTTCACATTTCATTTTCTACAGATATCACAAAGTAGCCGGTTAAGTACCAATATCTATAATAAAGATTACATGAGGTCGTGTTTTAATGTGCTTCATTTTTCCATGATCAGACGAATTTGAACATGAAGAGGTAAAACAGTGGTAATCAAAATGTTCCAGTGCAAAGAAAAAAAAAAGATTGTGCAGTGGATTGAGAGAGAGGGTGGATTACATCCCACACTTATGTCCGGTGCCTCAATGACAGAATAATTATCAGATATGCATTGCACGGTTGTGAAAAAGCAATCGACTTAAACTGAGATGAGAGTGTGAATCACACCTCGTGCTTTTCATTTTCCATCAGCTTATCTACCAAATGAGATCCGATGAATCCAGCTCCTCCCGTAACTAAGATCCTCAGATTGGCCTTTAAAATAAGAAAACCAAGAGGATATGAGAGGTAGAGAAAGGGAAAGAAAGAAACTCCTCTTCCCAAATCTAATTGCGAAAGGATATTGAGGAGCAAAACGCCTAAACAGGTAAACATTACTTGAAAGAATTTGGAGAATCGCAGGGGAGAAGGAGTTGGAGGCGGACGGGTCACCGTGTGTTGCTCTCCGTTGGATGATTCCTTCGCCATTGATCTGAAATCAGCTGGAAGCGTTACAAATCATCAGCAAGCTTCAATACATGATGCAGTAAGCAAAGAGGAGACCGAACGAAGTAAAATCAATCTGTAAAAAAAAAACATTTCGAAATTACCAACAGCTACATAGAACGCTTTGGTTCCTACCTTGACTAAGCTCTGGTACACGTCTGTGCGCAGAATATCGAATCCTCCGAATGAAGCCCTATATATTAGTCCCACCACCAACCTCGACCTTCCGGTGAAATCAGACCCTTTGATCCAACGCAAACATAGAAAAGGGTAAAAGGGCAACCAAAGACAGCGTGGTGTGCTTCGATTACACGCAAGATTTACAGATCTCAGCCATGGAACAGTAATGACAAATAATTCACATCAAAATTTTCTTAATTTAGTAAGATTTACCTCTATGGAGGAAGCAATGAGCTAGGATTTGCGAATGCTTTTACAATAACGAAATACTGGAAGTCTGGAACACTACAAATAAATGAAATAGATATTTTCTTAGTTGGCTATAAATTAGGGGATTTTTTTATAAATAAATTATACCATAGCATAGTGATATAAATTATATTATAATAAATTTAATGGTTATTATAAATCTAAATATCAATAAATTTATTTTAAAATATATTTTTAGATAACACAAATTTTTATATCTAAAAATAGAAAATGAGCAACTTATTAAAGTTTTGTTTAGGGCAACTTTTTTATTATTTTTTAAAGTAATTTTTTAGTAAAAAATTTTAATTTTTGTACTAAAAAATTATTTTTAGAAGCAGTAAGAAAGACATCTCAAATAAAATCTAAGTCATAAAAAATTGACTTACGCTTCATTTGGGATAGCTTTCGTACTTCTTTCTAAATAATAATTTTTAGTATCAAATTTTTTAATTTAAGAAATTTTTGTATTAAAAAGTTATTTAGAAATCAATAAAAAAGCTATTTCAAACAAAATTTTAGTCGGGCACAAATAGCATTTCATGGTAGAGTTGAAAACTTTTAGGATTATTTAGTTGTTTTAATTTCACTTTTAATAATCTCTATTTTAAATTTTATTTAAGTGATAGTGCATTTTGTTTCTATCAATCATAATAATATATAAAAAATGAATATGACTTTGTCAATCACATTTATTTATATGAGAAATGAATGGGATCTTTTTTTATTTTTTATTCAGTTGAGTTTTAAGTGGACAATAATGACCTAGCGAGTTTTTTTTTTTTTGGTTTCTGGTGCCGGCGGTGCACGTAATGAGTACGTTGGTTTTGCCGGTAACTTTTTATTTATGAGGGTAATTACTTACTGACACGTGCCAAACAGCGTGGCCAATCTGAGAATCTCTTGAATTTATTCCAAATTCCAAAAACAAGGCGCACAGGCTGGTGCCGGTTTTATAGATCTCTAATCAGACTAATCTCTCATCTATCCGAGAAATTATTCTGTCCGGAATTCGAATATAGAACATAATCTAGATTATTGCATATTTATTATATATTTATTACATATTTTTAGATACACAATAAATAAGTAATAAATAAAAATAAAAAAAATAAATTAATAATACTTACTAAATACGTACTAAATATTCACTAAAAATATAAAAAATACTAATAAAAAATACATAAAATACTCAATAAATACGTACTACGTATTTTTTATATTTTTTTATATTTTTAGTGAGTATTTAGTGCGTATTTAATGAATATTATTGATTTGTTGATTTTTTACTGCTTATTTATTATGTATTCAAAAATACATAAAAAATAAAACAGCCAATAAACAATAATTCGGACTATGCTCTACGTTCAAATTTCAAACAGAATAATTTCTGTATCTATCCAGGACAGGGCATAATAGGTAGCATCACACGTGCTTCTGCACGTGAGAATTAAAGAACAGATCATCGGAAGGATTGAGATTCAAGTGGTGTTATTTCTCCTTTAATTATTTGTACAAAGTAGGGAAGCCAAACTTTTTATATTTTTACGAATACAAATTAATTATTTATTAAATATTATTATTATTTTTAAATAACATTAAATCTAAAATTTTAATAAAGCGCATATTAAATTATATTTACATAAATAAAAATATATGACATCTAAAAAACATTATAAGTTTTTGAAAGAATCATGCACCCTTTAAATCCACCCTTAATTGTATCTTTTTTGTTCTAAACTTAAAAAACAACATTATTCAATTCCAATTCGATCGCATAGCAGAAGAAAACTATTTAAAAGAAAATCTTGTATATATTATAAATTTTTGTTTTAAAAAATGTAATTGATTTTCTTTAGACTATCCTAACCGAACATATCTGATTTGATTGTTACAAACAATTTTTCACTATTTAGGTTTCGTTAGGGGCGACTTTCTTACTGTTTCTTAAAACATCTTTTTAATATAAAAATTTTATTTTGTGTACTAAAAAGTTGCTTTAAGAAGCAGTAAGAAAATCATCCTTAAACTTCGGCCTCATTTGAAACAACTTTCTTAATGCTTTTCAAAACAGCTTTTTAGTTAAATTTTTTTACTAAAAAATTATTTTAGAAAGCAATGAAAAAACTATCACAAACCAAACCTTAAAAGGGGAAAAAAACTGGAGCCAAATATAAGTAAAAGCTGTGAAAAAAGCTACCAAAACGCCAGCATCAAGAATGAAGAGGTTGCAATTGAAATATATATATGATTCTGAATCATATAAAAACTGTTATTTCAGAGTTTATATAAACTATTGGAGAGAACTGAGATAATTAAAGCTTAAATATCGAAGCTCGAATAGCAGAAAAACTAAATATTGATTTGTAGTATATTACAACATGTTGCTTGCTCGCACATACCCAAGCAAACCTTAGAGAGAATAAATTAAAGACACTTGACGTTGTAGCTTTAAAAGAACGCAATCAGTACAACTTGCACCACTTACAGCAGCCAAGAACCAACTTGAATGGGCGACTATCTATGACGAATTCTGACAGGCAATCAGAATATATCTGGATGAAAACGGCCGGGAATGGAATTGGCTTCCTGAGCCCTCTGGAGATGAATCTTCAGGGTATAGTTGTTCAACTGCAACGTAAGTTCAAAAATATTTATGAGCTTAACAATATTAGTCAAGCACAATACTCATTTATAGCTGCAATATAAGGATATATATGTACAATGTTCGCCACTCCTTGTTCGTAGGGTGATGCAGGACTACAATGCTTTTAGATAATTTTTTTCTCTATTTTATTTGCCTCTGGCGTATCCTAGACGATCGATTAATATTAATGGAAAATACTCCTAGGTAAAGCAAGGGTACGGTTGTGTACGACCATCCCTCCTTAGGCCTTGCATTAAGACTAACGCAATCTAAAAACATTCAATTTGGCTATTATTTACATTCACTCATTGTTGAAATCTCACAGTCTATGCTCAGCAAGAACACAAATTTTATGAGTTGAGACGAGCCAATTAGCAAGTGGATCACCCTTTGACATCGACATCTTATCACCTACCACCTTTACTTTCTCTCCCATTAGGCATGAATGTGCCCCATTACTCTTCCACCTTTTAGCTTGTCGAACACTTGCTTAAAGTCCCCTATACACTGGATACTCACAAAGTGACAAAACCCATGAAAAAATTTTCAAATAATCATAAAACCTTTCGCTTCCATGTGCATTGCCAACCACACTTCTATGACTATCGCAAAACTACATAAAACCCTATTGTCATATATGAATCTATTCTGAATGAATAACATTTAGTTGTTCTCTTTCATTTTTAGGGCAGTTATCCTTGTGTGCTTTTCCACCCAAGATGACTTTTTCTATGAGAGTGCACAAGCCATTTGAGAACTTCCAAGGAAGGAAGCTAACATGAAGGACTATTATGGAGGTCTACCTCAATTATCCTCCCTCCACCACTATAAGCATCAGCTCCACCATGACTACTCTACTCTTATTCATATCATTGTCTTTCTATATTCTTGTATGGTTAACAGTGCTAATTTAGTTAGCAAAGGAACTTAAGTGAAGCCAATTCTTTACAATTTGCTTGTACAATTTTAGGGTCAAATAAAATATATTGATGTCTAACATGACTGACCAACCGGCGACCATGAAAATCTATCAAAGAAGAAGAACTCCAAAACAGTTAATATTGGCAACATAAAGTTGGCCTACAAATATATAATAAGTACTAGTTTATTTTTATTCTATTTTAGTTGAGATAGAACAGGTCTACCTATTTTATTTTAAAATTTGTGCTAGGTAGATCATGTTCATCTTGTAAACTTGGTCTACCCAAATAATATAAATATCCCCCTATTGTAAGCAAAGGATGAGGAATGAAAATTTATGATTTCTCTTCTTTCTTTCCATCTCTTCAATTTTCTCTTGGGAGTTTACACCTACTCGAAAGGTGTCAAAACCTTCTTGGATCACCAAGAAGCTTAACATTATATGTCTTCCGGGGTTGCCTAAAACCACAATCATCAATTGGGATGCTTGGAACCAAAACTCTTATTCCTTATAACCTATCACCAAGAGATGAATGATAAAACTAACATTGGGAAAATAAGTCACCTACTTAGATTTCTAGTCACTAAACGTCAATTCAATTGGGATATAGTCCTCCCCACTATCATGGTTGCGTATAACCGCTTCATTAAAAGGTCAACTAACATCAGCCATTTTCAAATCATGATAGAATGTGAGCCAAGAAAATCCACTGATCTCATTAAACTTCCAATTGCATATAGGTACAGTGAGTCTGCATCTGAATTTACTTTGAGTATTCATGAATTTCACAAGGATATTTAAAGGAAACTTGCTTTAAGTTAACAAAAATACAAAACTGATGATGATTCATACAAATAGCATATTGTATGCAAAGAGGGAAATACACTACTTGTAAAGGTTAAACAACAAAGATTTACTACAAGAACTTAAAAAAAAAATAACTGCCAAGAAATTTGGTCCTTACAACAGTAAGAAAAAAATAATGACAATGCTATGAGGTAGAACCTCCTAAGGATGAAGGAATTTCTTCAGTATATCGATGTGATGGATTTATCATTGTATTGTGGGCGAGCCCTAGATATACCTACAGCTTTCATATTCAATTCTACAACACGTCCACTCCCTCAAAAAACACAATCGTTGTTACTTATAATCCACAACCTAAGATGGTATCGACCTAACTGAGTCTTATAGACCACTAGATCATTTCCACTTTAGATGGATCAGTTCAAATATTTCTTATTCATTTGTAAGGACTCTCACTTCTGGAGGATTATGGTTGACCTAGAAAGAGCTGCACTATTTAAGTCTATGAGTTATTTATTACAAGGGAACCAAGATCTATTTTCGCAAAAGTCAAAATTTTTTAAGCCAGGGGAGTGTCAATGCAAGGCATTATCAAGAGACATGTACAAAGTCTGATCCATGATTATATCGGTGATCATGTTTTGCATTTTTTTCTTTTTCTTGGACTCTTGTGTGCTATAGCTCATTTGGTAATGTAATGTATTTGCAGGGTCATTATCATGGTCGTTATAAGGTGTACTAGTTATGGATTAAAAAGGTATTCGAGGCGCACCTCACCATGAAGCATCAAAAACTGCCTTGAGGCTTTAATGGTTTGAATGAGGCTTGCACCCTTTCTGAGTGAGGTGTATGACTCGAGGCATTTAAAGCAAATGCCTAAAATTATAATGCAATAACAACTGGAAAAAATCTTCTGTTATGTAAAATTATAATATACCTAAGAAGGTCTACAAACAGTTAAGCTGTTAAAAGCATTCCTAAATCGGGCGAGTAAGTTTTTCTCTTTTAGAAAATTTAATATTTATTTCTTTTTAACATTTTATCTATTTTCTTAAATTGTTTACATTTTATTTAGCAAAATTTAATTTGCATTTCTTAATTTGATTTTTTAAAATATCTTATTTATTTTTGTTTTAAATATTTTTTAAAATCATTTTTCAAATATATCAGTACTTTTTAACTTTTTACGTTCTCAATATAAATTTTTGGTTTGTTTGTTTTATATATATATATATATATATATATATTCATTCTTTTAAATATTTAATGCTATTTTTTAATTGATTTTATTTTCATTTTTTAAGTTTTATTTTTAAAAATGTTTTTATTTTTATTAAAAAAAATTTCTAATCCAATTAATATTTTTTTCGTATTATTATAATTATTTTTGCTTATTATAATGGTCATTCATACTAGAAGAAACAACCTAGCTTGAAAATATGGTAAAGAAAGTATAAAAAATGATAACATTTACTTAAAAGGTAAATTTAGTTACAAGAGAATTGTTGGTGGTGTTAAAAGGCTAAAATATTACTTAGCGTGCAAACATTAAAGTTGAAGCATATAAAAAAGTGCTTGATTAGGATTTATAGCATATTTATGAGGTGCGTTTTATTTTTAAGAGTTTTTTTCTTTTTTTTTGTTTTTGGTTCAAGTCTTACGCCTTGACTCAACAAGTAAAAATATCTCCATTCTTGCCATTTTAAACCTTGGCATCATCAATGTTTTGAAAATCGGACCAAACCAGCCGATTCAACCGATTAAATCGTGGACCGATCATACGACCGGTTTGATCCATCTTAAAAACCGTCTCTGCACTAAACTGGAATGAACTAGTCATAACCGTCGATTTGATAGGCAAATCGTTGAATCGATCCCAATTTATTTGAACTGGCCAGTTCAATTGCTGACCATTTAAATAATTAATAAATTAATTTATTAAGTTTAGTATAAAATATTAAATTTAAAAAATTAATTTAAATTTAATATATTTTAAATTTTTAATAAGCATTAAATTCCTATAATAATGATTTGTCAGAAAAAAACATCAACTAACCATTTTCATATGACCCCACCACCCCATGTGAGTTTCTTATACATGCAACTCAAAAAACTATATAAACAATACTATATAAAAAAATTTTAAGTGATTGTAAAACTAAATAACCAAGTTGAAGTTCTTAAATTCACAACACATATACTATATATTTTTAAACATTTTTTCTAATTAATTTTTAAAATATTATCTATTTTTTAATTAATAATATTTATTTTTCATCTTTTTAATTTCTTTTATTCATTGAATTATACACCATAAAAATTAAATGATCTAATACGAATGATTTCTAATATAAATTTCTAACTTAAATTTGGTCTATAATCTATAGGTGCAAATTATATCTAAACATATAACATAAATAAATAATTTATTAAATTTATAAGCATATATATGATCTAAATTTATATTAAATGTGAACTAAATTTAAAGATTGAAGGCATTTAAATTTAAAATTATAAAAGATATTATTTTTTATGAATTTTATTTCTTTTTTAGTCACAAATTTACATTATTATATAATTATTAAATCATTTAGATATTATTTAAATATTTTTATATTTATTATGATATCTAGTTTAATCCCAATCGAACTATTGAACCTAAATCTCTGCTTCTTCCGGTTCTATATCTGGTCTAACTTTCACAATAATGCTTGGAATTAATACCGTGAGTCACATAAGCCTTACATGTGTACTGATGGTGAAACCCAAAAGGGACCACGGTCGCTTACCCCCCTCTCCCGGAACTAAATTTAAAAATTGAAGGCATTTAAATTTAAAATTACATAAGATATTAATTTTTATGAATTCTATTTCTTTTTTAGTCTCATATTTACATTATTATATAATTATTAAATCATTTAGGTCTTCTTTAAATAATTTTAATATTTATTACATCATCCATTTCAATCCCGGTCGAACCATTGAACATTAAATCTCTACTTCTTCTGATTCTATATTCGGTCCAATTTCACAACAATGCTTGGTATTAATACTGTGAGTCACATAAGCCTTGTGTGTGTAGTGATGGTGAAACCCAAAAGGGATCACTGTCCTTTAACCCCCCCCCCCCCCCCAACTAAATTAAAAAATTGAAGGTATATTTAAATTTAAAATTACAAGAAATATTAATTTTTATGAATTCTATTTCTTTTTAGTCACAAATTTACATTATTATATAATTATTAAATCATTTGGGTCTTATTTAAATAATTTTAATATTTATTACATTATCCAATTCAATTCTGGTCAAACTATTGAACATTAAATCTCTACTTCTTCTGGTTCTATATCTGGTCCAATTTTCACAACAATGCATGGCATTAATACCGTGAGTCACATAAGTCTTGCGTGTGTAGTGATGGTGAAACCCAAAACTATAAATCTTCACTTCCCTATACATGGCCAACCACACCTTTATGACTCGGGTTCCCTTATCATCACTATATGTACCCCTTCTATGTCATGCACAAATCTACTTTTAAAGCATAAAGCTTAGCAAATCATCTCCAATTTGAGTATGACTATCTTTACGTGATTTTCAGCCAACAGGACTTCTTGTGAGAAAGTAACGAAGCCCTTGAAGAAGCACTTTCAAGGAAAGAAGGAAGCCTACATGACGAATAACTATTCATGGAGATTTACTTAGCTAAGGTTATCCTCACTTGCCACCTTAAGCATTAACTTCCAGCATGCTTAGTCAACTCCTAACCAATCATTATCTTTCCTAATATTAGAAGCTTTAGTCTAGTTAACATAATATATTGCATTATCATCATGCATCTCTAGTTTAATCAATAATTACTACATAAATCCACTGGTAGAGTATTTATCACGACTACAACAACTTTCTAGAATTTAAGTCTTTGGATCTTTTTCGACTTACACGAATTAGAATCTCATTCATCCCACAACATATTTCCATTATATGTAAGTTAGACCTTTTTCATCCTACATCACTTGGACCTTCGATTATGTTGATTTGATATCTACGTGAATTAAATACTTGCTTTGAACTATGCCATATTAGCATTTATTTTGATGCATACAAATAGAATAATCCTCAACATGTAAAGAAACTTTTTTTAACTTTACAAAATTTCCAACTTTCTTCCTTGCGTGCTTGATATGATGTTTAATCATTCAAGGGAAATGCAAGGGTGAATGGTGAATCGCAACTTCCATGGGAAGTCATCTCTTTGCATGGGCATGAGAACTAAACTTTATGCGCTTTGTGATTTCTCACATTGTTCACTTTTTTCCCACATAATTTGATATTATTTTTTTACAATTGTGCTTGAATTTAGTCAAATCTATTACATGTAGGTTTTTTTTTTAAGTGCGTCTATATCGACTTATGATTTATGGTGGTTTTTAATTCCTCCTTGAATTCACTTTCCAATCAATTGTTAAATTATTATCCGGTGAAAACTTCTTGTGTTTTCGAGTTTACATCAAAAGATCTTTAATTTTTCTTTTAATTGATGGTAGTTGGAACTATGAGTTTCTAGAAGCTAATATGTGTGGGTTCAAACATGGAATCATTAAGTTGCTTTACGAAAATAAACCCAAAGATGGCATGTATCTCTCCTTATTGCTTATTAATGCCACTGAGATCACCTCAATATGAGATATAAGATCAGACCAAATACTTCAATGATAAATAATATTAAACAACCTAACAGTACATCAAAGAAAACTTTAACGAAAAGACCCCTAATTGCAATGGAAAGAAAGAAAAAAAATGATGGAATATAAATTTTAAATAGCTATAATGCAAAAAAACCATATACCAGATGATTGGCAATGCAATCTCATACCACATATAAACAAGGCTGACTCGACTTGACATGTTAATATAACTGTATTTATTTAGTAGGTGCGACAAAGATAATGCGACATGCTTTATTTGGACAATTCCCCTAATCCACACGCCCAGACACCTACAAAAACAGCCAGCCCTGCACAAAATTCTCTAATAAACGCTAGCATCAGCGGAATCAGCACTATAGATAAGGTCTTACTGCAGCTGATGACAGAAAGGTGAAGTTCATCCAAATTTCAAAGGTCAACAATGTGCAACTCTGTATCCTCAAATTGTACTATCAAATATTAAATTTTGGCGCAACAACAAATTTACATGAAGCAAAAGTGAGCTAAGAGCTACTAAAAGTTACCTCCAATGTGCGGACTTGCTCTTGGTACTGGCTGATTATATTCTTCAGCTGCTGCACTTCCTTGAGCTTCTCCTCAAATTCTAAATTACGATCATGCTGTATCGCGACAGCCCTCTTCAGAATTTGGTTGTCTCGCAACAAACACTGCAGCTGCTCCTTAAGAGAAGCAATCTCTTGCTGTACCCAAGTAAATGAAAAACCAACTAATTGCAGCACTTGTGCATTTCTAGAATTCTGAAACGAAATAGTTCATCTAACACGAAAAAATATAAGTGCTCAAGTACTTACCTCCTTTGCTGCAGTAGATTGAGCAACAACCGTTTGTTCAAAAGACTCCAAAATCTTCATGGCTCTGCTTCTGATGTCGCTCCAATCTGAAGCATTCATCATTTCTTGTACCAATATGTCCACCCATGAGGATCCATGAATTTCCTTTGACTTGGAATCTGATTCAGCATCATGAATGACCTCAGCATTCAGTTCTGGTGTTTGAGCATCCATAATACCTACCACAATAATGCAGATAAACATCAAGAAAAGAAAAAACAAGTACAAGACCAAGAAACTACAGCAAAAATGATGATTAATATGTTGACTGTTTCTAACCTTCAATGCCATGTTCATTGGATTCAAGTTCTGAGACACCATTCAGAGGTTCACCCCTCATTGAATTTTCACGAAGGCAAAGTGCATGAAGACTCTTGATGGCATCATCAATTTTATGATCGTGGGAATTTAAAACAGTTTCGACAACCTATACAGCATTGGTTGTAGTAAAAAGTAAATGTAGATCTACTTCAAAAGAAAAAAAAAATAACATGTACAATTTTACATAACAAGATTCTAGCTGGAACATCACAAAGTACAGATCACTTCCATGATTCCTACCGATTCAAGAAAATATTGACACTCCTGGCTTCTCCAGAAAATTGGATTGGCATATTTTAGGGTATAAAATCGATCCACTTCACATAATGAACAATAGACTAATTGGCTTAGTCGGTTTGCTGTTCCCTCCCCATCAATTTTCAATCCAAAAACTACATTGGCTCAGGTTGTTCCACTGTTTTAGGAAGTGGTTAACTGGTAATAACCTGGAAAAAGCCCAAAGACTGAAAACTAATAACAGCGGGACCAACTTGAACCTTGTTTCTAAAGTAAAAGAAAAGCAGACACATTAATTATGTCTTGTTTCTTGACCAAATGAAGTCATCAAAAATACATACAAGTCCATAAATAATTTCGTCTTTGGAAGCACTAGCAAAAAGAGCTTTACTTGATAAAAATTTGAGAATATTGGTCAATGAGGAGAAATTAGGATTCTGGAATATCCTAAGATCATATTAAAAGCCTACTTATTTTCCAGTTTCATACATTAATCAAGAGCCTTAATGCATGATGCAGTGATAAGGAGATTAAAGAGTTTTAAATAAATTAAAAATTAAAACCAGGCACAATACAAAAACTAATAGCTAATTAAGCTGCTATACACATCCACGGAAACAATTCAACAACTCCCAGGCAACAAAAGCTTTTAAAACATGAAGTTCATCCATCTCCAGACCTATTCTCAATCGAATCGAAAGAATAGCTGGATCTCTAATCCAGTTCCAAATGAGTTGATCACTGAGGTAGTTTTGATTATCGGATTGGCATTTATCTCCAATGATTAAAATAAATAGATAAAATAGTTTTGAGTTCTCAACGGGAACAAATATATATATTTATCGCTGGAATAGAAATAGATGCAAAATTAGGTAAACTGTTTGAAGCGCAATTCTTGAGAATTTTATCTCTCTCACATCTCGATAAGATTTAGCCTTTTTTTAAACTGTGGTAAACAGCAAAGTTAAGAGATACAAGATTTGCTTTAGGTTCCTATACCTTAAAGGGTAAAGATGCTAAATGCAATTCCGATTCTCCATCTTAGAGATGCCTGCAACGCTTCACATCATGTGTATGCAAACAACTCCTCATCCTCTCTTCAAACTTTAAAGGGTGAAACAACTAACTTCCCAGCCTATGTCCCCCGCATGCAATAAAATCTCATGCCACTTTTCTTTTATCTACTACTAGTTTACGGGACTAAAGTCAACGCTTGAATTCTCAATCTTTGATATGGAGCTAGGTACATCGATATCAGGAGTTCAAATTTCACGTGAAAAAATTTAAGAAAAAAAAAATATTTACCTGGAAGGAACTCATCAATGCTGCAAGCAGCGCTATAAGAGTGTTCTTTTCCATCTTGAAATATATAATTGATAACAAGGTTTAATTTCTACGGTAACGGTAGTAAACAATAAGAAAAGCCATCAAAGGAGGCCATTCGTTTATAAATCCCATGCAAAAAACCAAAACAGTAAAGGGTCAATAAGAGAATTACCTCCCTATCCATAGACGGAAACATGCGAAGAAGAACGGAGACCTTATCCTCGGCCGCGAACCCGAATTCTGATAGACGGATGGGCGAACCGTAGCTTGAGCAGCGAGATCTCTTCGCAGAAGGGGCCGATGACGGAGATCCGAAGATTTCCTCGAACCCTAGGCGCTTACCGCAGACGCCCGCAGACATGGCAGCAGAACCCAGGCTCTCAACAAAACCCTAGGGTTTTGATAGAGGAGGAAACGCCGAGCACCCTCTTCGGCCCCAACTTTACCGATTTAACCCGCCCGCTTCTCTCCAATCTTCGTCTTCCTCAACTTTCAGCTCGACGAACAGAGACTACAAAGAGTCAGACCGAGATCGGGAGAGCGAGATGCTGACTACTTTTCTTCGCGTTTCCCGGACAAAAACAAAAACAGAAATTGCACCTAAAACGTGACCAAGCAAACGACTCATCATACGATCTGTTTTACGTTAAAATGAATAATGCATTTTGCTTTTTGTAGTATTGCACCTCGATCAAAGGATTTTTTACAAGAAGAGCATCTATAATATATATCATTAGTAGTAGTAATAGTAATATGTAAGTTTTAAAGTATAAAATGGAGTAAATAAGTTGGCACACTATAAAGAATGCGCCAAATATCAAATTATTTGGGTATTATCAGTTGAATTAAATTTCATAGAATTATAGTAATGCGTCATACTAAATAGTATATTTTATGAAATGCACCAAACAGTATGGTGCATTCTATTGAATTTACCAAACTGTTTGGCTTATTCTAAATACGTCAAATTATTTATCGTATTCAATGAAATACGTCATTCTGTATAGCTAATTTATTTCTTTTAAAAAAATGTTAATACTCTACTCTTATTTCTAATTTAAATTAAACACTTGCTTCTTCTTAAAAAAAAATTTTTTTGATCAAATGTATATCATTAAATAAAGAAATTAAAGTTATATTATAATATTTCATATTCTTCAAAATTTGTCAAAATAATAAATTTATTATCAAGGTTAAAATAAATGAAAATTAACATTTATTTTTTAAAAAATATATTTTCTATTTATAAATGAGTTATTAGGCTTCGTTTGGGACAGTTTTCATACTGCTTTTTAAAATGACTTTTAGTACAAAAAATTTCTTGAAATTTTTTATGCTAAAAAATTACTTTAAAAAACAATAAGAAAACTATATCAAATGAAGTCTTAGTATCATTGCAATGTTGAAGATAGCCTTATTCACATTATCATTTCACTACGAGTAATAACATACGAGAAATTGTCATTAAATTCACCAAGTTTGAAAAAAAAGCATTCAAAGTTATTTCACTTTGATTTAGAATCTTATTTTTTAGAATATATAGATTAATCCTCTTCATAGAACTTTGTCCTAATTTCTTAATGGTAGGAATATGAAACTTGTCAAAATTAAACATTTCACAATTTTCATGCTTTGATGGCTTCAAGCATTTTAATATAATAAATTATATATGAAAATTTGACAATAATTTTAATATATATTAACATAAAAAAATTTAATATGAAATATATTTTTTCATAAATTAGGTCAATCTTTATCTCTAAAGTAATGAGCATTAATCTCATCAAAAGTAGCATTTCTTTTTAATAAATCTTCAAACAAGTGGAATATGTGCTTAAAAATATTAGAACATATCATATAAATTTAATTAAAACATGAGAAAATTTTAGTTAAAAAGAATGCCTTTGAATGGAAGACATCTTGCAATAATCAAGCTATTGAAGTAAAGAGGAATATTGATGAGATATTGCGAAGGATCAACAAAAGCATCTTGTTAACTACTAGCTAGTTCCAATTTGAAGATGAGTGAAGATAAAAAGAACGATGGCAAATGTCTAACAATTCGAGGAAGAACGAAGTGCAAAACAGATGGTCAACATACATGCATGTTGAAAGAATAGATAGACGCAAATAAAATCATGCATAATAAGGGCATTGTACTCTACGTTTCCGCTTTTTGTTTATGTAAAAAGGACCATATCAGTTATATCATACTTTGATTTTAAAGTGAAATAATGAGGAAAATGAAGCATATAATAATGGAGAAATGGATATGACAATCACATACTTATCTAAAAAATACATGCACGAAGATGTCTCTAATACGGCACATGTACACTATTGAAAATTTCACCTTCTATATTGAAAAAAAAAACTTTTAGAAGTTCCTCGCGAAGTTCAATTTGTTAATAAAAAATAGTAGAAAGTAATTTAAAATCTATAACATGAGAGTGAAAAGAAGTTGAACATGTCAATAAGCAAAATAATCAAATAGCCTTATTAAGAAGCTATGAATAAAACTTATGAAGATAATCATCCTTATGCTACATAAATAAGTAATGCTTTATTGCAAACTTGAAATGGTTATGAAACAAAGCATAGTGTCATTAATGAAAATTTTTAGATAATGAAAGGTCATAAAGGAGAAATACAAATTTTGGACTATTGGAAGACGTCATTTGGAGAGAGGAAAGCGGCTTAGCCTTCATTTGGTTATTCAGTACTTTTGTAAAAGGTAGTTTTAAGAAACATTGGTTCAGAGAAAGGATTTTTCTAACGGAGAAGCATATATAAAAAGCTTTCTCAAAACAACAGAAAAATGAAAAGAATGGTGTTATTGAGAATGAGGTTTGAGGAACCAAACAGTAAAGAAAAACAAATTCTACCATTTTAAAAAGAAATAAGTACAAAAAACATCCTATCAAACTAGGCCTTAGTGATCACAAGGAATACATAAAAAAGGGCGTTGGTAAAAAGGCAAAAAGATATTTGAACTATTTGATGATGTGAACTATAAGGAAATAAAAATCATTGATGAAATAATTAATAATATTAAAATATATATATTGATAAAAAAGTGAAAATAAGCAAATATTCCCAATGGAACATATCTGCAATAGCTTTGGAAGTTTAGCAACCTTATCTACTTGGATATCTGTATCAAATACATAATAAGTTAAACGGAATTCCTTTCAACAGTCAGTGATTCCTCTCCTAAATAATTAATTCCCCTTAGTTTTCCACTCAATTCATCAACCCCTCTCAAATTATTCAAATGTTAACTCCAATGACTTTAATTGTTATCATCAACAATCTAAAAGCATTTATCAAATGTTTCTCATTTGCATTTGCCATGAAATATCAAAGATTTTGGAATACATCTAGTTATTGCATGACACAACCTAATCCGATAAAATCCACAGATGAGACATGTCCTATCGTATTGACTTACAACATGCCAAATCTATGATCAAAGTTTTGGAAATCTTTTCAGATGCTTTCTTCCAATATAATATAGAAAACTAACAACAGACCATAGAACTATTAATAACTGCCAATATGCATAAAATAACTCAACAACGAAATGCAACTACAATAATTACACAACAATGCATGGCTACAGACTAAGCTAAAGAATAGAATAATTTAAATAACTAATCATGACTGTATAAAAAAAAGAGATACATATGCAAACTTAGACAAATCAAATCCTGAATCTTCTACTCAATTGGCTCCTTCTTTCCTATACCCTAAAACAAATTGCAGATATATTATGAGCTAATTAACACAGCTCAACATGTCACACTTACCGATCTAAATTTTCAAAATAAATCATTTAGTATGCATTTAGCTAAATTTAAGAGCACTTCATAATAATCATTGTACTTGACAAAATAGTGCTTGCAGTTATCCAAAATATAAATAGCAATGTAGAAAAATAAATAAACAATCAATTCATATATCAGAGCATAAAATAACAAATTTTTCTTAGGCCCTTGTATCTCCCATCAAAATAGAATTCAGATAATTATGACTCTTATTGTTCCCATGCTGACATATCAAAAAATAGATCCTTATAACTCACAATGCCCAGCATCAGAACAAATTGTGTGTATAGCATCGAACAAAATGTGCGTGTAGCACTAAAGTGTATGTTTAACACCTGAACAAAATTTTCTCCACCCATATTAGATCTCCTCATAATCACACGTTTCAAACAAAATAAGTATACATTTCATTGCATTGTAGTAAAAAATATAAATAAACTCATTTCAGAATAAAACAAAATTATCATAGATTATTTAGGGCATCATCTTGAAGCTTTACAGAAAGTTACACAATAAAATATTTGCACATATCAAATTATCCCTATTTTTCACTAATGGAATTATAAATTAAATTATAAAATTTATGAAATTCCCGTACTTTTGATAATTGATAAAGGCAAAATGCAACCTACATCGGACTGAACATTTTTTAAAATTGGGATAACTGTTGAAATTGGATTGGAACGGCTCAAAATAATCATTCTCTCACTAAAAATCCTCCTACTCTTTCTCTAGCCAGCTGCCTTGATTCAGTGGAAATGAGTGGAATAGTGAAAAATGATATTTTAATATAAAAATATGGTTGAACGCTATGGTGCAGCGCTGATTTAATTTCCAAAATTCCAAAGAACTCAGTGCCGTAGCACCGCCTACCCCGGCGCCATGGTTCCCCAAGAAAAAAGTTTAGATTTTCAGAACATGCAAACAAACCCCGTGACCCATTTTGAACACGCATATAAAATATTCTCAAACACATATAAAAGAATTTAAATGTAGGAATTTAGTAAATTACCTTGAATCAGATTAGGTGTAAGAGCCCTAAAATTTTACAAAATATGTTTGACCTATAAGAATAAAAAATTATTTTAGGAGTTATTATAAGTCCAAATTACAAACTGCTGTCGACATAACATAGATATTGGTGTGCTCTAATTATAATAAAATTTTTCTAATGTTTTGGCATTGTTGCGATCCCTTAAAAATTTGACAATGGCTGTATAAATGAGATTTTTGGGATCGTTAGGTATCCACTTTGCAAATCGATTTCACCCGATCATTCTAGATATTCTCAAACACATGTTGGAATATATTTTTCATAAATTTTGAATCCCCAAATTGAAAGATATAAAAGAATTGATATAAATTTTATGCTAAAAATTGAACAAATGGCATTATTACCTTTGTGTCCTTATATTATTATATTATAAAAAATCTTTAACCACTTACCAATTTCATTAAAAATCCATTTTCCCATACTTTTTTTTGCCCAAACTACATAAAGGAAAAATAGGAAAAAGAGAAGAACGGATATAAGAGAGAAAGTCTTTTTCGGGCAGCTTCAGGTCATTTTCAGCTGTCGGCTCGATTAGAAAAGTTATCCGGATCAAGGTAGGTCACACTATGTCTATCTCAATTTTTAAAAATATGAAGTTTTTATAAAATTTTCCTGATTAAATTTATGTCTTCATTATCGAAAAATTAGGATATCTTTGTACTGGTAAAATTTTCACTGCATGATTTTTTATATATTGTTGAGACTGAGATTTTGAATATTTTTCTAAAAAATTTATACCGACCATTTTGGAATTTATATAGTTTTTATCGAATAGAAAATAACATGGACTTAAAAAAATAATATTATAATACAATTAAAATCTTAAAATAGTATTCTGCACAATCTATAATAATTTAATTATTTTTAAAAAATATGCATTTTTGTTTAGTAGGATTTTTTTATTATTTACCATTATGACATTTTAGTAAATTCTAAAATATATTATTTTATGCATCATTTACTGTTATTCATTGAAATGTATGCTTAATTAGTTGAAATGAGTGATTCTGTTGAAATTTGAAAGGGGTGGAATAGGTTTTGTTTAGATGATATATGCACATTTTTCTTAAGAGTTATTGAATTCTGTCATTTACTCAGAGTTGTTAAACTCTGTTTATTATTTAGAATTATTAAACTTTATATATTACTTAGAGTTATTGAACTTTATCTATTGGGAGGCATTGTTGTGTTTGAAAGCGGGTTTTAAAAAATTTAGTCTTCTTTGGGGAATTCAGAATTGAAATTAAAATTTAATTCTAAAATTAAACGTCCCATCAAAAATATTATACCACATCAGGAGGTGGAAATAAAATTTCAGGATGAGGTTCAGATTTAGAATTAAGAATCTCATCTTAAATATCGTAACTGGGTTCAAGAGAGAACCTCACATGGCCTCTAAGGGTCAAAGAAAAGTTCAATCAAATATCGGTCTACGATAATCAAGAGGAGCGATCGTTAATTTTATATTCGAATTCATTTTAACAAAAGATATATCTCCTTGAAGGGAGAAGATACCATTTGTAAATGATCGTTCGAACATAACGATAACGATCATTAGTAATTTAATTTTTCTAATGAAGACTAATTGAATTTTGAAAATCAGTTGTGGGTTCTAAATCTCCTAGAGCGCAAGCCCTCGTAGTTAATTACATCGTGGGAGACCAGAGTCCCCTATGAAAACTTTCGATTAAAATAATGACAGAAATTTCGTTTAGAGATTTTCTAGGAATGATATCAAAGAGATGAAATTGGAATTTGAAAAGGGATTGGATCAAATTTTGAATAATTATTTTTGAGTCAAGGGAAGAGGGGTAGGAGACACTTTGAGACTCTGAAATAATTCAGAAGTGTCCCGACCTAAACTAAATGTTGGGCTTTAAATTTTGGATTGGAAGAATATTTAGTTTGAGTTAAGTGTTTTATTAGAAATTTGGGATTATATTCCTAGAGGTTGGGGTCTTATGACTCAAAAAGAAATCTGCCCCGGATCCTAACTCTAAATTTGGACACTGGAACACAATAGTCTGAACCTAACTAATGCAGTGCAAAATTTGGGCTTATCCCGGCCTGGATTGGGGAGCCAGCTAAACCACCTAAACGCTTCAAAACCATGAGTCCGATCTTTTGATGCAGAGTGATCAAGGACGTTATTTAAGATTGGTTTAAGAAGTTGGGGTCGACATCTAGAGCAGATTCCTAATTGACCCCTTGACTTATGTCGGGTGGAATGCTTGGACTAAAATGCAATTAAAATTTTAATTTAATTAGTTTCTAATGCGATGCATGTTGATTCAAATTTCCCAATCAGGTATGTGTGAGATTTTAAAAAGGCTTATAAAATAATAATTTTTGAAAAGACTAGACTTCCCCAAATTTAGCACATCATCCTCATAGGTCAGATTATCTGAACTCTACCCGCAGGCGGGGAAGTGTCTTATAGCAAGGAGGGAGAGAGATACAGTAATATGCATGCGACCCCGGACGATTTCGGCTATTCCCTAGGTCGTTAAGTTTCTATGTTATTTAAATCTTAAAATTTTAAATATTAGTTACGAGTAAAAATATTTTTGGTCCTTAAAGAGCCTAACGAATTCTAGGCTAAAACAAAAAAAAAACGGCATGCAATCGCAAAAAAAAACTAAGAAAAGCAGGTAATCCTATACGTAGTCAAATTAGATCACAATACATTAAATAATTAAATTAATTAAGTAAATATCCATAGACAAATTGCCTTACTTATTACAACCCAGATTCACATAAATTAAAAGTGGTCGGGCACCGCCGACAACAACCCAGATTCTAATCCTAATACATACGCAAGTGACTTTGAGTGAGATACTCTCTATCTTCAACTCCTCGGTCTTCTCCTCCTCGAGCTTCTTGGGTTCTTCGTGATCGGATACCTAAATGGAAAAGAGAACTCTTCCCTTGAGGGGAAGGTTACTCTTTCCACTTTAGGTAGTAAAATGATCCAAATTTGGAGTTCCAAATGGATAAGGACTATCCCCCAAAGGGGTATCCTTTCCTCTTTGGAATCCAACCTTTGGATCTATGTATCCCAAACTAAAAGTGCCACTTTCACAACTCAATACTCAAATGAATTACATAAATATGAAAATGAAAATTCTAGACTCTCCTGCAAGGTTATCCTAAGCATTTAAATATTAAAATATATCCCAAGCAGTTATATGTATGTATATATGTAGAAAAATAAACACACTTGGCCACGCTCTTTTTTATTTGGGGGCTAAGCAGTTAAAGCACCTATAGCATTTATATTTATTATTTATTTAGCCCCCCTTATTATCCTGCACGAGCGTGGCCACCTGCAGAAAATTTAGTGAGCATCCGGATCGCTCCTAACCTAATGGTAACCTAATCGCCCATCACATCAATCCACAGAGTGCAGTAAAAGTAAACAAACACATCAATCAATTTCAATCATAACATGCATTGAAAACTCAAAAAACCCAACACACGGCAGAAAAGTAAACACCGGCCTAGCCTAGATCTAGAGTCGGTTGTCCTAACAAACCATCTAAAGTGTGTGTAGAAGGTCGTGTGGCTGGGGTAGATCCTAGGATGGGTAATTTGTTGAAGTTGTTTAATATTTTGAGTTTGTTAAAGGCTAAAAGGGAACTTTATGTTCTAGTTTAAGTATTAATGAGTTAAAGTTTGATTTAAATGCATTTTAATTATTAAATGATTGCTAATTTTGTTGCTCACCGAGGCCGTGAAGTTTATTTCACCTTCCTTGGGGCTAAGTTAATAGCCTCGTAGGCCTGGGTTACCTAGTAGCAATCGTGGTTGATTAAGTTGATTTAGTTTGTTCAAAATTAAGGATCAATTAATATTAATTAAGTTATTTAGTTATTGATTTTAAAAGCTAAATTATTTATATTTTTTATCAACAGGTTCGTGGCGTTGTGCCACCAGGTTCGAGGAATCAGGCATCCTTAGGATACTTAGCCCCGCAGCCCGGAGTAGTCCATCCTAAAAATCTTGTTGATGTAGTTAAATTAAAGGTTTTAACTTAGTTAAGTAATTAAAAGTAACTTAATTTTGATTTTTAACACTCCATTGAATTCATTCGTGGCATTGTGCCACCAGGCTCGAGGAACCAGGCCTCCTTAAGACACTTAGCCCCACAGCCCAGAGTAGTCCATCCAATAAACTTCATCTTTGGAGTGTTTGTTATGCATTTGAGTATTGGTTGAGTATTTTATTAATCAAATTAAAGTTTTCTGGAATTTTAATGAATTATTGAATTTTTTAGAAATTATTGGAATTATTTAATTATGTTAATTAAGGGGTCCAAAAGTTGACTTTTCAATTTAAAGCTCATTTTATAAGTTTCAAATTTTTAATAAATATTAGACCATATGATGAGTTGTTAGACAGTTAGCACACTCAATTTAGAGTTTTCTATGAAAATTTATGATTTTTTGAAGTTTAGGCCTAGATTCGAACTACGGTTGACCAAAAAGTTGACTTTTTAACTTTGACCAGATTTTGGAGGTTTGACATTTTTAGAAAATACTAGACCATAATTGGAGTTGATTGACACTAAGTTTGCTCAATTTAGATTTTTCTGTAATTATTTATGAATTTTCAAAGTTTCACTAATTATTGAATTTTTTAAATTGTCTAATTAAGAAGGTTTTGATCATTTTGATCCAAACTCATCCCAAACTGTATGGAATCACCCCCAAAGGTCAGGGATGACTCATGGGAGCATTTCCAAGTGTTGGGGATTATTTGGGATTTTTAATAATTTTTAATTAATTAATTTAATTAATTGTTGATTTTCCTTAAAAGTCAAATTAAAGTTGAATTAGGAGTCCAGTCAATGGGCTTTTATTTTTCTTAGGTAGAGGGATAAATTTTGGTCAGTTTAAGATATTATTTGTATTTTTTAGAGTTAATTTGGACTTATTGTATTTTTTTGAATTTTTAAGTCCATTAATAACCGGCGCCAATCATTGGCAATGATCGGCGCCAAAACGACGGCGGCGTGTGGCGTTTTGATATGCAAAGTGCTATTTATCAACCACCTATTCATACCATCACTAACCCCAAGCCGTCCGATTGAGAAAGATAGAAAATCGGACGGCCAAGATCGATCAATGCCGTTTTAGTTCAAAATGAATTAGGAAATTGAAATACTCATAACTTTCAAAATACTCATCGAAATTTAACGAAATTTGAAACATAGGCTCATGGGAACATGAACTTTCATTGCCTAGAGTTTGGAGACCCAAACAATGAAATTTTTGAGTAGTTTCATATTTAAATTTAAACTTAAAATGAGCATAACTTACAATCCAACCGTCAAATTTTTTAGATCTTGGGCTCGTTGGAAAGCTGCAGTGATTCTCTACATCTTTGATGAAGATACCAGGAGATGGATCTAGCTGGATCAAAAGTTGTGTTAGAAAGTCCTCTTTCTCTCTCTAGAATGCTCTCTCCTCACTAAAATAGTGATTTGAGGCTTAGAAATGATGGAAAAAAGCTTGGGAAAGCCTTGGAGATGGATGGAGAGGATGGGGAAGGCTCTAGGAAGGTTGGATGCTGCTGGAGTGGGAGCTTAGGTGAAAGATGAGAAAAAAAAATGCCTTAGATCAAGTTTCCCCTCCCTAAATCCCTTTATTTTGAATGGATGGTTTAGATTCAATTAGGGAGGGCATATATGAGTGCCAAGTGTCCCCTAAGAAGCCCAAAGCTAGGGAATAAGGTTGGTGGTGAGTGTGACCTGTCTTGGTCCATGGAAAGGGGACCACAAGCCTTTTCCCCCATTTGGGTGAACCAATGCTTGGCTTGGTTTAAGGGGTTGGCTTAGGGCCTCTTAAGAGAGGGAAATGGTCCATTTTACAGCAGTTTTGAGAAGATTTTGGATTGAGATAAAGGTTTGCCAAGGTGGCATTGTGATGTGGCCATGGTTTGGCTCTTTCTCATGGGTTCAAAGGGGGTTGGAGAGGATTTTGACCCCTCCAAATGGGTTGACCAAGTCAACCCAAGGGGGAGCTTGATTTAAAAAGCTTTGGACATGTCAAGGATGTCCAATTGAATGATTTGAGGGATTGATTTGATTTAAAATGGGTTCAAGCATTGAAATTGAGCTTAATATGGGTTAAGGGTTGATTTGGTCAACTATGGTTGACTTGGTCAACCATGTCAAATCAAAGAGTAGATTTGATTTCAATGAGTCTCAAATATCATGAAAAATTCATTAAGAAAGGTTTCAATGGTTAAAGATGTTGAACCATGTTGAGTTTTGGTCAAAAGTCCAAAAACCCCTTTAAAGGGCATTTTGGTCATTTTGACCTCTAGTCAATCCTGGGTCAATGTGAGTCCAAAAAGATGCAGATTAATGTTGAATATATCAATATCAAGGGTCTGAAAGTGATCAGAGGGTTTGGAGGAAACTCCAAGGTCAAATTCCACTAGATGACGAGTCTAGTGGCACGGGCCGTAAATATCTGAAAGTTTAGCAGCCTTTGGGAAAAGTTGTAGTTTCTAGAGTTAAAAGTGTCGGATCAAGCTCAAATTTGGAGGGTTGGTCTTAGAGACATGTCTATATGATATGCAGTTGATGGATCATGATTTGGAGGTCATTTGACTGGGTTTCTAGGTGACAGAAAGTTCACCCATAAAGGGTTTCAGGACCTAGGTCCTTGGCCTTGAATGTTTGATTTAGAATGTTGGATTTGGGTTGGATTTGAGAGTTAAATGATTGACATTGAACCATTCATATCAATGGGAATCAAATGAAAGATTGAAATTAATTGGATATGATTTGAAATTTGATTGAATGTTGATTGAAGGCTGGATTAAAGATTGAGTTGAAAGGTAGAGCTGGATTTGATTGAAATTGAATTGGGTCTTTATTAGGACCTTTATGACTGAGGGGTGGACATCTCCCCATCATTAGGTCACTAAAAAAGAAATCCAAGTGGGTCCTAGTGACCTCATACAAAAATGAGGTCAACAGGCATAAGAGTCAGAGTTATTAAACTCTGTCTGTTGGAAGAGAAATATGAAGTGCTTGTGCATTCTGTCTTAAAGAATTAACACTCAGAAAGTGACAAAGGTCTAAGAGACCATAGTCAGCGAGCGACAAAGGGCAGAGGGATCATAGTTGGCGGGCAACAAAGGTCGAATGCACCGTAGTTGGCGGGTAACAGAGGTCGAAGTGACTTGAGTTGGCGGGTAATGGAGGTTAAACAAAGGCTCGGATGTTGCTGCTAGGAGGAGGTTTGATGACAATAGTCATGCAAATGTGCATCAATAGCGCCCTGGTGGCTAGGATTCATCGGCGATGGTGCCAGGGTGGAGCTCCAAGATTCTTCAAGCCTTTAAGCTCTCTTTAGTCTCTATCATAGGGTCGAAGCCTCCCAAAGTACAAACCCCCTTTCATGTGGGAAGATGGGGCATATTTATATATTTTGAGAGTGGCATACTTCATAAATATGAAGAAGATCCTGAGCAAATTTGGAGTGCCACATCGAACAGCCCATATTGATTCCCTCGATCACGAAGAATTTATTCAACTTTTAAGTGCTTTAATGATGTTAGAATAAAACAATCTTAGGCTCGTTGGATTCGTCTCATCGAGCCACTCGATTCAACTATAAACATGTTATATTTGAATATGAATTGGACATCCAATTAATGTTTTAGAGTTTTTAAATATGTTTTAAGCCTTTGATTTGAGCCCATTTGGGCTTGAATTTGACAGATTTTGGTGATGTTGTGAACATCTCACTGAGATGTTTAGGACGATCCCGAATTTAATATTGAAGTTACCAATATGCTTCGAGGTTTGTGTCTGATCAATATGATTTTTGATGACATCAGATATATTATTATACTTTATGATTATTTTATATAGCTCTTTTAATATGAATAGATCAATAGATTAGTTGTGTAAAATAATTTTGGTTAGTTTGCTTTATAAACATATATTAAAACATATTTAACTACAAATACCAGTATTTTAGTTAATAGGAATTAATCATATTGTTGTGAAAATTCAAATATTATATAATCCTATTCTAACTAGTCAATGCTAAACTCTCTAAATAAAAATAACATTAAATTGCTAAAAAAAGGTCAATATATTATATCAAAAATTGCTCAGAGTGTGTTTAAAAAAATTTAAATGTATTTTAAGGTGGATGTAATATATAGATAATCAATCATTCTTTATATTGCACTTTTATCAAAATATGTCAATATATTTGAAATATATTTTAAAAAATATAAAATATTATAGCTTTTAATTAAATATTATTTTATTTAAATGAGCTAAAAAGATGAGATTTACATACATAACATTCAAAATTAACCAACTTTAACTTTATTTCAGGTGATTTTTATATTTAGATTAAATTAATCATAGTACTGTTTATATGTATTGTAAAAAATCAATATACTCCATGAAGATATGCTTGCAAATTTCATTCGAGTTTTTTTTTTTGGAAATTGCTTGCAAGAAGGGTCTGATGCGGGCTTTTCTAAATTAGGGCGGCAAATGCCCCCCTAAGCCCACCCCCCGATGGTTGCATTAGCCATGGCCTAGAAAGTCATAACAGAATCTCGCTGAAAGGGTCACACGAAGGTTTGCTAGTGAGAGGAGAGGAAGTCATGATTAAATTTAACTAAAATGAGTTGCGATGGGATCAAGATGTGTGAGCTATAACATGGTGATGGGATGATGAGATTATAACAGAGAACATATTATGATATATATATATATATATATATATATATATATATATATATATGTATGTAACTTTTAAATTATGAGTATTATATGAATAAATAATAAAAATTAATACTTAATTAAATATATCAATGAGATAATTCTAAGTGCTCTTAGGTAGAAAATCCCTATCCCAAGAAAAAAAAACTTAAATTCACATCCTAATCATGCACAAGCTGATTTTCTAGTCAAATTGAGAACCTTCCAAAGGCCCAACTACAACCTTCCCGATTCCCAAATATAGGCCCCATCAACAATAATCGACATTGCAAGACAGTTCTGGAAGCGCCGAGAGGTCTAACGCTCCCAGTCTGAGAAAGCGGGAGTACATCTTCGTCCATCCACCACATCCAACGGCTCACCGACGTCTCTCGAAGGCTCCGGAACATGGAATCCCCACCCTATAAAACCCTGCCCAGTCCCCTGTTCTTCTCCAACATAAGATCAAAGAAAGCATTCACGACTCTAAACTAAATTCAAGCAATCTCACGCTCTTCGTCTGCAATCTATGGCGGGAAAAGGCGATGGACCAGCGATAGGGATCGATCTCGGGACGACGTACTCCTGCGTCGGCGTTTGGCAGCACGATCGGGTAGAGATTATTGCGAATGATCAGGGAAATCGAACTACCCCATCGTATGTTGCGTTCACGGATACGGAGAGGTTGATAGGCGACGCGGCGAAGAATCAGGTCGCGATGAACCCCGTCAACACTGTTTTTGGTGGGTTTGTTCTCTAATCTAATTTATTCTGATTTGCTCTTTGATGCTTCATCGCTTTTTTGTTCTTGAGTTTTTCTATTACTTTTGTGTGATGTTATCTATAAATTTTGCTGGAATGTCTTTGTTGAATTATGCATGTTTTTCTACTGTGTTATGCCTGTGCTGTCCCCCGATTCTGTAGATGTGAAAACTGGGAAAAATACCTGTAGCATTAGTTTATAATTGAAAAATGATTATAGTACTATGTTAATTTTGATGCATCTGTATGTTCGTAATATGAATCATATAATTAATTGATTCAAAAAATGGTTTTAGGAATATGCAATTTTGACTCATCTGTTCGATTGTAATATTAATCATATAATTAATTAATCATCTTGTCGTTAATGTAATTCTGCTAAATTTATTGGAATTAGAGCAAACTTCCGAGGATCAGTGCTAGCTTTATAGTGCTAGTGCTGTGTCTTGTATACTTTCGAGAAGACACTTGCGTTGGTTTTTATTTCCGCATTCGGTTTAGCTTTGTTACGAACTTATATAAATTCGATTTTCCTTTGGTTAAATCTTATTTAAATAAAAAAAGTTATTTAAAAACTATGTAATTTGTTAGCTTTCAAACGATATGCATTTAGTTGAACATAATTTAATTAAATAATATTTCATTAAAAGGATTAGCAATGTTTTTTTTTTTGTTACTATTATTTTTAGTTATGGTAAGCTGATATTTCTTAATAATATAAGATTATATTGCTGATATTAATGAATCATATATCCTAATTCTTTCCATTATTTTGTCAATCTGTAATTCTACTGTGCTACAATTAGGTGATTAAAACTGGGCATATTTCTCTTGTATAATTATTTATTTTCTGATTAAGCATGTCTTCCCCAAACCGTGTATGTTTTTTGCCCATCTAACTTATTTCTGACTAAGACGAATATTTTACCGAGACCATGTATGGTTTTGCCCATCTAACTACTAGACTAGCATCTATGATTTTTCTTAAAGAAATTTTTTGAGTAATATAATAATCGTCTCTCTTTTGCTCATCTTATCACCGCAGATGCCAAGCGTTTGATCGGCCGGCGATTCTCCGATCCTTCCGTGCAGAGCGACATGAAGCTATGGCCTTTTAAGGTCATTGCTGGCCCTGGCGACAAACCCATGATCGTGGTTACCTATAAAGGAGAGGAGAAGCAATTCTCTCCTGAGGAAATCTCCTCCATGGTTCTCATCAAAATGAAAGAAATTGCCGAAGCTTTCCTCGGCAAAAGTGTAAAGAACGCAGTAGTCACTGTCCCTGCCTACTTCAACGACTCTCAGCGGCAGGCAACTAAGGATGCTGGCGTCATCGCCGGCCTCAATGTCATGAGGATCATCAACGAGCCTACTGCTGCAGCCATTGCCTATGGCCTTGACAAGAAGGGTGGCAGCTCTGGTGAGAAGAATGTCCTTATTTTTGACCTCGGTGGAGGTACTTTCGATGTCTCTCTTCTCACCATTGAAGAAGGCATCTTCGAGGTGAAGGCTACTGCTGGTGACACTCACCTCGGTGGAGAAGATTTTGACAACAGAATGGTGAATCACTTCGTTCAGGAATTCAAGAGGAAGCATAAGAAGGATATCAGTGGCAATCCGAGGGCTTTGAGGAGGTTGAGAACTGCTTGCGAGAGAGCAAAACGAACTCTTTCCTCCACTGCCCAGACTACCATTGAGATCGATTCTCTTTACGAGGGGATTGATTTCTATACGACAATTACTCGAGCTAGATTTGAGGAGCTCAACATGGATCTCTTCAGGAAGTGCATGGAGCCGGTGGAGAAGTGTTTGAGGGATGCGAAGATGGACAAGAACAGTGTTCATGATGTTGTTCTTGTCGGAGGATCAACAAGGATTCCCAAAGTTCAGCAGCTGCTGCAGGATTTCTTCAATGGGAAGGAGCTTTGCAAGAGCATTAACCCCGATGAAGCTGTGGCTTATGGAGCAGCTGTGCAAGCTGCAATCTTGAGCGGAGAGGGGAATGAGAAGGTACAGGATCTTCTCCTTCTCGATGTTACTCCCCTCTCTCTTGGCTTGGAGACTGCTGGCGGTGTTATGACTGTACTGATTCCGAGGAACACCACCATTCCCACCAAGAAAGAGCAGGTATTCTCTACTTACTCAGATAACCAGCCAGGTGTACTAATCCAAGTCTATGAAGGCGAGAGAGCCAAAACCAAGGACAACAATTTGCTCGGCAAGTTTGAGCTTTCCGGCATTCCTCCTGCGCCCAGGGGCGTTCCTCAGATTAATGTTTGCTTTGATATCGATGCCAATGGCATCCTAAACGTTTCAGCTGAGGACAAGACTACAGGTCAGAAGAACAAGATCACAATCACGAACGACAAGGGCAGGCTTAGTAAAGAGGAGATTGAAAAGATGGTGCAGGAAGCAGAAAAGTACAAGACGGAGGACGAGGAGCATAAGAAGAAAGTGGAGGCTAAGAATGCTCTTGAGAACTATGCTTACAACATGAGAAACACTATAAACGATGAGAAGATTGGAGGAAAGTTGAATCCAGCTGACAAGAAGAAGATAGAAGAAACAATTGATAAGGCAATACAGTGGCTGGATGGTAATCAGCTCGCGGAAGCTGAGGAGTTTGAAGACAAGATGAAGGAGCTCGAGAGTGTCTGTAACCCAATCATTGCAAAGATGTACCAGGGTGCGGGTGGCGCCATGGATGAAGATGTTCCCCGTGGTGGCAGCAGTGGTGCCGGTGCCGGGCCCAAGATTGAAGAAGTTGATTGAAGTTACTGCTTTTGAAGATACTGGTGTCTTGTTATGCAACATTTGTAGTTTCTTTTGTTGCAACAGTGTTTGGTCTACCTCTCTGTAGTAGTTAATTTGATAATTGATATTGTGTCTTTTTTTTTCTTCGTTTTGTTATCTCTACCTCGCTTAATGCATTGTAATATTCTGCGCTGAATCGGAAACAAATCTTTTCACATATCAAGTGTCATTCTGAATTGATTCTTGGTTTTATAACTCTTTACAGCCATAGTGATTGTGAAAAGAGTTCCTCATAATTGGGAGATGAAAGTGAGCTAGCAATGTCGAACTTTTTGTAGTTAAAACTATTAGAAGTATTCTTTAGCAGAGCAAACCAGAGGTAAAACATGAGGTGTAAAATAGTTCTGCGAATTGGAAAGATTGCGTGGAAATATGAGACTTAGCATGAGAGACGGTTAGATATTTTAAAAGAAAAGGAGAAAAACAAGATGAAGGCAGAGTAATAGGCAACTGCCACTGCTTTCCACTACACTCATCACCGTTTTTATTGCATTAGTTTTTGAGCGTTAAGGTTGCACGAGTGACTTAGATAAGGTCATTTGGTGGCATTTGGTATAAGAGTTTAGGTTGAAGGCATGGTGAAGTGCGGGAAGAAACAAGCTGTTGGGTCTTAAGTCACACACATGGAGGCATCTCAACAAGGAAGAGGTCGTGAAGAGATGTGATCTTTGCTGCATCGAAGCCTCATGGAAAGTCCAAGTATTTAATCTCTGGTTTTGATTCACGGCTTGCTCGAGTGCAAGAGGCTATGAATGGCATGGAAGATCAGGTGGCAGAACTAGGTGAAAGGATGAATGGCTTAGAAGAGGACAGCATCATCAACGATGATGAAGATGCGAGATGAGCTGATGGGAGAGCTCCAGATTGTGCAACGATCTGAAGAGGAGTAGATGCATAATCTTCGTGCAAGCATATAAGACATATATTAGGACATAATATTGTGCAAGAGGGCACTAGCATCATGGTGCAATAGTACTCTGGAAGTCAAACGTATTGAAGTGCCAAAATCTAAGAGCTTTGGAGGGGTTTGCAATGCAAAAGAAATAGGCAAGTTCTTATGGGGGTTAGAACTTAGAACAATATTTTGGAGCCATGGGTATTGCTGATGTGTCTAATAATTTAAATTTTTTTAGGAGTTATTATAAGTTAAAATCACAAATCTTCTTCATTATAACATAAATAATGTAGTGATTTAATTACAGTAATTCTTCCATTATTTTTGGGCATTTGTGAAAATCATTAAGAAATTGATGCATGTTGGTACATGTGGAAATTTTGAGACCATCAAATATCTGTTTTACAAATCCATTTCATCATAATTTTCTAAATAAAATGTGTTATTTTATGGATATTTTTTTCTATAATTTTTTAAACTTCCGATTTGAAAATATAAAAGAATTTATATTAATTTTCACTAAAATTAAATAATTACATAATTAGATTTATATATCATTATTATTTTATCACTAAATATCTAATTCTATTAATATAACATATAAAAACTTTTTTTTTCACACTCATCATTTAACAGAGAACGATAATAGGACTTAAGTGAGAAATGTGAGGAGAGAGTAAAGATAAACTTGGGTTTAGAGGTGGTAGAGCGATTTTCATTTGTCGATTATGTTAGAAATTTTACTTGCCTTTTTGTAAAAAATTATTACCTTATTTCTGATTTCAAAAATTTTATATATTTTGAATTTTTCTGATCAAATTTATATTTTTATTATAAAAAAAATAAGGATAATTTTGTATTGGTAAAATTTTCATCGCATAACTTTGTATAGGGGTGTCAAAGCTTGACTTGACCTAAAATCCGATTCAGACCAGACTCATAAAATTTTAGGTTTGGGTCAACCCGATTATCATACAAGTTAGGTTCGGGTTCGAGATTCTGACGCATTTTTAAAATTGGATCGGGTTTGGGTTGACCTAGAAATCCAAAATTAACCCAAATGACCTAGAAACATAGTCCTAGAAACCTGAAATCCTTTGTCGCGCTCGATCCCAGCTTTGTCGCGTTCGCCAGTGTGATCGGCCCAACATACTAATTTCAATCCGCAATGACTTCACCCCCGTCAGCTAGCATGATCGCTAACATCGATCCGCAGCCCGCACTAGCTTCACCCCGTCGCTCGAGTCCATTCGATCTGTAGTTAGTCGACTTAGCCACGTCCACTTGATCCGTGTCAGCCAGCTTGACTGGCGCATCGCACCCGCTTCACCTGCGATTCTAGTATCTTATATTAGCTTAGCCAGCATGCATTGACTTCGTCCGCACCCGCACCCACTTTACCTGTTGTTAGCAGTTCAAGTTTACATGTCGGATCAGGTCAACCCGTAGCCCGTGCAGGTTAGGCTCGGGTTGGAAAACCTAGCCTGTTTGTAAAATCGGGTTGGGTTTTGTCAACCCGTTTGAACCCGAGTCCATTCGGGTTGAACCGAACTCGACCTGTTAACCTATTTTGACACCTCTAACTTTGTATATATTATGAAGATTGAGATTATGAGCGTTTTAAGTATTTATTTAAGATTTTTTTCTGAGTGATTTAAAAAAATGACAGGCTTTTCTTAAAATATTTTTATTTTGTGTTATCTTCTACTGTTTTATGTGATACTAATTGAGAGCTATAAGATGATGAGCAGACTGTCAAAGAGTGATAACTCTATTTACTGAGCCAACGATTTAGATATTGATACGATACTGAAAAAATATCGATTAAGTTAGAACTTTTTTATTTAGTTAGTGTGATTATTGAAATACATATTATTAAAGCATTGATTTTATTATTGTATGAATTTATTTTTTATAGCATGGATTTACTATTACAGTATGACTTTATTATTCCTGCCATATATTTTATTGTTATCAATACGGACATTGATACTGTTTGATACTATTGATTCACTGTACTGACACTGAATATACTGAGCATGTGACATATTGGATAACATATGTACATAGCTATAGAATTTTTCTGTATTGATATGAGTTTAACAGTTCTGTACTGATGCTTTGATTTTACTTCTTTACATGATTGATTTACGATTGATAGTACTGATACGATAACTAATTTATTGATTTGACACCTACACTGATTTATTGCTTTCCCTATTGCACTGCTTTATTAACTTCCATATCATGTTGTTTTACTGTTTATAGATTCTACTATTATTACATGTAAGCTGTACTATTTTTGTATTAGTTCATGGTTATGTGTTTACTACCGCTATGATTTGATTGCTGACATGCATATTACCTCTTTATGATGCTTTGAATTTAGTTGTAGGTTTTAGTGACTTACTGTGCTTTTTACCTCATTATATGTAGTTAAATAATTTTAGGTCAACGTAAGGGGAGCAGGAGTGAGATTGATTATGATCCTTCAAGTTTAGATTCTTATTGTTTTAGTTTTTTTTTTTGTACTTATGGCATGATATATATATTATAATTGTATATATCCTGAGTAGTGTGCATGATTTTTTAAAAATAAATAAAGATATATATATTGATGTTTTGATAGATAATTTTATTTTCATTGGTATTTATATAGATAAAAAAATTTAGTTAACTATGGTTATGTAAATTAAAAGATAAAAGAATGATTCTTTCAAATTAGATTCTGGAACATGACATTGTAAAGATCCAATTCGGTACTCTCTACCTTTCTGATACTGCTATATTGTGGTGGAGGAGAAGGCAAGGAGACGTTGAGAAAAGTATATGCACCATTTCTACATTTGATGATTTCAAGAAGGAATTAAAATAATAAATTTACCATGAAAATACGAAAGATGACGCTAAAGATAAACTACGAAGGTTCAAGCAAGTTGGGTCAATTCTAAAATACATAAAGGGCTTCACTGTTTTGTCCTTGAAATCCTTGACATGTTCGATAAAGATGTTCTCGTCAACTTCATGGATGGTCTTCAAGCATGAGCTACGAATGAACTTAGAAGACATGTGAAAGTTAAAAAGGATACCCCGTATTTGTCAAGCTTCTACCATAATAATTTAAGATACTCTAAAAGGTATACAAATGACTTGTGAGGAAATATGAAAGACCTTTTGTAGTCATCATGTGAATAGAAAAGATATCTTACAAACTTAATCTTCCTTCTAAATTAAAAATTCACTCAGTCTTTCATGTGAGCATGCTGAGATCTTATTATGAAGATTTTGGAGGATCGATCAAGAGGAATATCCAAGCGAGCCCCCATAGCAGCAATCACTTCCTTTGACAAAGAAGTGGAAGAAATATTATCATATCAAGTGATCCACCTACGAGGAGTGCCAAATTATAAGGAATACTTTATTAAGTTGAAGGGTTTGACGAACAGTGAAGCTAACTGGGAACATGAAGACACTCTGTGGCGATTCAAAGGCAATATTCAATGATACCATGAGGAGAATGTGATGAGGGCATCATGAGCTTAGGTGGGGGAGAATGCCATGCTTTGCCTTCTCAAGGGGGTTAACCAAAGCAAGAACAAGACTTTAAAGATTCTAGAACCTTCTTCTAGGATCCAGATCTTGCTAAAATGAAGAAACTTCAATAGAACTCTAAAATTTATTGGAGTATTTTATGAAAGATTGTATAAGCCATTGTAATAATTAGAATAGTATAGAATAGTCTATAATACATTTAGTTATTATAATAGTTTATACAACATTTCCTATAATACGCCAGGGAATCCTAGAGTTCTCTTGAAATTTCTTCATTATAGTATGATCTGGATTCTAGAAGAAGGTTCTAGAGTCTTCAAGGTCATGGGCATGCTTTGGTTAACCTCCTTGAGAAGGAAAATTATGACATTCTCCCCCACTTAAGCTCATGATTCCCTCATCATGTCTTCCTCATTGTATCATTGAATATTATCTTTAAATTGCCAGAGTGTCTTCATGTTCCCAGCTACCTTCACTATCCGGTAAGCCCTTACACTTAATGTATTCCTTATAATTTGGCACTCCTCATCAGCCAATCTCTCATTCTTATTATATTTTTTCCACTTCTTTGTCAAGGGAAGTAATTACTGTTGTGAGGGCTCGCTTGGATATTCCTCTAAATGGTTCCTCCAAATATTCATAATAAGGCCTCAACATGCTCACATGGAAGACTGGGTGAATTTTTTGTTTAGGAGGAAGATTAAGTTTGTAAGAGATCTTTCCTATTCGCTTGATCACTTTAAAAGGTCCTTCATATTTCCTCACCAATCATTTGTTTACTCTTTGGAGTGTCTTGAATTGTTATGGTAGAAGCTTGACAAATACGAGGTCTCCTTCTTTAAACTCCACATGTTTCTAAGTTCATTCTTGGCCCATGCTTGAAGACCATCCATGTAGTTGAAGAGAGCATCTTTATCTTTGAAGGGAAACACTGGTCGAAGGGATTATAGTCAGTGGGTGATGGAGGTCAAAGGGACCGTAGTCGGTCGATGGAGGTCGGATTAATCATAGTTGATGACTAAGGTTGAAGGGACCATTATTTGGTGACAGAGATCGGAGGGACCATAGTCGGTGAGCGCCGAAGGTCAGAGGATCTTTAGTCGTTTAATGAAGGTCAGGGGAGGACTGTTATAGAGCGACATATGTTATAGGGATCAAAGTCGATGGGCAACAGAGGTTGAAGGGCCCGCTGTCATGTCAAAGTGGTCGGAGGGACTTTAGTTGGGTGACGATGGTCCAAGGACCTTAATCAGTAGGTGATGGAGGTTGAAAGGGTCATGGTAGAGAGATTGAAATCAAAGAATCATGGTCGGGTGACAGTGGTTGGAGGGATCGTAGTCAGGCGACGGTGATCAGAGGGATTGTGGTCAGCAGGTGATTGTGGTCGAAGGGACCGTAGTCAGGTGACTGAGGTCAGACGGATCGTCATTGGGCGACTGTGATCGAAGGGATTGTAGTCGTGTCGACGAAGGTTAGACAAGCCGTAGTCAGGAGACGGGAGTCAGAGGGATAATAGTCGAGCCACCGAGGTCGAAGGAACCGTTGCTAGGTGATAGAGGTCGAAGGGTCCATAATTAAGCGACAAAGGTCGGAGGGATATTAGTTGAGTGACAGATCGAGGTGAAAGAGACCATTGTCGGGTAATAGATGTATGATTGATCGTGGTCGGCTATCGATGGATGTCAGAGGGATAATAGTTGGGCGACTGAGGTCAAAGGAACCATTGTCACGTGACAAAGGTCGGAGAGAGTTTAGTCGATATGCAACTGTAGTTAGAGGGAATGTAATATGCATGCAATTGCAGTTAGAAGGATCATCGTCGGCAAGCGCCGAAGGTTAGGCGGAGACTCGACAGTGGATGTTGGATGGAGGTCCGACGACGATGGCCAGATAGAGGTCCAACAGTAGTGACCGAGTGGCGAGGGTTCACCAGTGATGGTGCCTGGGTGGAGCTCCGAAACTCTTCAAGAATCAGAGATCTCTTGAATCTCTAGCCTGGGGTCCAAGTTTCTAAAAGTCCAAGCCCCTTTCATATGAGAAGTAGAGGCCAATTTATAAATTTTTCAGAGCAATATGTTTTGTAAATATGGAAAAAATCCAGGGTAAATTATAGCGCTCCATCAGATGGTCTATACTAATTCCCTCGATCAAGGAGCATTCATCAAGCATTTAAGTGTCTTAAAAGCAATCTTGAGCTAGTTGGATTCGTTCCGTTGAGTCACTCGATTCAACTATAAGCATGATATATTTATATATCATTTAATCATCGAATTTGTACTTTGAAGGTTTAAAATATGCTTCGGTCCCTTCATTTGGACTCATTTGAGCTTGGATTGGGCCAATTTTTTTATTGTTGGTTCGTCTCCTTGAGATATTCAATTTGACTATAGGTTTGCTGAAATCAGAGTTTGCATAGGCCATAATTTTATTTTTGAAGTTTTTAATTTAAATATGCTTCGAGATTCGCGCCTCATCAAATGATTTTTTGTGATGTATCAATAATCTATTAAATTAATAACATAATTTATATTATAATAAATTGGATAAAATCTAATCTGACGATTAAACTAATTAAATACAAAAAAATATAATATCTGCATAAAATATATACTAATTTAATGTCTCATAGTCAATATTATAAAAAGTTCAATCATATAATATCTATATATATAGAGAGAGAAGATATTTCATAAATGATTAATTTTAATTTAATGGTTATTTAATATGTTTAAGTGATGTATTTAAAAAAAAAATTTAAAATTTTTTGACGTGTAAATCACAAAATTATATAATATTTTGTAAGAATTAAAAAAACTAATAAATGTTATACTTATAGTATTGCTAGAAATATTTAAGCAAAAAAAAAAGAATTATTTTTACACAATATGCAGAGAAATGTAAAAACAAATCATCTCAAAACCGTAAAGTTTTAAATTTTCAAATTTGTGCCCCTTACTGGAGAAATTTAAATGATAATATATTGTTTAAATGACATAAAATTCCAAAAATAATTTAAATTATTTTACTAAATTGATAATTACCCCTTCTTTGGCGTGTGCTTTACAGTTCAATATAAAAGCTTAAAAACCAGAAACGGTTAGCACGTTTCCGCCACGCGACAACACGATCGACGCTTCCTCATCTTTATATGACGTGTGTTGTAAGAAGTGCATAATCGACACGTGGCGAACAATAACTTCGTGATGTGATAATATCTTCACACAGCTCAGAAACTCTTGTCGTATGAATTTATTTTGATTAGTCTAAATATATAAAAAAAGAGTATATAATTTTATGAATTATGATAAAAGACACCAGCCTTATTTTATTTATTTACATATATATAACATATAAGATTTAGCGCAGGCGAAGACCAAACTAAACCCTCGAAGGTGAGAAGTGAAGAAGAAGTAGCGGCGAGATCTCATTGGTGAAGGGAAAAATTATTCTGTTCGTACACGCAGATGTATTTGGACTTCAATGAAAATGCGTCACATCAGATACCGAGCCACGGTCGGTATCGTCGGTACCGCTCGGTACCGCTAAAATACCGAGTATACCGGACGGTATTATCCGTCCGGTATTTTAACAGAATAATTTTTCTTGGTGAAGGCGAAGGGCATAGACGTCGCCAGCGGCATGTGAAGTCTTAAAATACTCTTAGAGGAAGGCGAAATTATTACATGCAGAGAATAATCAGGATGTGCCACGTCACTAATTTACTGTGTATCGTTATTGTGTATCGGGCAATGTGACGTGTCCTGATTGGCCTCTGGAAAGTCCGGTGACCACACATAATAATTTCTCTAAAGGAAGGGCATTGCAAGAAGTTAACAAAAAGGAAAGTAGATAGGAAGTGCGATGAAGTTAGTATTTAATTAATTTATATATATATATATATATATATATATATATATATATATATATATATATATATATATATATATATATATATATATATATATATATATATATGGACATTTAGATAAATTAAGACAAATTCACACACACATCACAAATATAAGACTAGAACCCAATACTTTGTATTGATAACTAAAGCTCCTAACCAACAAACTAATATGAGTTGCACGGAGCTGATATTTATGCAGATAGAATTATTTCAATGACCTTTGGCAATTGGCAATAAGTAGGATTTACTAAATCCTTTAAATTCTGATTTAGGATTTAAGGTAAATCCTAAAAATTGTTTGGCAATATAGGAAATTATTTAGCAAAATAATTTTAATGTATTTTGCATTTAATGTACATAATAAATATGAATTACTTATTAATTTTAATTTTAATTATCATTAGCGGTGTAATGTCATAGTTGATATTTAATTATATTGACAATTCTCTAATTAATTCATTATTTTTTTGAAATAATTAATTATTTAACTAATAATGCTACTAATAATTTAATGAAATATTTAAGTATTATATAGTTTGTTTTAATAATAAATTATATTATTAATTATCTCATTAATCACTTAAATATTCTACCTCATTAATTATTTAATTATTATTTACATTATCAATTTTTAATTAAAATTTCTATTATAAATTACTAAATTTTTTTGGGAATTAAATTACTAATTATTTAATTTAGTTAATTAGTTAATTGATTTAAGCATTAATTATACTACTAATTATTTAATTAATTAACTTAATTATTAATATTTTAAATTATATTAATTAAGTTAAATTTGATTAATTTCTTCCAAAGAATAGCTTAGAGGCGCTAGGGTTTGCTTTTTCAGCTTCTTTGTTTCGTCGTTGCTGTTCGACTTCGTTGCTTCGCGGGAGGTAGATTTTTGGACGTGTCGCTTTGGTTCCTTCGTTGCTGTTCGACTTCGCTCCTTCGACGACGTTCCCTTCCTGTGGGATTGGAAGTCACGACATTTTCATCGGAAGCAACGACGGGAGCTTGCTCGCTGTGAGGGTAACTTTCTCCCTTTCGCATGCTTCTTCGGCCAAATCTTGTAAATCTGCTTGATTTCAGGATTTAATAAATCCGGGGTTTATTGTCCAAAGGGGAGATGGAGGATTTATTCTTCCGTGAGATTTAGCGGGCCCTCAAATCCCGTTTGGCAGGATTTGGCTTAAATCCTGCTCAAATACTGCATAAATCCTGTTAAATTCTGTTGCCAAACAGCCCCTAATAAGTGTTACATAGGTAAATCAGCTTTTTTTTGTTTATTCTTCTCAGGACTTCTCCTTAAAAAAGAAAAGCAGAAAGAGGTGGTCTTAAACCCTTATTCGCTGCGTTTGCGCCTTCTGGATTGTTTTATCAGTTGGTCCAGGAATCGTTGCGGGAGCGGGATAGAGATCAGGTTTTCATATTGTGGATCTGTTGATTCCGGTGGGGCGAGATGGCGGATAGATTGACTCGGATCGCCATCGTCAGTTCCGATCGGTGTAAACCAAAAAAATGCCGCCAGGAGTGCAAGAAGAGTTGTCCTGTGGTGAAAACAGGTATTGTAATACATCTGAGGCGAATTCAAACAGGGATTTTGCTCTTTCGTTGTAAAATTTTGTTTTTTTTTTTCCTTTTCGGACATATAGTTTTTTATGATGGATGTTTTCTTCGGTTATACTGTGATAGAGAGTTCTCCAAAAATTTGTAGTATTAGTACTTCTAGGAAATTCTCAAACAATTATTTTGAAGCATACCCGGATCTCGTATGCGGATAGATCCTGTGATTTTAAATTTTCTAATTTTTTCAGTGATTTATGATTCCTGTGGAATATTAATCTTTCTTTATTTGATTTAGAGACAGTTTTTCACTAGAAAATTATGTAATTTTTACCAAGACGTTTCTTTTACGCTATGATAAGCTTTGGAATTTACTGCTATTTGGTTTTGTTACTCGATTCTACATGTTGATGTTGTTTATGAAATCGTTCAACTTAATCTGTACGTAGATTAAATTTTTCGGGAACTCATGTTTTATTTTTCAGGAACTTAATTTGGCTCTCCATGTGGACTTTAATTTTCTTCAGTTGTTAATTTGTAGAAGTTTTTTATCTTCATAATTTTATCCTAAGCTTTTGAAATTTGTTACACATGTTATTTGTTTTTTGTAACCAATGTTGTTAGAGCATTATTAGCTTTTCAGAGAAGTTGTAGATGTAATTACCATTGTTTTTGTTCATCAGTGTTGGTGGGTTCTTCTTTCTTTTTCAGAGGCTTCTATATTGCACATCTGACTCTTTAACTTCTATGTGATTTGGCAGGGAAGCTTTGCATAGAGGTCGTATCTTCCTCAAGAATTGCTTTCATTTCTGAAGAACTATGCATTGGATGTGGTATCTGTGTCAAGGTTCATATCTGCGATTCAGTCGTTCAATTGTACTGCTTTTTTTTTTCCTTCTTATAGGCCATGCTAAGTGATATCTTATTAGATATTTTGTTATTCAGAAATGTCCTTTTGAGGCAATTCAAATTATTAATCTACCAAAGGACCTTGACAAAGATACAACACATCGTTATGGGCCAAACACATTCAAGCTGCATAGGTATCATTTATTTTGCATTAATGGATATGAAGATGTTCTATTTTGAAACTAAGATTCAAGTTAACTAACTAAAAAAAAATATTTACAGGCTACCAGTACCTAGACCCGGGCAAGTTCTGGGCCTTGTTGGAACAAATGGTATCGGGAAGTCTACTGCCCTCAAAGTGCTAGCTGGAAAATTAAAACCCAATTTGGGACGATTTAATGTAATCTATTTGAACATATTGCTCACTCACTTTATTTCTCATTTTTTATATTATTTTTGATATATAATATATCCAAGAGTACTTCTTCTGCAGAATCCTCCTGATTGGCAGGAAATCTTGACATACTTCCGTGGATCTGAGCTTCAGAATTATTTCACACGAATTTTGGAAGACAACCTAAAGGTTCGCAGTTATTTCTTCATTCATGATAGTATTTTTCAACTATTCTAGGCTATCTCACCATGTCAAGCCATGCCATATTTTCTATTTGGTGGTATATTTTTCTCTGTAATAATTTTGTAGATTATGAATTTGAGATATATTGATTATTATTTCTTTCACATTTCATAAAATGCATTTTTTTTTCCAGGAATTGTAAAGGAATAGAAAACAGAGCTATAATGATAACTTGTCCAGAAGTTTACCTATTGAATTGCATTAAATCACCTGATGTATCACTCTAGAAAATGAATGGAGAAACCTTCATAATGATGACCAAAATAGTTGGGATAAAGCTAATGATGATTATTCATGAATGTTTCACAGTTACTATCATTTTAGGTGTACATAGCTAGTTCTTCAAGATTCTACAGCTTGGTAGTTAGCAATAGTTAGCAAATTGAGTTGTGTCCAATTTGCCAGTTTCGTATTGAAAGTTTTTTCTCGTTCTGAACTTGGCAGGTCCTTTGCATGCTAGTTGCTAGTTTTGAAATTTCAATAATTTTTGAAGTATTAATAATGCTTTCGAACTTGATAGCTTAATTACCTTGGCATTCTAGTTGCCAGCTTTGAAAACTTATTTTGTTTACAGTAGAGCTAAGTTCTTTTGGAGGTAAATGCATTATGTTGTGTTGTCTTCTCATTTTTCTAATGTAGTTCAAAAATTTTAATCAGTTGATCAAGCCTTTTTCTCTAGAGCTTTTATGCTATCTTCTCAGCATTTTCATTTATCTGAGATAGGGAAATTCTATTATGATGGTAAAATGTTGAGAATTCTATCGGAATAGTAAATTGAATGAAGAATTAAAGCATTTAGCAATTTCTATTTGATAGGTGTCGTAAGTTATTGTAGCATTACAGTTTGTTTAAGATTAAACTTATTTAGGTGGAGGCAATAGCTAACCTGGCAGTTTTGGTAAGTATTGCTTGTATTTCATGAACCTATTTACTATTGCAAGTATCTTCATTATATGCCGTTTTTTGAACTAGCTTTATTTAAGGAATGTGAAATGATTAATAATTTATTTTTCACAATACGGTGGTTTGCTCCAATGAATATTGATTGTAATGTTATTTTCTGATTAAGCAGTGCTAATTATTTGTAAATCCAAGAATTCACTGATGTAGGTTTACGGCGGATAGTTAGTCTTAGTATAATAATATAATCATAACTATGTCATGATTAACTTAGTAGAAAAATGGGATAATATATTGCATTGTAATTTGTAAGATATTTACTCTTTATTGTTGGGAATGTCATATTCTCTATATTTACAATGCCTCACCTGATAACTTATCTATCTTTTATTATGATGACATAAAAAATTCAAAAAATGATTTGGTGGCAAAGCATGGTTTTTTAAAGTTTCCAAGATTTTATGAAGATCATTATATATGAATTGTCACAATTTTCCTCATGTTTTATAATTTCATATCAAGGCTTATTGAAAGCGGGGAGGCTGGTGGTTATTGTGAACATTATGTGATCTTATTTCTTCTTTTAAGAATTGTTTCCTGGATATTTAAATGCTCGTATCTTATTTTGTACTGATAACTGGGAAATCTGGACCCATTGGTTTTATTTGTTTTCTAGAGTTTTGTTCTTTAATTTAAATTTTTTGTGTTTTTTGACAGGCAATTATCAAACCACAATATGTTGATCACATTCCCAAAGCTGTCCAAGGAAATGTTGGGCAGGTACTTGACCAGAAGGATGAGAAAGATAAGAAGGTGGAGTTGTGTAGAGATCTCGAGTTGAATCAAGTCATTGACCGCAATGTAGGTGATTTATCTGGTGGAGAATTGCAGAGGTTTGCTATTGCTGTGGTTGCTGTGCAAAATGCTGAGATATATATGTTTGATGAGCCATCCAGCTATCTTGATGTGAGGCAAAGGCTTAAAGCTGCACAAGTTATTCGGTCTTTGCTCAGACCAAACAGGTTGAAAGATATCTCCATAAGATTTTGATATTGAAAACATTCATATGGCAACTCACTTTTCTCTAATTTCAGCTATGTGATTGTCGTGGAGCATGATCTAAGTGTCCTGGATTACTTGTCCGATTTCATTTGTTGCTTATATGGGAAGCCAGGAGCTTATGGGGTTGTTACTTTACCCTTTTCTGTACGGGAAGGTATCAACATTTTCTTGGCTGGTTTTGTCCCTACTGAGAATCTGCGCTTTAGGGACGAATCACTTACTTTTAAGGTAAGGAATTGAGCAAATTCTCTAGTTTTACAAAAGTCCAAAGTCTTGACATTATTTCTTTTCAGGTTGCCGAGACACCTCAGGAGAGTGCTGAGGAGATTCAGACATATCAGCGTTATAGGTATCCCACTATGATTAAAGCTCAGGGTAATTTCAAACTTTCTGTGATGGAGGGTGAATTTACAGACTCCCAGATCATTGTGATGCTTGGGGAGAATGGAACTGGGAAAACAACATTTATTCGTATGCTGGTATGCCTTTTTTTTCATTTTTTGCTTTAGTTTTCTAAATGCCTGGCTGACATTAGATTCATGATTATTTGATCAACTGTTGCTAGAAATCAACTTATGGACATTTTAAGGATGGTTATGCATAACAAGTTGATGACATGACAAATCTTTATAAGTATTGGAGTTGAAATAACTGTGCCATGTGATTTTGTCTATTACTTGTGTAATAACCTAGACACACCACCCTTTGAACAGCTTAAAGTTGATTCACAATCATATCTTCAAGAATAAAACTTAGGAATTTGGTATGCATTGATTAATGGCAACACGTTAGAAGAATGAAAAAGATAGAACTTAGATTAAGATTATTTTGATAAGCAATTATGTTAGAGGGCATAGTTTGTGCTCAATTTATGTTTGACATTTGTTCGGGCCAAGTTTAGTTGGTAGCGAATAATGTTCAGAATGTTTTCTGAAAAAATAAAGCCATTTTCACAATATACAATTGGTGTCCAAGTGACTTGATGTCCAACATGGTGTTGGATATAAGGATAAATCTTGCTTTACTATTATCTGCTTAAGAAATTTTTCTGAGCATCATAGAATTGTTGAAAGATGACTAATTTCAAACATAATTTCAAACATAATCGAAGTTTGTGATATCCTGTAGAAAGAAAGAAGTGTTTATTATGAGAACAACAAAATGGCTCCAACTTCAATGAAGTTTCTGTGATTTGTATCTTATCCATGGTAGAAAATCAAGATATGATTGGTGGGACCTAACCTGTGTTGCATCAGATTTAATTCTCGCGATAAAAGAAGCAAGATGGTATTGATAATTTATACACGTGCCAAATTCGGCTGGGGACTCTCAGTCTATTCGCTTTCATAAAAGCATTTCATATAATTGTTATTTCTGCTAGGTTTTTCTTGGTTTTGGCCTAACTTTTGGTTACTGAAGTGATAATTGATGCATTATTCTTGCCAAGTTATTATTCATTTTCACTACTGAGCCAGACAATTCCTTGTGCATGAGCATGATGCTAGCTATATTTATTAAAAACTGCTTCTGTTCTGTTTTTGTCTCTTGGTCAAGCGTTGTCTATTTGTGCTTTTTACTAAAGAGTTCTAATCAATCAATTATGTCCATCTCATTACACACACTTGGGATTGCTGTATTTCCGTTTTCACTTTTATTTATCGGTAATTTAATATCTGGTAATAAACTATTACTGAGATGTTTTTGTACTGTTAATTTTTGGTCCTTTGATAGGCTGGATTGCTGAAGCCTGACTCTGTTGAAGGTTCAGATGTTGAAATACCTGAATTCAATGTTTCATATAAGCCTCAAAAGATCAGTCCCAAGTTTCAATCTACTGTGAGACACTTGTTACATCAAAAAATTCGAGACTCATACATGCATCCTCAATTTGTTTCTGATGTTATGAAACCATTGCAAATTGAGCAACTGATGGACCAAGAAGTTGCGAATCTGTCTGGCGGAGAGTTGCAAAGGGTTGCGTTGTGCCTATGCCTTGGGAAGGTTGGTATAATTTTTTAGATGCATTGGTAGAAGATTACATAATTCAGTTCTCACCACTAATTATTTAAGGATTCTTTATTATAATAAACTTAGTATTATTAAATTCTTAGTTTGACATATTTCTTAGTTTGTATTTTCTACTAGACCACCGTGAAATTGCCTGAATCTTGACGCTGTCTTTTCTCAAGTTCTATGGTGATTTAATTTTCTTCTGAATTTTTTGTGCAGCCTGCAGACATATATCTGATTGATGAGCCTAGTGCTTATCTTGACTCCGAGCAGCGTATTGTTGCATCAAAGGTGATAAAGAGGTTTATTCTGCATGCAAAGAAAACAGCTTTTGTTGTGGAGCATGATTTCATAATGGCAACTTATCTCGCTGACAAAGTGATTGTTTATGAGGGAAAACCGTCTGTGGATTGTACTGCTAATACTCCTCAGACATTGGTATCTGGGATGAATCGCTTCTTATCGGTGAGTGCTGTAATTTTCTTCTACTGGTTGGATTATATATATCTAGACAATTTACTTTACTAATTTTGAGAAATGTGAAAATTTTTAATTTAAAATTTATGTTTCCCTTGCTGCTGACAATCAACAGAGCTATCTCATTGTGTAGGTCAAAGGCCTTATTTCTGCATATAATAAAATATTGAAACCCAAATCACTCAAATATAGAGAATTAAATGTGTTTCTTGATTTCTAACAGCACAGTAGTACAACTTGATTTTCAGTTTTATGGATGAATACTGCATATATTTGATTAGATGCTCGATCAAAAATAATTAATGACAATATTAGATCAAAATTCTAGGTTTTTTTTTCAATTTCATGGCAATACTACTGAGAACTATTTTAGTTAGTTTTTCTGAAATAGCAGTTGGAGTTCTCCAGTTGGCCTATAGGCTTACAATTATTGTCCATTGTCCATTTAGAACAGCAGCTCATATGCTATGATGGTAAAATCAAATACTTTTGAAGTTTGCAGTAGCAAAATCATATTTCATTAAATGCCTCATTTTGTCGGATATGTTAGTGTTTACGAACAGGTGCTTTTGCCATATAAAATGCTGGTGAGCTGTATACACAGAGACAATATGAGCATATTCACTCACAAACAACAAAAACAAATTTCTTAATTACAGCATTAGCAGCTCCCGTGGGGTTGGGGAGAAGAAAATGGAGCAGTAACTAACACTGCAAGTTTATCAAAACCATCAACAGTTGATCGTAATTCTAGACTTTTGCTCAATTTCATACCAATACTAGTGACAACTATTTTATTTGGCTTTTCCACGATAGCAGTTGGAGTTCTCCAGTTGGCTTACATGCTTAGAATTGTTGTCCGTTGTCCATCTAAGGACAGCTGCTTATGTGTTATGATGTTAAAATTAATTTTTTTTTCAAGCATACTGCAATAACAATAATAACAGCATCAAGTTTTTTCCTCACTATGTGGGGTTGGCTTCTTTTTCTTCATTGTGTCCTAGTTAGAGTCAAATTCTTATTTAAATCTAATAAAAAAAAAGTTATTTATAATCTTAACCGAGATTTTTTAAGGTCTACCTCAATATTTCTTAACATAGACTGCATCTAATACATTTACTCTCCTAACCTGGTCGTTAGAAGGCTGACGTTTTTAAGTAAGCAGTAAGAAAATTATATTCATTAAAAGCCTCATTTTAGTAAGAAAATTACATGAAGAAACAACTTCTTAATAACTGCATTAGCAGCTCACGTGGGGATAAGAAGAATTGGAGCAGTCACTACATTGCAAGCTTATCAGAACCATTAGCTTAGAACTGTAGCTCTATTTATTGAATCATAACCTCTTCTCATTCTGATTGCAGTCTCTACCACATAATTAATTCTCTGGAAAATTTTGTAATGTACCTCCAAGGAAAACCTCATATCTATTTGCTACACTAGCGTCCCTGTAGGTCCTCAAATCTTCAAGGCCAATGATTTTCATGGCTTTCTTGATTGAACCAACCCGTCTTGCAACATTTTCTCACTGACTTGACAAGCTTATCCTAGTTTAACCCTCTCTACAGTACGTGCCAAACCCCCTGGCAAACAGAAAAAGAAAAACCAAACCCATTCTACCCTGTGTCCTTACTCTTGAAACTTGTGTAGACATCTAGACGGCTATTGCACTTTTCTTCAACCCATGACCCTCTCCTTGTGTAATTCAACTAAAAAATGAACCACATCATGTCTCTATGAAAGATCTCTCTCTGGTTCAATATCTCACCGAAATCAAATCTTTGGATGATAACATTGCATCAACTTGTTCCACCATAGATCAGGAAGGTTTCACTCTTCACATTGTTCATGGCCTTCCTCCTATATGTCACGCTTTCAAAAAATAATCGATATGAAACTTACACCTAACAATCTCAACAATCTTTACTCCATACTGTGCAATGAAAAGATCAACACCACAAATGTATTTGCCTAAGAATATATGTTGTTGCACTCAACCTAGCCTTAGCCACTCTTCGTGGATGTGGTAGCAGCTCCTTGCGCGAGGACATGGAAGTGATTTTTCTATTTATAATAAGCATTTTGGCCTATCAAATCTTTTAAAAATAGTGATTTTTCTAGGTTGTTGGTGGTCATTCAAAATTAAAGTCAATTTGGATGGCATCATTGCTCGCTACAATGTCCACTTAATATTAAGGATACAGACAAAAGCCTGAGATAGACTATACTAATATCTTTTGTCCCATTGCCAAGATGCCAATCATTTGAATACTTCTTACCATATCTCTCCAAAACTAGACTATATTGCAGCTTGATGTCTCCAACGCATTCTTACAAAGTAAACATAATTAGATGGTCTACAAGCTTATCCTTGTTTCCATGATCTACAAATCCCTCATCACGTATTTTTACTAAAGAATAGCTATTTACAGACTATACTATGATTATATATGTTTGCTCAAGAAAGTTATCTACAAACGCAAACATGCTCCTTGTCAGTGCACCACATTCTCTAGCCATCTTTTCTGGCTTGCTTTTCACGTTAGCTCCGCAAATCCCTCTCTGCTCCTCTACAGGCAACATGCACTCCACATATACCTCCTTATATATGTGGATGACATCCTTATCACAAGCAACAATCACGATGCTTAGGGTTGTAAATGAATAAATACATTCTATATGCTACTCTTGGCTCGGCTCCATTAAAACTTAGTCATGATCATTTAATTTACTAATTGAACAGGCATGAACAAGCATGAATGAACAAGTTTGAGTAGCTTGATGTTTGATTCATTTATGATTATGAACAATATCTTTTGAAGCTTGAGAATAAGCTTGTTAAGAAACTAGATTAAGGTTAGTTAATATACTTATTTGTGACTTAGTTACTAATTTATTTAATATATAATTGTTTGTGAGTCTTTTTCTTTTTTATATTAGATTGTTTTAGTTCTTGAACATGAGCTACTTATTTATGTATGTTAAAATACATATTTATTTAGTAGTTCATATAATTACAATCTCACTTTTAATCTTAATAGGCAACTCATTAATAGGCCTGATAAGGCTTATTCAGCTAATATTTGTTCTTTTATCTTTCCTTTATGTAGTTATTTGACTGGTAATGCTATCCATTTGATTGTTCAAGAACTAAAACCGGGTTAAATCAGCTAATGAATTTTTTATTATCCGCTGAAGATTTCAGCATCCTACTTTCACGATCAGAGAGCCTCTATTTTATTTGAGGGTAGCAACTTGAAATTTGCATTACTTGAAAAACAAAAATTAGGTTATGCTAGCTCTCACTGGTTTTATCCAAACGTTGTCTCGTGTTTCTTTATGTGGGGAAATTCCTACTAGAGTTTTGTTTGATAATTGGACTTTAGCCTCGTTTTTGTGATGGTTTCTTGATGGGGATGCTGAGAAATTGAAAATTTTTGTATTTCTGGTCAATAAATGATCATGAGGAGGGTTTTAAATCCAATTAGATCTATTTTAAAATGAGTGCAATGTTATTTATTTATGTATTACACTTATCTTAAAATATATTTAAGGGCTGTATAGGCCATGTTGATCAAAATTTTGGTCAGATGTTGAATTATAATTGTTTTCCCTGAGAATTCTGGTGATAGGATTTTTATATTTTGTAATGAATCAAGTAATGAACGCCAATCAAACAGTACACACTTACATGGATATATTTACTGCAGCATCTTGATATTACTTTTAGACGAGATCCGACTAATTATCGACCTCGCATAAACAAGTTGGATTCCACAAAAGATAGGGAACAGAAATCTGCAGGGTCTTATTACTACCTGGATGATTGACAGGCTCACAAATCAAATGAAAGAAGGTTTTTTCTCTTTGCTTTTAAATGTTATGGCTTGGCGTTCCACAGTTGCAATATATCTCTTTACTGAGGCCCTTTCTTGGTTTTGTAGTTTTATTTATTGCCCACAGGCCACAGTGAAACTGAAGAGAGCTCAATATAAAAAAGTTTCTGCATATCGGTTCATTTTCCTGTTGGATAGAAGCATTATTCTCGGAAGTTTCAATTCTCTGCAACGTTTTTATAATGTATGAGAAGAGTAATTGAGGCCTAGGGACCTGTGCTAATAAGGACCTCTACAGTTAAATTTTGCTGATCCTTACCAAGCTGCGACGCTGGTGTAAGGTTTGCCCCCACTGCTTGTCTGAGTTTAGTGAGCTTAGTCGTATATTATTCAGGTTGAAGAGTTATTTGTAGAAATTGAAAATTTTGGATTTGTAGACTTCTGAAGGACATGATTTGTGTGATCTATACTATTGTATTTATCAATGATATTTTATGGTGAAATTAAAACTGCGATGACTGCTTGTTTGCCTAATTGGTGATTTACTGTGAGATATATTATTCTGATTATCGCATGCTTGCTGGCACTGAGGGAATTTGTTTACTATAATGCACTAAATAGGTCTCCTTGATGCTGTAAGAGGGGATAAGAAAGTAAGAACTTTGTTGAGACTGAACCCACCCTTGAAATCTTCTTCAAAGACCAAGCATTCTAACCTTAGTTATTGGGCAATTTCTATCTTTTTTAACACATAATATTATTCAAGATAGATATTATAATATTATAGTATTTATATGATATATGGGAGTCACAAATTTCACATATTCGAATTTAGTTGGATATATATATCAAATGAGAATTTCGTAGTACTTCTCAATCATTTTTTTTTCCAATGAAAGTATTCTCTTTTGTATTTCTTAACTATTTATTGAAGAATGTTAGGAATGAAATTGATTTAAATATAAAATGGTTTGAACATTTGGTCGGATGAGGATTCAATCTAGAGTTCGTGTGACATTCTCAACTCATTCATCTCAACCTATTGGTAACACCGGCAATGTGGATTTCATAATGGGAGCTCAATGAGGCGTGCGAAGGAGAAAGAGAGTTCATGCTCAAATTGACCCCGTTAGGGAAGGCAATGATAGGTCTGACTATGTCAGAGGAGAAGAGGAGACCACACCTGGATTGACCTCGTTGGCGAAGGCATAACGTGCAAGGAAACTCATTAAGAAGTCAACGATGGGATAAAGTGCGTGTGAAGAGAAGAGAAGAGAAGTTCGTGTTTAGATGAGATAGCTCATTGGGGAAGTCTCGGATCGGACTAGCGTGTGAGGAGAGGATTCGCGGACGAACCTTCGTAGCAAATGCATCATAGGATCAGTTGCCTCAGATAAAGCTCACCAAGAAAGGCATTGCTAGACCAACGACGTATAAAGGTGCAAATTTTCAGTTGTGATATAAAACTCTCACTTCAATGCTATAAATTTTCTAACCTATAGTTACGTATAATCTATATATTATTTTACACTCTAAGGCAAATCCAAAGTCCTTTAGAAAGAAAGACCTATGATGTTACAATGGATGGATAAAGCTTATCGATTGAAAGCTATCTTCAAAAATCAGTTTTTTTTTTTTTTTACTGTTCTTCGTACAAACTTGAACGTGGACTGGCAGCAGCACATGTTTCACGTGCAATATATTTTGTAAACTATCTCAATAATACACTAATTAGATCTACAAACTAACATAAATGGACGATCATAAGAGGAACACGTCGACTATGTCTCAAATCGTACGATTGTGGGCCCTTTAATCCATCTCCATAATTGATCATATTTGGGCCCGAGCCCAAAAGTCCAATAATTGACTTGCCTATAAAACCTCACTGTTCTTCTGCACTATCCACTCATCAAGAAAAATAGAGCCGTATCAGTCAATTAATGGCGCCGGTTTTAGTAGGGATAGATTTGGGACACAGCCCTTTGCGCGTTGGTGGGTTTGTACACACCAAATATATTGTTCTTCAAGGAACCAGAGGTCTTCTTCTTCTTCTTCGATCGGATCCTCCCAATTAATTATTGCTTCTAAAGTTTAAATTCATGGCTATAATAAATAATAAAACAAAATAATTTATTTATACGCCACGTTTTTTATTCCTTTATCAACTTTCTTGATTTAATTTAAGTAAAAAAAAAATACAGACATAAAGGTTAACGGTCTTCGAGCTCCGAGCAATGGCGAAGTGGTGGAGGCCTTTCAGGACGCCAATCAGGTTGTAAAATCCTTCTTCGGCGGCGCTAATTTTGAGGTAATGATGATGATGATTGATACGATTTTGTGAATGTTTAATGATATCGGCTTAAAATCAGCTCGGAATCTACTTTCAGGGCGCGGTGGTGGTGGTCCCAAACTCCACCAGCTCAAGCAACCGCGAGGCGGTCACCGCCGCCGCGAGAGCCGACGATTTCAACGTCATCGAAGTCATCAACGAGCAAGCCGCGGTCGCCGCCGCTTACGCCGAGATAGTCAAACCCACTTCGAACAAAAGGCTGGCCATCGTGTCCGTCATCGACGGCGTCCTCGACGTCAGCATCGTCACCGTAAAGCCCGATTTAGAATTCGTTGTAGAAGCACACGAAGCCCATTTAGAGCCCATCGAGTTAGAGGAGCCAAAAGCGCAGGAGAGCAAGCACTCCGGGCCGGGCGGGCTGATCGGAATCGTGGGCGGAGTGGTCGGAGGCGTGGTGAAGACTCTGGTGGTGGATCCGTTGGATAAGGTATTTGATATACTGTTGAAATTGCTGTCAAGTCCGAAGCTGGGAGAGTCACCAGTGGATGAGGTGGTTTTGATCGGAAAGGCTTTCAGGTCTGAGAAGCTGAAAGAGGTGCTGAAGAAGAAATTTCCCAATGCGAGAGTCTGGTCGCCCAACGATTTCGGGGCGGACGATGTGACGGCGTACGGCGCGGGAGTGCTAGCATATAAGCAGAAGCCGGCCGATACGACTATTGAGACCCCGCCGGCGAAGCTGCCGGTGGATTATGAGGATCAATTGGATTCGGGAAAGGAAAATGTGAATGTTGTTGAGGAAAAACATGGGGACGAAGGTGGCGAGGAAGAAAAACACGGGGAAGAAGGTGGCGAGGAGGAAACGGATCGAAGCTCGAAGAAATTTGTGCCTATTTCAAGTGTGATTTTCTGAACTCGAATCGGAAATAAGTTTCTCGATTAAATAAATAATGGTGGGGTTTTCTTGTTATCTTACTACTATATTTACTAAGGATATTAAATCTGTTAATTCCATTGAGGTTTTATTTGGGACAATTTTAGTACTATTTTATAAAGCAGTTTTTTAGTTCAAAATTATTTTGAAAAAAAAAAAATGTACTAAAAAACAGTTTTAAAAAGCAGCAAGAAAGTTATCTCAAACAAGCTTGAATTTTATAAATCCCCTCGGCTGGGAGAGATTAGTACGTGCGGAGTTCGGACACAAAGAACCATTCGATTTTGTGACTGTGAACAGTAAAAGCACAGTTAAGTGCACTAGTGAGCAATAACTGCTTTTAATGTTCATAATCACAACTCACAAAATTGAACGGCTCTCTGTGTCTGAACTCCACACGTAATGATCTCTTCTTAGCTGGATGATTTTACTTCTAAGTTATTTAGAGACAATTAGCATATAATAGGAAGCTCTTTCATCAAGGCTGTTTGCAGTTCTTTGGCATACTGTTGTTGGTTGAGAGAATTTCATTTGCAGTATTATTTATAATTTTTTTGAGAGTGATATTTTAGTAAATTTGGTTGGAATTCAAAACACTCCATCACACGTATTGACCTCCTTAATAAGAGATCATTTATTCAGTATTTGAGTATCTTAATGAGATCAAAATTGAATGATCTTTGACTCGTTGAATTCGGCTCGTCGATTTGCTCAATTTGACTCTAAGCACATAATATTTGGAGACTGCTTGATCTTTCAATTAATATCCTGAAACTTGAAAAAAATGCTTCAAGAGATTCAAGAGATTAGATCATCTTTTCTTGTTTTGATGGGCTCTTTTTTTGTTGGGATGTTTAGTTCAACTATAAATTTATTGAAAATAAATAATTGAAACACTACCTTTAGAATCATGTTGTTCAATTAAAATTTTTAATGAAGTATCATTTGTCCCTACTTAGGACGTCGATGCTTGTGTTGTCCTAAAACACATTGAATCTTTAAAATACATTGTGGTGCAAAATCATAATCTTAAAAAAAAAATTAGAATGCATGATCACTTTCTAGATGTTAACATTGACTTCACATTAAACTCATAAATCAAATAAAATATGCTTAATTGTAATTTCATCCTTTATTTAGGTTAGCGCATCGATGGGAACAAAATCAATTGAAATTTTCCTCTAAAATTTTCATATTTGCTCGAAACAAATCAAAGAGACTTCGGCCTAATTTGTTTGAGCATTTTTTTGCCTTCTCCGTTTAAAAATGGAGGATTTTTTTTTTGCTGATGTTTGTTTATGACACTTTTGTAAAAAATACTTTTTAGAGAACTGTATTTTTGAATTGTTTTCAAAAGCTTAGGATATTTATTTCTCCGTTTGAAAACTCCGCTTTCTTAAACAACAATTTTAAGACTATCTTTTATAAAAGGAGCAGGATAACCAAACGAAGCCTTCATTGAGCTTCATATACTAACTTTTTAGAGGTGCGAATTAAAGTTTCTAGTGAGCTCATAAGATACACACACACTAATCATATTCCTATTTTGGAGCATCTCCAACCGAAAAATTTATTTTTAATAGTCATATCAAACAGTAATTCATCTCCAATTGAACTCTATTTTTAATAAAAAAATATATTCTATATATATTCTTTCTAATCTCTATTTTTGTATATTATTTTCAATCATATCCTAATATAAATAAATTAATTACATAAAAAAAATAAAGCATATTAAAATTAGAAAATCGGTAACATAAGTTAAACTAATACATTTGAAATCAAAATCTTAAAATTTAATAATTTTAGGATAATTTTATAATAATATAAAATGAGTTTGTGAACAAAGCGACGTCAATATTGGCATCGCACTGCTCACAACCGCACAGCCTCAAAAATGCGGCGCGAATACCGTTCGAGTGGACAGTTTATAAGAAAGCACATGCTTCCCCCTGTTTGCTAAAATTTTGGTAGTTAACTTATGAAGCTAACACAACGAGATGGGGCCATAATTCAAAATCCAATAAAGCAGACAGCATGCTTATGGTAGAGAATGAGAGTAATAAGGTTATGCTTAGCCCAAATAGGCAGCTCCCCAATGGTAAAGTAATGGACATCCAAGAAAATTTGAGAGCCAATAATCTCCTAAGCTCTTACAAAGGATTTATTAGAGGTGAAACCTTCAGCCCGAGAGCTTTGTCAAAATCATCATTGCCTCATTGGGCAATGCACCCTTTATCTCCCGAGTTGAACAAGTCAAGATTAAGATGCAGGAATTTTAGATCTAACAGGAATAGGCAAGGAGATGTCAGTGTAGGAATTTCTTTTGTTTGACAGACAGGAGAAGTAAGCAATGACTTCTTCATTAAATTCTTAGATATATTTATATAAATTTAAATAGATTCTTAAAGCACCAATTAATACAAACTAGAATTGCACTAGGCTAGACTGCTCAAAGGCTGCAGATCAGTACAAGATGAAACATTATCAGTTAATGGAATCATTAAGCTCAGTCAAACAAAGTGGCATTGTCAACATTACAGGAATACACCATGGAGTAGCTCAATACCTGTTGTATTACAGGATAGAAATGGTTTTATCAAGGTAACTGAACGACATCCATTACTTTTTGCCCTTGGAACTAAAAGAAAAAGTTTATTAAGTAATCTTCTCAGCAGACTTAAAAAGCTGAAGACATCACAATGCAGAACAATATTTGTACAAATTGTAATTCATATATTTCTATAAGGTTTTGAGGGAACAAAAATCAAATTATCAATTGGTTACAGAAAGCAGGACAAAGTTCTTCCTACAAGAAAAATGACCAAGAAAATGGAAAATATAAGTTTTATATGACCCCGCACCTGATTTCTAAGAAGTAATATTGAAAGAAAAAAAAAACCCAAAACATTTTCCTTGGAATTTCAACTGTGAGCTCCCATCATAATTCTAAACAAATAAAAGATAATCATCCTTAGTATTCATATGCATGGTTAGGATGTGCGCTTGATGTCATGGATCTGCTTGCCGATTCCCAATTCAAGATTAGTAATCAATGAGTATTTGATCACAGCAACCAGCTACGAAGCCATGAATTCGATGTTTTTAAGTAAGCATAAGATCATTAGTTCCGAGATGGGGAGGACGCAGAGACACATGAACTTCATGTTCTTCTGGCTCAGAACCATGCTTAGGAACCATTATCTCTAGAATAGTTCCAGTCTCATCATAATATGCCTCTATCTTAGCATCTTCATGAATACGAGTAGCAAGCGATATTTCTCTTACGAACTCCCCAGGAGGGCAATGCTCTGGAGAAGGGTCTGTCAGCTTGAATGTTCTATCATGTCTCTTTATAAAAGGCATTCGAGACGTGCTAACACAAGATATCTTCACTATTCCATGAGTAAGATCATTCCTCCAACATACCTTCACTCTATGCTGATCAGATAGGGGCAAACTGACCATTATCAGATAACCCTTATCATCCTCATATATTGTTTTTGCTGCAGTCACAGGACCACACGCATGTCTCATCACACCACTAAAATCATTGATCCATGATGGCTCAATTGGATGAATTTCCATATCCTGATGCCTATCTGAATAAGAATGTGCAGGCAAGCAACAATCCTCCTCCATAGCATGGGGAAAGGAATCCTTCCTGCGTTTATTGGAATGCAGAGACAGGTCCATCACATCAGAATCATGATCATGATTCAATAGGTTCAACCCTGAAACATTTAGTAATCTCCTAGAAGAGCCCTGCCTCAATAGAGGGGCAGGTCTATCGTGCTCAATATCTACAACAGGAAGATTTCTCCATGACCCGAAGTCACAAGCTTCAGGCGGTATGGGAAAATTCAGATCCCTCCCAGTAAGTTCCATCCACTTCTTCCGATCGTCCTCTGGAACACCAGTCAAATTGGGCAATCTGACAACCTCAATCCCATGGATACATTGAGGGTTTGATAATCCCTTGTAATGCTTGCGCTGCATCCGGTGGGATCGAACGAACCCCTTTTCAACACTGAAAGGGAACTGGGATTCGCCAAGCCGAGAGTGCCCATTCATATAGCTCCGAAGCTGCATCTTCCCTAACGCGTTGTCAGGTCTTTCCTTGAAGACCCACATGTACATATTCTCCATGTCATGCTGAACCAAAAAAACATCAACCCTCAGATCAGATTTATCAAAACCGGAAAACCCACTTTCATCATGGATGATCTTCGCCTTGGATTTCTCAGAAAGCAAAGGCTTAAAGTAGAAATTAAAGAAAAACCACGCTCCCCAAAAGCTATCGCCTCTCTTTGTGCACTTGCGGCTGCACACCTTAGGGAGATGGAGGACGGTGGCCTCAACCTCGTTCATATGAGGGCTAAGGTCAAGGATCTCACATGAATCCGAGCTCCAGGATGGCGGCGGAGTGGAGCTGTCTGCAGAGAGGGGAAGGTTGATGTCAGGTGCCGGAAGGGAGAGGGATATCTGCTGTCGATGATAAATCATGAGCTCCCGCTCGGCGTCTTCATGGGATGCAGCCACAGCTGCGGTACCGGAGCTAGCAGGTTCCATAGACAGGAAGGTGGAAGGGTAGTAGTTGTCCATACTCAGAGAAGTGAGAAAGGATTCACCCATGGAGAAATCGATTTCTCGATATGAAATCTCTTACTCCTACACCTCTGTTTCGATACCGATCTCCTCCTCGGTATTACCAACATGCAGATTTATACGTCCGCCACACCGAGCATGATGAGCATTCCATCACAAAACCACATAACCCTAATCGATAAATCACATAGTCAGAGCACAAAAATAAAAAGGCCAAATTCAGACTCCTCACAATCCAACAAATTCTTCGCAAAGGACAATGAAGATGCGGGAAGATAATGAAAATCTCTTACAGGTTGAAACGATCAAAAGAGATATGATTGAATGGGTCTCTGTGAGGTAAGAAAAGGGCAGAGCCCTGATCTGCAGAACGTCCTTATCACACAGAACAAAAATCCAGCCAAAGATGAGCCAAGAAGGCGCGAAAAGAAAAGAAAAAAAAACCCTGATAGTGGAATCAGATGCAATGATCTCAGATAAACTATTCCCCTCTTATCAACGAGGCTTAGCTTTCTCCTCGACTGTATGCGACGATCTCTTCCGCCATTTTCGACTTCGAGATCGAGAGAAAGAGGGATGGAAAGGGTGACGGGATTTTGGAAACCGTCAAAGGCAAGCCGGCTCTCCATTACATAACGGTAACGCTTGTGACGGCGGTGACGGAATACTGATCTGTTGTTGCGTGTGTCGGGCGGCTTTAGAAACCGCCAGGAAGCGCTGCCCGCCATCACGTGACGGTAACGATGGTGACGGTGACGGTGACGGCGACGACGGGGTAGCGCTCTGTCGCTGCGTGCATGGGGCGAGTCCACATCACCCGGCTAACCACTATTTTGTTTATTTTTGTCTCAAGCTATCGTTCCTTATCTTGATACGCCGAAGGCTAATTGATAATCAGGCAAAGGAAGATGATAAATAAATTCACTTCGAGAGCAACAATAAATTGATAATTAAAATAAAATAAAAATATGAAGTATTATGTAAGTCAATACTTTGCTTTTCAAACAACAATCATAATTTCGTTTGGCTACTGCTTTCCTGCAACCGTTGTCCCAAACAAATCTTTAACTACTCTAGTTGTAAAAAGTAAATTTTCATTACAAAAATTGCGAGGAAGCAGTAGCCAAATGAAAATTGTGGTTGCTGTTTGAAAAGCAAACCAACAAAAAGTTGTCCCAAACAAACCCTAACTCTATTTTTTTTGTATAATTTCAATTTATATAATCTAATTTCAATACAAAGAAATGGCGTGGGATTCAATAAAATCCATGTAAATTCTCCACAACAACTTCACAATCAACTTTGCAAAACTATGTAATTGTACCAAGCAAATCTTTAGCTACTCTGGTTTCAGAAAGCAGCTTTCCATCATAAAATTTTATAAAAAGATTTGCAAAAGCAATGCCAAAATAAAATTGTGCTTGCTATCTAAAAAAACAAAGCAATAAAATTATTCGGAATAGACCCTAAGTTGCTTTTCCTATAGCAACTTCACAACCAATTTTATAAAGCATTGCAGTCGTCCCAAACAGACCCTTAATTGTTTTTATTAATCGTCTCAAAATTTGAATTGCATGGGATTGAGTTTGTCATGGCTCAATTTTTAATTAAAATGAATAAGTAAACAATTAATTTTAAAACTAAAAGATGCCATATGTTATGGGGTCAAAACAAAATAGCTTACAAATATAACTTATTAAAATCATTCTATAAAAATCCTGTATAAGTTATGAAGCTTTATGATACCAAAGCCATTAAATGTCAAAACTCTTTGCCACTATAAACATTGTACAAAATACTCAATCATAATCAAGCTTAACCTCAAATTTGAAATATTGCAAATAATAATGAAATTTTGAAAATGTCCACATAATAATATTTTAAAAATATTTTCCTATTAGAACTAAGTCATAACATTTCCATTAAAAAAAAAAAGTCTTCAATCACAAATAGTCAAAGCACATTTTTCCAAAGTTTCAAAAACATAAAATAAATAATATGATGAATCATATAGAATTTTACTTATGTGATTCATATATGATTTTAAAAAAAAATTAAAATATTATTTAAAAAATTATTAGGGATGTGATTTTTTCAATATTGTATCAAATATTGAGTAGAAATCATCATGAATTATAATAAGACGCATAGCTATTTAACTTTAATCATTTTAATTTTGAAAAAAAAAAGTTTCATAATATTTTAATGAAATTGATCAGATAAAAAATTTAAATTATTGAATATATTTTGATAGAATATAACGCTAATAATCTATGTATTATATCATGTAATAAAAATTAAAACCTTAAAATATTTTATTATCAAAATTTTAATTTGTATATCCTAATATAAATTTGTTTCTTTATAGTTTTCCCTTATGAGCCTGATCTCCATCTACATTACATAAAGATACGCCCAAGAAGCAACATCAGCAGGATCCTATTCCAAGAAAAATTGCAAAATATATAACCAAATTGAATGCTAATGCCGGCCCACAAGCAGGCCCATCACAGGTCTAGTTTTATCCCGTGCGTCGTCTCATCCAAAAGATATTCGTTAAAATAGTAAGTAATCAAATCAGGCCCAAAAAAAAAAAAAAAACCATTGAAAATAAAGTTAATATTAAAATGTTATTTGAATTCAGAGCCTCTTATAATTTTTTTATCTTTAAAGTATATGATTTGAATCAATAAGGTATGTGAGAGACAACAAATCATATCATACATATTTTTTTAATTACGCATATATTGTTCAATTAACCCTTTAGTAATTACATGATAAAAATACATTAACATATATGTGCATCTATGCTTGTATATATATATATATATATATATATATATATATATATATAGAGAGAGAGAGAGAGAGGTGAAATTATTACGTGCAGTCATCAGACGTTGTTCAGAGGCAAATCATGATGCGCTATGTTGCTTTTTGTTGTGTATCGATGCTGTGTAATTCTGTGTACCGGGGTGACGTGGCGCATCCTGATTCGCCTCTGGACCGCCCAAAACTGCACGTAATAATTTCTTGAGAGAGAAAGAGATTGGTATATCATATGCTTGAAATGATAGAGTTGGGAGCTTTTTAATAAAAGCTCTGCTATCATAATAAAAAAAATAATGCGTTCTTCAATTAAGTGCATCTATATGAAATTATTATTTATGCTTTTAATGATTTAAATCTTTATTAAAAGTTATTTAAATAGGAGAAAATTCCATAGTAGAGAACATAAATACCAGCTTGCATTACATCCAAATATTGACTCTCCCACAATTATTTTGAATGTCGACTTCCCTTTAAACAGAGCCATTGAACTTCAAACATCTTAAACTTGTGCCAGTTGCTATAGAAACAAATGCAAAGAACAAAAAATATTTGTCATTAAGCCTACACTTTGATGTGGATCTATGGTTAGTTTTCAATGACTTCAATATATGGACAAAGTTATCTTCAAAACAGTCCTTAATTATTTAAGATTTAGCCATAGAATATGTTGTTTATTACAAGAATATAATTCAGCAAGAGAAACATTTGCAAAACTGGACAAGATGTAATACAACAAAAATTAGCAATAATTTTAAAATCAGCGAGCATCATAAAAATAAGACAAATGGTGCAAAGAGTAAATATCTTATTATTATTGTTAATATTTGTTGCGGGCTAGAATATACGCGGTGATAGAGTTAGTAATTTTCGTCTCAGCATTATACAGATATCTAGCACACGAACAGAAGAGGAATAAAACACCAGGATTTTTACGTGGAAATCATGGAAAGGGAAAAACAACAGGGCCACACCCAGTTGAGAGAATTCCACTAGTATTTAGTTGAGGTACAAGAGGTTGACTCGTCCTTAAAATTTAGGACGATCAGATTACAATGATCCACCCCTTGATCGAAATCCAATTACAAACAAGGATTTGAGATTCGACGATGTTGGGTATTCAAGCTGAAGTCCAAAGTCAATTGGAGATCGGACAGAACTCCGACGTCACTTGGAAGTAGGGCAGAACTTCGGCGTCACTTGGAAGCTAGGTAGAACTCCGGCGGTTGTCGAGGAGGAGCTTCTTCCCTCCTTTTCTTCTCTTCTCTTCTTCTTCTTCTTCTCTTCTTCTTCTTCTTCTTACTTGGGTCCCCTCCTAAGAGAAATGATGGACTATTTATAGTTTTTTGAGGATGGTATGACCCGTAAATAGGAGGAGGATCAAGGGCAAATGTGGAGTGATTTGGATGGATGACCAATATTGAATCCCTTGATCGTGGACCGTTTGTCAGACATTTGAAGGTCTTAATGATATCGGAATTCGGCGATCTTGGGCTCGTTGGATTCGTCTCGTCAAGCCGCTCGATTCGACTATAAGCATGTCATGTTTGGAAACCGTTTGATAATTCAAATTGTGGTCTAAATCTTCCAATAGCGCTTCGGGTCTTCGATTTAGACTCATTTGGGCTCGGATTGAGTTGAATTTGGTGTCGTTAAGTTCGTATTTCCGAGACGTTCAATTCGACTATAAGTTTGCTGAAATCGGAGTTCAAATGATCCCGGATTTAATTTTTGAAACTTCCAACTTACTTTTTGCCTTGAGATTCATGCCCAATCAAGATAAGTTTTTTGATGATATATCAATATTGCCTCTCAAAAAGTAATTACCCTAATTTGCAATATATTTAACCAATTTAACAAGAAGATTAAGGCCCACTAATGATTTTTATGCTATTAAAACAGTATGTAGATGCTTTGTAATTGTATGCCATCTCCTTACTTTTTCAGCTCTCATGAAATGCTTTTTTTTTCCTCTGATAATTATACAAAAGAAATATTCTCAACTCTTTTTGTAATATATTTCATAAAGAAATATTTTTTTTAAGAACTGAAATATTTATCCTAAAATAGTAAAATTTTTATTGATTGAAAATATGAAATAATAAAAATTATAAATAAGCATGATTGCCAAAAATCATGAGACATATTTGAGAGGTCAAAAAGATAAAAACTCATAAATTATAATATATATATTTGAAATTTTCAACACTTACATTTCATATTTTTATCATCATTAATGAGAAGGACTAAATCATAATTTTGTGATAAAAAGAATTGATGTTAATAAATAATATAATTAAAGAGGAGATTCTATTAGGTGTGGATAACATATATATGAATAACCAATTAAGATGTTATATATGCAATTATATATGATATCCTTATTGATTTGTGTGACTAAGTCTCATCTCATCCTTTGATAAGAGTAATGTATCACTATTTACATCCTGATTTGCAATGCTGAAAGAGTCTTCTTTTGAAAGTGATGACAATAGATCACCCATTTATCCACCGATGCTTATCTCGGTTGGTGGGCGAGCATGGGTGGGTACCCCTCATCACGGATTCTAATAGATGTGGGTAGCCCGTACAGGTCGGCCGGGGTTTACGGACTGCCAAGCACTCTCGGCTAGCCCGACGGTGACAGCGGACGGTTTCTCATCATCAAAAAAAAAAAAAAAAAAGAAATTTACATATTGTGTATGATAAGATTTAACAAGATAGATTTTAGTTTATGTGACTCTTAATCTGACAAATATTTCTTCTTTGGTTAGAAGACAATTAGCCAATAAATAAAAATTTTACATGTTTTTGTTTATAAATTATTTTTCTATTAATTAAATTAATTCAATATCTATATATCCCTCTGATTCCTTCAAATCATGTCCTCAGTATTGACCCAAAAAAAAAAAAAAAAATCAGCTCAACAGAGTGTGGACCGAATCTACATAATAAGGCCGAGTGCCATTTATAAAAAGTTAAAAACCAGAGCAGCTGATTGGCCTTCCCGGCCGGCCACCAGCAATTCAAATAAAACCCCAAATAACCTCCAAAATTAACGCTGCCTTCAAAACTCCAATCCAATAAAAAAATAAAAATAAAAATAAAAATGGCGCCTCCTCTTTCTCCCCCTCAATTTTTCAACTCCTCCTCAAAACATCAATACTACTACTTCGTCATCGGCGGCATGGCTTTAATCGTCTTCATAGTCCTCCTCGTCAATGCCTTCGCCGCCGGCTACTGCGCGTGGTTCTCGCGAGTCTTCTCCGGCCAACCACCACCTCCGCCGATGAGAGAGGTGCAGCCGTGGATTCCGGCGTATGAGTTCAGAAAAGAAGAGAAGGAGGAGGCTGAAGTGGAGTGCGCCGTGTGCTTGTCGGCAATCGCCGACGGCGAGATGGTGCGGGAGCTCCTACAGTGCGGGCACACGTTCCACGTGGCATGTATCGATCTGTGGTTCCGATCGCATACGAGCTGTCCTGTTTGCCGTTCGATTGTGCTTCCCTCGCAGTCGGATTCGATGGAGGCGCAGTCGCAGGAGGCTATGTTGGCGAGTAGAATGGATGGGAATGGGATAATTACAAGTGGCATTGTGTAAATTCAGTGAAGTTGCGACATTCTTCATCCAAAATTTCTACACAAGATTAGAAGATAATTAATGAAGAAAATGAGCAATTACTGGTGTGATTTCGATATGATCATTTTGTATGTAAATAGATAGCGGATAATTAGGGGCGGAACCAGTCTTAATTTTCAGGGGGGGCAAACTTATAAGTAACTGTTGGTGTTGCCTTGAATTTAGCTCGACCGCTCAATATAAGAAAATGGGTCAATAGCAGATATGTTGGGGGTCCAAGGGGGCAGCGCCCCCTGACGGGGTTCGACCTGCCCGGTCAGGTCACAGGATAATGGATCATTTACTTATCTATTTAGGCTAAATTACATCATTCTAGTAGTTTGAATGGTAGGGCTCAGCTGATTGAAGCAAAAAAGCTTAAAATGTAAAGAAAAAGATAGAAAAATGGATGTTTTTTTAATGTTAAATAATTATAATAGATATCTTGCTAAGGTGGATCTTAGAATGATGGGTATTTAGTTGACCAACAAGCAACCTCAAACATAGATGTTTGTTGAATCATGGGAAGTCAGGTCAATCATTCTCCACATCTAAGGAGAGACAAATAATCTGACATATTTGATGTTGGTCATTGTTGAACGTTAGATAGTAATGATGATAGATGTTTTTTTAATGTGAAATGTTTGATGTTGGTCATTGTTGAACGATAGATGTTGATGTCAACAAACAACTAATATCAAGTGACGAATAACAAACAACATTGTTTGATGTCGTGCAATATTAAATTTCTTTTAAGTTCACGAATAACAAAGGTAATCAACATTGAATAAAACACCTCCTAGATTTGTAAAAATATTGTCTATTTATAAATTTTTTGAAAGAACATTCTAGGCAAATATGGCAAAAGTCCGGACACCATTGAATGGTACAAAAAAACTGGCTTAATTATTTGCTATTTTTTGAACATCGCAAGGCCCGAGTAAACTCAAAATTGAGCAATCTTAATCAAGAGATATTTACTTAGATCCAAGCATTCCCTATACCCTTGGGTTCATTGCATTGAAAACTTGATTCAAATGATCACATAATCAATCCCAAAAATTTTTTGGATCAAATACTCAAGTATTTGAGATCTAAATATGATATCAAAATTCAGATATCATCAGATGACTTTTCTAATAACTTCTAGAATCTAATCTTATGGGAAGATTATCACGTCCGGTGTCCGGACGTCATAACGCCCTTGTACATAGTATGTACAAAATGGTATGTACACTGTATACACACTATTTATACACAATATGTACAAGGGTGTCCAGATGGTCCGTACGTAATAATTTCTTAATCTTATGACTCAATAAAAGGTCAATTTGAGTTGAATCATTATTACTAAGTAGACTCAATGATTTTGATCCAAACTCCATCCTAATAAAAAAATCCCACCTGGTTTAGATCATAAAAAAAAATCCCCCCAAATTATGATAAAAAAATCCTTAATTTCCAATTGGTCAGCTGTTTGATAATATGTGATAATGTCACAATCCGTTGCCATTTGGGCTTTTGATTTCCCGATTGGGCAGCTGTTTGACAATCTTGTTTTTTGGGACAGCTTTGCAATTCTTTCAATAATATAGTGGATGAATATGTCATATACATATTTTATATTTACTAATCTTCTACTAATTAATTATATTTAGTTACAAATCAGAACCTATTTATTTGTCTGAATATCTTCCTTTGAATCGAAGGACGGTGAAAGAATAAAAACAAATATCAACAAATTTATAAATTTACAGAGTATTTCTTATCATTAAAGCAATTCTAATAAATATTATAGGTTTGCTATTCTTGCATTATATTGTATTAATTAATTATAATTAAATTCAAATGAAATGTTAGATAGATATCCTTTGGGGCTTTTGGACTCATTTGCAATTTGAAAGAGTCAGCTGTTTGAATTTCAACTAATTGGGCTGATCGGCTAAATTACAAAACATGAAAACATCTTGCTATATGTTGGAAAAGTACTTGGATATTGTATCGACTATCAATATTCAAAATTTATGAGTAAAAAAAAAATCATGAAAGAAATGAGATTTAAAATCACTGGGTTAATTTGAGGAGAAATTATTACGTGTCATCATCGGGCTACCCAGAGGTTAGGGGCATCAATATTGGACCCGACCTGAAAATCCGACCCGAAAATTTCGGGTTTGGGTTGACCCGAACTCGAAACGGGTCAGGTTCAACAATTCGACCTGTTTCAAAAATTGGATCGGGTTCGGATTGACCTGTTGACCCAAAATTGACCCGTTTTGATCCGAAAACTAGTTTTTGACCCGACAACGCGAGATTGACCTAGTTTTGACCCGAAAAATGGAGATTGACCCGTTTTTGGACCTGAAACTAGCAGTTTTTTGTTGGCACCGAATCATTCGGGTCGGGTTGACCCGAACCCGAAGCGGGTCGGGTTCGGGTCCGGAAAACCGACCCGTTTGCATAAACGGGTCGGGTTCGGGTTGACCCGAATAATGCCGGGTCAGTTTCAGGTTCGACTCGAACCCGACCCGTGACCCGAAATTGACACCCCTACCAGAGACCAATCAGGATACACCACGTTGGCCGATACATAAGCACACAATAAATTTGTGACGAGACACATCCTAATTAGCCTCCGAATGACATTCGATGACTGCACGTAATAATTTCGCCAATTTGATATGGTTGCTGTGTTTTATAAAATTGGTTGTGAAGTTATTATGAAGAAATTAACTTCGTAGCAACTGTAGAATGCATATTTTCACCACAAAAATTTCTAAAAAATAATTAAAAATAGTAGTAAAAAAAATTGTTATTATTATCTGAAAACCAAGTAGTTAGAAAGTTGTCCCAAAAGAATACTAAGAAACCTTAATTTAATTAATAACTGACATAAGATTTATAAAAAAATAATTGGATTTAATGTCCCCAAAATTCGGCTTGAAAGGATTTAAGCCAAATATTGTTTCAAATAAGTAGCATTTAACTCAAGTAGGATTAAGTAAATCCTGTAAATTCAGAAACATTAAATATTGAGATAATAGAAATTTGAAAATTATTTGACGTGATAAGTGATAACTGTTAAATCTTGTTAAATTATTTACAGTTTGTTTCAATACTTACTACCTAAGAAAAGAAAACATTAAATCTGTTAAATTTTGTGAACGATGAGCTAACTAAATTTATCAAAATCGTGGAATTGGAAACCACAAAAACTCAGATAAGAAGAATTTAGGCTAATGCTTCGTTTGGGACAGATTTCCTACTGCTTTTTATAATAGCTTTTAGTAAAATAATAACTTGAATTAGAAATAATTGTACTAGAAAGCTGTTTTAAAAAGCAACAAAAAAACTGCCCCAAACAAAGCTTAAACCTTGCATAAATCCTGCATAAAATAGGATACCATACAGCAACTAAGTGTGTGTGAAATACAGCAAACATATAAAGTGTGAAGTTGCTGCAAAGCAAAACCATGTCAGGCTGAATCAAAATAAATATCCTTGATTCTCGAGCAACTGACTTATATGCAGCATCAGTTGAGAGAACAGTGATGGTTAAAACAAAAGAACACCAATGCGAACTGAATCCGAAATGGGGCAAGCACAGTAAACCAAGAACAGCATGCTGGCCAAAGCAACAGAATAGAAAAAAAAAAAAAACCAGATATATAAAGGAGTTGCCAAGATGTCATCAGAAATCACGAAGCAGGAACCTTTTCTATCTCATTCCAATTTAAATTTAAAAGTTGCAGTATAAAAACAAGAAATGCAAACTCATCAGTCACACCACATCGATGTAATTTGATAAATAATTTGAAAAGTTGGATAATTCTGCCTTTTTCTATATCTAATTGAAACCATGCTCCCAGTTTAAGCTACAAGCACAAACCAAAAGCTATAATGTTCGAATGCTTGGATGTTCTGTTTTATTCATCTCCGAAAATGTCTTGTCAACAAAAACACAAGATGAACCCAAAAGCTGAAAACTCCACTATCTGAAAGTGCCGTGTTCAAAATGTATTAATCAAGTACTAATCATCTCGTCAGAAAGAAAATCCACATTCTGATAGATGGTATTTTAAAATTGAATAAACTGAGGATGCAGAGACAGCGGTTAGAAGAACTTGCTTTTTCCGAGCCTCTGTAAATGATAATTTATGGTCCTTGCTGGGTTCTTAGGCTTGCCGCTCTGCAATACCACGAAAGAACAAATTCAATGTGATGACTTGAGGTGGTGAATATTGAGGGTCTAACTTGTAGAGCCTAATTTTTTAGTTCCTATTCAATCGAGTATCTAAGATTATATTCTCGGGGGAGTGATCTACAAGTTTTTTTTTGGTTAAAAATGCTTTGAAAATTTCATTATATGTTTTTAGTAATAACTGAACTTCACAATAAAATTTGCAACAACACGGCAAAAAGACGTAGACATCACTAAAGTGAATCTATATGAAATTATTCTGTATTTTGTACGTTGATCTTCCTTTTATCCTTATTATTTTTTTTATGGTGATTAAATTAGATCTAGCTTGATTCCCAATATTGCGAAGTATAGCCAATAAGTTCAGAATTTCTTTAAAAAAATCTGCTTTGAGGTAGAACAGATTGAGCACCTGAGATTCCACACAAGCAGCTAACAGTTCTTTCTGTCGGGCACAATTGTCGTCATTGTTTTTGTTAAGAGATATGCAACTGAGGAATGCAACCATCTCCTTCATGCAAGGTTTCCCAACAGCACCAAATTTTTTTGGATTTATGTACAATCCTCCAGCCTTCCGCCCCATGCTTCTAGACTAGCTTGGTAATCCAAGGGGGTAAAAATGCACTGCAGAAAAAAAAAAGACACAAGAAATTGAGTAAAATTGGAGGCTACATGGTTCCATTTTCCCACTAGAATCATATATTTCTATTAAATAAAAGGATGGCCAAATTTAAGTATAAAGAGTAGAGTGGATCACACAGGGCAATAGCATCAATGAGAGACTGGTTTCCCAAGTTAGGATGGATAGAGGTGTAGTCGCATGGTGGGAGCTTTCTCTCCCCGCCACCGGCTCACACTCAAGCACAATAACCCGCTGCTAATGATTGCACTCTGGTGCCTACTACCCAACAATAAAAATAATAAATAAATAAATATGCATGCTCATTTTTTAGATGAATAAAAAGAGCAACTATTTTTCATATGTACTGATGCAAAAGCCAAAATTTATATTCATAGGAATCGTAAGATGTGAGCATTGAGATGAGCGCATTGATATTATGATTTTTGAATTGAATTAACTTATATTTATTTTATAGTTTTTGTTTCTCTTGTTTAGTAATTTTCCTGGTCTAGTTCAGTTCCATCTATTAGCCTTTCTATTGGGCTGCTTATTTGGGCCCTGAATGGGGCCTCTGTTTCTTAATAAATGGTCCTAATTGCTTAATGGGCTTGTTTGCTGTTTGCTATATGATTTTTGTAAAAACCATAAATATTCTTCTTTCCTTTAAAGTCTTTTGCTGAAGTAGGTTCCTCGGATGTTTTTTTTTGGGGGGGGAGGGGAGATTATTTGAGGAATTAAGTTAATGTGTCATACTTTAAAATTATGGGAACGAGTTATGGAGCATAGGTTGCGGCGTGATACTAATGTTTCTCAAAATCAATTTGGATTCATGCCGGGTAGGTCTACTATGGAAGCCATACATTTATTAAGAGCTTTAATGGAGAAATATAGAGAGAATAAGGAGGATTTACATATGATATTTATTGATTTAGAAAAAGCATATGATAAAGTTCCAAGAGAAGTTCTATGGAGAGTTCTTGAAAAGAAAGGAGTTAATAACACTTATATTCAAATCATTAAAGATATGTATGCAGGAGCTATTACTTGTGTTCAAACACAAGGTGGTTTGACCAAGTATTTCCCTATTTCGGTTGGATTACATCAAGGACCAGCTTTAAGCCCATATCTTTTTTGCTTTAATCATGAATGTTCTCACTAGACATTTGCAAGAGGATGTACCTTGGTGTATGCTTTTTGTTGATGATATTCTTCTTGTTGATAAGACTAGAGAGGGAGTTGAAGGTAAATTAGAATTGTGGAGGTCAACCTTAGAGTATAAAGGTTTTCGCTTGAGTAGATCTAAAACGGAATATATGGAGTGTAATTTTAGTAATAATAGACCTAGTGAGGGGATTGTGACTTTGGGCGATCAAGTCATAAATAAGAGTACACGTTTTAGATATCTTGGATCTATTGTTCAGAGTGATGGTGAAATAGATGGGGATATTATCAGCAGAATCCAAGTTGGATGGTTGAAGTGGAGGAATGCATCGGGCTTATTGTGTGATAGAAAAGTACCCCTCACACTTAAGGGAAAATTCTATAAGATGGTGGTGAGACCTGCAATGCTTTATGGTGCCGAATGTTGGCCATTAAAAGAGAAGCATAATTCTAAATTAAGTGTTGCTGAGATGAGGATGCTCAGGTGGATGAGTGGCTTTACCCTTAGAGATAGGATACGAAATGAGCATATTCGTGAAAAGGTTGGAGTAGCTCCAATGGAAGATAAGATTAGAGAAAGTCGCCTTAGATGGCTTGGTTACATAAAACGGCGGCCTCCCGATGACCCGGTTAGGAAAGTAGAGGTCTTAGATTTGACTTATGTTAAGAAAGGTAGAGATAGACCTAAAAAGACTTGGTTAGAAAATATTAGAAATTATCTTTCTTTATTAGATTTAAACGAGAATTTGACTTTTAACAGGACACAATGGAGAAAAAGGATTCATGTAGCCGACCCCACGTAGTGGGATAAAGGCTTGATGTTGTTGTTGTTGTTGTTATTGGGGGAGGGGAGATTATAGGGGATCCCTCACATTCATTAAATGAAAAAAGGATGAACAAGTCTTCACAAAGGCAAATGCAACAGATAAACACCTAAAAGCTAAAGGTTGAAGAAACCAACCCCAAAAAGAACAAAAGACAAAAAAACAAAAGAAATTAAAAACAGACTATAACAGAAAAAAGGCAAACAAACTCACAGGACACAGGAAGAGCAAGCCTTCCAGAAAAAACGTCAAAGGAAGAGTCACACCTGGTTGCTAAGGCTAAGGACCTTCTATGGAGGCAAAAATCCCAAAAAACCTAGATCTAATAAACAGACCCAGGACAAAAACCAACAACATCCTCAAAGGAACAGCTGAAATACTTCACCAAAAGCCTCAGAGCAGTGGATAAGGAGCATATAGTTGGAGAACGAAGATGCAAGAAGAAAACAGCCAGCAAAAATGAATGTCTCAATCCACGAATTGCCACCAAGGTATTATTTTTCTTTAATTGATAATTATTCAAAAAAAATACGGGCATTCTTTATGAAATAAAATAATGAAGCAATCCATATTGAAACAACTTGCAGGAAAGTAACGATATTGAGAAATGATAATGGGCTTAAATTTTGTATTGATGAATTCGCAAAGTTCTGCAAAGATAAAAAAAATTATCAACTCATAACATAGTGAGGATGCTCTACATCAATATTTGTTGATATTTGTTAGCAGAGAGGTTCAACAAGATCATTCTTGAAAAGATAAGATGCATGTTAAGCAATTGAGGGTTGCATAAAAGCTTTTGGGTTAAAAAGTAAGTACTATATCATATCTGATCAAGAGATGATCATCCTCAGCCATTAGTTGACACCCCAAAAAGCTTGGAGTGGAAGACTAGTCAATTACTCCTGCTAAGGGTCTTTGAATGTAGAGCTTATGCTCATATCAATAAAGACAAGCCTGAGGAAAGTATAATGAAATGCATTTTTATTGGCTACCAAAAATGAGTCAAAAGTGTACAATTTATGATATTTGGATCTAGGATTTATAAAATGCATGATTAGTAGGGATGTTGTGTTAAAGGAATAGCAAAGACTGAATATGTTACATTAATAAAGCACAAGACAAATCAAATTGATGTAAATTGAAAATAGAGATTGACGTGGACCACCAAGCCAATAAAGTTATGATGCCAAAACTCAAGAATCAGCTGAAGCACATTTCCTAAAAATATGGATAACAAACTATTAATGAAAGGTAGAGAACTTATGATTTGGCAAGTCATAGACCTTGGTGTCCTATCAAGGAACCAGAAAGGTATGAATATGCTGATCTTATAAGAGATGCTTTTGTTATACAATTAATGAGCTAAGATGAATCGAAATCTTATAAAGAGAGCATGGTATGTGACGAAATAAGTCAATGGCAGCAAGCCAAGCAAGAAGAATTATTGTAATTAAGGGGCCATTTGGTTTGCTAAAAAAGTAATGCAAAGTATTCCAAATGCAGGGGATTTTAAATTTTGGGTGTTTGGCTTGATGAAGAAGGAATATAGTGTAAAATTTTAGTGAATTCATTTTTTCACTCGCTTGTTCACTTTTCATGTATTGTAAACTCACTCAACTTTATACGAACTTTTTTTATCGCAAGCTGACAGCGTAATCGCCGGGCGCTACCGTCCACTGCCAACCATATCACTGCCAACCACTACCATCATATGACTTTATATTGCATTCATTTTACTTCAATTTAAATAAAAATAATAATATCTTGCATTCTTTTACAATCATTCAAATAACTTCAAATATTTCAAATGCATTATATTCCTTTTACATTGCATTCCTTTTTTTAGCAAACTAAATAACCTCTAAAATAAAACAATGCTAGAAAATTGGTGGACAAACCAAATCATAAAAAGATAGTTGCAATTGGTTGTTCAGAAAGAATAAAGGTTCTACTGAATTGAAAGAGTTAGACGTAAAATAAGACTAGTTACGAGGGGCTTCTCACAAGGTGAGACTACAGTGAAATATTATCTCCAATTGTGAGGCGCACATCAATTAAAATATTGCTCGTCATAGTACTCAATTCAACATGGAGCTTGAACAAATGGATATGAAGTTGGCATTTATTCATGGAGAGTTGTAAGACACAATATATATGAAACAACATAATGGCTTCATTGAACAATGAGCTAAAAATTAGTTATGTCTTCTTTAAAGATCCTTATATGTGACCAAGCAATAATAAAGAATATGGTACATGAAGTTTGATGAATGCAAGTTGAAGATTGATTTTAAAATAAATGATTATCTTCATTGAGTTTATTACAAGAATCCTAGAGTTTTAAAATTTTTTTATCACATTTTGTACGTGATGACATGCTTATTGATACTGCAAGCATGGTGGAAATTTTAAAAGAATGCTTCAAGCCCAATTTAAAATGAAGGACTTAGGCCCTATAAATAATATTCTTGTAATGGAGATAAAGGCGAATAAATTTTCTAAAGAACTATTTCTATCCCATTTTTTTTAATTGAAAAGAGTGCTTAAGAGGTTTGAACTATAACTCATCTGGCTCAGCATATGAAACTAAGCAAAGACCAATCATTATCAAATGGTAAGACCGGATGTGCATGTTGCACTTATCTTGTGCATGTGATGGTTTGCAAAATATATAATTTGGCTCAAGGTTTAAGCTTAGTTAGCAGATACATGATTGATTCAAGTAAATATTATTGGGAAGCGGTAAAATAAGTTCTAAGATATAAATTAAGCTTAAGATACACATGCGTATCTCCACATGAAAAGATAACTGAAGCGTATATAGATTCTGATTTTTAAGCAAATGTAGATGCCAGAGAATCATTGACTAGTTTTGTTTTTAAAGATTTTGGAAACATAGTTGAAAATCATGTTTGCAATCTGTGGTGGTTTACATCAACTACAGAATTTGGAGACAGATCTGTATGAAGCTACAAAAGAAGCCATTTGGATAAAAGGCTTGATGTGTGAGCTGCTCGCTCAAGATGTTTTAAGTACATTGACGATTTATTATGACAATCAGAGTGTTATTTGATTGTCCAAAAATCATATTCATCATGAAAGAACAAAGTATATAGATGTGAAATTCCACATTAGGGATGTGATGATAAAAAAATTGACAAATCATAAAGATATCAAATGATCATAATCATGCAAACATGCTAACAAAAAAACTACCTACAAGTGAATTTCACGCAAACAGCTCTTGTCTTCCTCTTGCTTAATCCGTTCGGCCACAACAACAGCAAGTCTGGTTGGTGAGGTCGAGTCGGCAAGGTTGGCAGTGGGTGGGAGAACAAGGTTGGAGGAGACTCGGTTGGCAGCAGGCCGTCGGCTCGGCGTCGGGAGGACAGGAGGCTGGCGTGCGGCTCACTGGAGTCGGAATAGACGATGGGGGAGTCGAGTCAGGAGAGCGTGTCAAGAGGATTGCGGCTTGGAGGCCTCTCAGGGCTGAACCGTACCCTTCTCTTTTAACCAGCCAGCCCTAGCATGAAAAAAACTAATGGCAAAGCAGTGATTTTGTATTTAAACTAAGATTTAGTTTGGGACGGCTTTTTTATTGCTTCTTAAAATGAAGTTTTAAAATTTTTGTACTAAAATTCTATTTTAAAAAGCAATAAAAAAATCGTTGCAAACGAAGCTTAAATCTAGAAAATTAATTTGAATGGGATATTATTATATATTTATTATATTATATACATTTATTAATTTTATATTCATATCTTAATTAAATTGTACATTGTTATATTTATTTAATTAATCAGAAAATGTGTATTTTTTATATTATATATATTTGAAAATAATGATAATAGTAATAAAGATCTTAATCTCACTCATCGACATGCGTTAAATAGTGTTTGATTCGGGCGCGAGTGGACCCGTTTGAAAGATCTTAGCGATTCGAACGTGCTTACGCAATTTTTTTTTGCAAAAAGAGATCAAGATCAAAAAATATTGCTCACGGAACAAACATGTGCTATAAAGGTTCAAATGCACTTAAAAGTACACATCAAGTTGGTGTCGGTCCGACCACACCCATCTTAAAATATGATAATGAACAATGTGTGGTCAAAAGGAACAAATTCCGATGAATCGTGATAAAATGTGCAATTTGACCGTTCATCAGATACAACAATGCAACATGCAGACAAGTGTATTGACATACCAAATATGCAATAAGCTCGTACAAGTGACCGATGCCAAAAGGAGGTCAACAGCCCTTCCTTGGGGGGAAGGCCTTGGCTTGATGTAGCAAATATACATCATATAGAGTGCATTACATAATGAGAATTGGAATAATCAATATTGACAAGTTTGTTTAGCTGGCAGGACCATAGTCAGTGGGTGATGGAAGTCGGAAAGACCGTTGTCTGGCGACAAATGTCGAAAGGGCTGTAGTCTGGTGACGGAGGTCGGAAGGACCGTAGTCTGGCAACAATGGTCAGAAAAATAATTGTTTGGCGATAGAGGTTGGAAAGACCGTAGTCTGGTGAGAGAGGTCAGAAGGACCGTAGTCGGTAGGCGATAGAGGTCGGAAAGATCGTAGTCTGGCGATAGAGGTTGGAAAGATCGTAGTCTGGCGACAGAGGTTGGAAAGATCGTAGTTTGGTGACTGAGGTTGGAAGGACCGTTGTCGGTGTCCGGGTGTAAATCCATGACCAGTTGATGGCCAGGCAGAAGTCTGGCGTCCGTCCGGTGGCGGTCAATGGTCCGACAGTGGTCAAGGAGTTGTTTGGTGGCAAGAGAACACTAATTTCTCTCTCTTCCTTCTCTTCATTGCTTCCGTCCCCCTTCCATGAGGAATGAGTGGTCTACTAATAGTTTTCTAAGAGTAGCATGACCAGTAAATATGAATGAGATCAAGGGTATGTTGGGAGTGGTTTTAATGGATGACTAATATTGATCCCCTCAATCGTGGTCCGTTTACTGGGTATTTGAATGTCTTAATGATATTAGAATTTGGAGAGCTTGGATTCGTTGGATTCGTCTCATGGAGTCTCTCTATTCGACTATAAAGCATGTCACGTTTTGAAATCGTTTGGTCATCCAATTTATGGTTTGAACCTTCCAAAGATGTTTTGAGTCTTCGATTTGGACCCATTTGGGCTTAGATTGAGTCGAGTTTGGCATAGTTGGGGTTGTCTTTTCGAGATGTTCAGTTCAACTATAAGTTTGCTAAAATCAGAATTTGGATGATCTCAGATTTAATTTTGAAAGTTTCCAACATGATTTTTCCTCGAGATTCGTGCCCGATTATGATTAAATTTTTTATGATATATCAATTATGATTAAAGTTGTTTTCATTATTTGAACAGTTAAATTGTCAAAATATTAGCTAAATTATCATTTAGTGAATTTATTTATTTTAATTGCATGATCAATTATTAAATGACCTTGCCCACCTGCAGCTGTCATCGATTGTCCACCACCACTTCCCATTGTTCCTTCCATCTGCTGCAGCCCCGCAAGTATGTCTACCACTGACCCGTAGCACAATCTGCCACCGCCCACTGTCCATCACCGTTGCTCACTCATTATTGCCAACCTCGACTACCATCATCCACCTCTGCCATCAACCGCACCACCCATTGTCGTTTGTTGCATTTCTAAAATGCATTCATTCCAATTATATTTTTTACTTACAAAATATTTCTATCTTAAAACCATTCAAGATAAAAAACAGGAATGAGGCATTCTAATAAAATACCTCAATCCATTTTTATATAAAATTTTTGAGGAATAAGGTATTTTAAAATACCTCAATCTTGTTCTATTTTCTTTTTATTTTAAAAATTAAATAAAAAATTTATTTATTGTCAAATTTACCATTCATACCTCTTGATATAAATTTATTTGAAAGAAAGCTTCTCAATTTGAGGGAAAAACAAAGCGTGGTTCAATGTTTTTTTTTTCTATTGCTTGTAGATGTGAGGTTGATCGTATAGTTTTCTTTAAATTTATTTCATTATTATCTTTTAATTTATATCAATTGATGTTTTATCAAATAGATAAACTTTAGCTACTCCATTGAACTCATAGATAGCCTCTCGAGATGGGCCACAAATCTTAATAAATAGGTTTGTGGCCTGCCATAAGTCTATTTCTCTCTCGTCCCTTCTCTCTATTGTGACCCTTTCTGATGTACGTTGTCGCTGGATTGTCGCCCGTGCAGAACTAATTCTCCACCATATGCTCCCTCCCCCTCGCTCGATTGTCGCTCACACAACACATTACTAATTTCGGTCTTTTCATCATTGATTGCAACCTTCCTTCCAAATGACGCAAGTTCTCATTCGAATAAATGTAATCTTATGTCCTTTCTTTGTAGAATATAAGTGTTGCGGGCTAGGATATTTGTGTCGGTAAAGTGAGTGAATTTTTTATCTTAGTGATACCTGAATATTTAGCACACAAATCGGTAGTTGCAGAGAGGGCCGAAAAACACTAGAAATTTTTTAAGTGGAAAATCCAAAAGGGAAAGATCATGAGGCCTCGCCTAGGTGAAAATATTATTATACTAGATTAGAGTGAATTCCAAAGATTGGCTCGCCCCTTGATTTAAAGGAGTGAAATTACAATAGTTTGGAGAGTTGGACGGAAGTCTAAAGGTGGTCGAGCGGAAGTCCGACGACATTCCAGTGGAAGTTCGACGGCGTGAGGTGATTTGAAGGTTGTCGGCGACCGGACAGCGATCCGATGATGGTTGGGCAGAAAGCCTGACTGCTGATGGTGATTGGGTGGAAGTTCGATGACGACTGGTGGCCGGACAGTAGTCTGACGATGGTCGTGCGGAAGTCTAGCGGCCGGGCGGTGGTCCGACAATGGTCAGGAGGGAGTCCGACAACTGTCGATGGCCGGGTAGAAGTTTGGCTGCATTCAACGGCAAGGTGGTGGTCCAACGATAGTTAGGTGGGAGTCTGGTGGCAGTCGACAACCAGGCGGTGGTCGATGGCCGGGTAGAAGTCTAGTTGAGGTTAGCAGTCGGGCGATGGTCTAATAATGGTCGGGTGGGAGTCCGACGACTGTAGATGGTCGGGTGGTTGTTAGATGATGATCGGGCGGGAGTCCGGCGGCGGTCGGTGGCAGGAAGTGGTGGTCTGGCGACGGTTGACAGAGGTTCATCGGTGATGGTGGTCTGGCAACGATTGACAGAGGTTTGCCTATGATGGTGTTGGAGCTCTTGAAGCCTTAGAGCTCTCTCCAATTTTCAGTCGAAGGTCACACTTATGTAGAGAGTTAGGATCTATTTATAGATTTTGAGAATGACATGCCTCATAAATATAGAAAAGATCAGAGGTAAATGCGGAGTGCTCCATCGGACGGCTTGTATTGATCCCCTTAATCATAGAGTATTTTTTAAGCATTTATGTGCCTTAATGAAGTCCAAATTAAGCGATATTGGGCTCGTTGGATTCATCTCGTCGACCCGCTCAATTTGACTCTAAGCATGCTATTTGAATATCATTTAGTCATCCAATCAATGCTTTGAATCTTTCAAAAGTGCTTTGGTCACTTGTTTTAGAGCCATTTGAGCTCAGATTGGACTGATTTTGGTGTTGTTGGGTTCTTCTTTTCTAGTAGTTCAATTTGACTATAAATGTGCTAAAATCGGAGTTTGAATGGTCACGAATTTAATTTTGAAAGTTTTTAATTCATATTTGCACGAGATTCGTGCCCGATCAAGACAATTTTTAGTGATGTAACAATAAGAATTCACTTTTTCCCCCCTAGATGGTTCAACCATTATGTGCCTTTATTATAAAAGTTGATTTAATATAGATTTTACTTGTTGAAAATATAAATGATTTTGCAATAATCAAACTTTGAGATTTATCTAATTTGAAAGAGAAAGTAAAAGAAGATTACATTCTTAATTTTAGATTTCTCTTAAATGTTAGTGAATATTTTGATTTTATGGTTTTCATTTCAAGCAAGTGTTAATATCAAGATTGATTACAAGTACGTATTAATATTAGTATTATGTAAGGGTACTAGTGATTTATGGTTATACTAATTTTTGTATCGGTGTTCAAAATTTTAATCTTTAATAATCTTTGATAACTAATTTTATTTAATATAGAAATAATGACTATTGATAACACATTGATGTATCATTCTTTATATAGTAACAATCATTTATCAAATGATTTTGTAAAAAGTATAGTTGGTTCATCAATTTCTCAATCTCAAAAAATGAAAATATATAATTAAATTTGAAAAACGAGAAAAAAAACTACTTAATCTGACTCATAGTGCTAGGTTTGGAGCGTCGTAGTTCTTTGTTCTCTATCTCAAAGTCAGCTCGAGTAACAACGCCGCAACGCTCAAGTATACTGTGCTGCATCACTTGAGTGTATAGTGCCGCAATACTCTTGAGTGTGCAGCACAACACTGAACGATTGTACGCCCAACCCAAGCAAGGAGGCCCCCTGCAACTCCCTCAGCAAGCTCAACCAGCAGAATTGGGGTTTGGATCAATAGCACAAACCGATTGATCGACACAAGTAAATTCCATATGAAACTAACATTTATATTATTGTTAACTTTCTTCGCCACAAAAAAAATAAATTCTTATTTATTTCCTACTACAACCAAAGTATATAATATATTAATAAATAAAATTGTGGAGTAAATATCAAGAGATATAAAGGGTAAGTTCAACAATAAATAAAAATTTAATTTTATTTTTAATATTACAAAAATAGAATAAGATTGATGTATTTAAAATGCCTCATCCATGCGATTTTCTATAATTAAAAAATAAAGGTATTTTAGAATACCTCTTTCCTTCTTTATCCCTCTCCTTTCGCATTCCATTCCTCACTCGCGACCTATTTAGTATAAGAAAAATCCTTTACCAACTGGACGGGAGAGGATTGGCCGCAACTTTGCGGCTTATATTATTTTAAATTGTCTATTAATACACAAAATGGGCTAAAAGTGTAAAAAAGCCCAATAAGATTGAGTTAATTATTCATCAAAACGTGTATGAGCTGAAGAATGAAGTTCTGTATCAATAGGTTAGAAGAGTTGGGGGCATTTGTCTATAAATATATCTAAAATTCTCATTTTATATGTACTTTCAATGGTTTAGGAAAGAAAAAAAAATTGGAATATCTTAATCAAATTTTAATCACAACAAATATCAAAATTATTTTTTTCTTCTTAAACTAAATATAATATATGAATAATTAATAAAGTATTATATTAAAAATATTAAAACCAATCCAAAAAATTCTAGATATTATTTGTTTGGATGATTTTAAAGTATATTTATTTTATAAATATAAATTTAATTGGAATACATGCTTCTTAGAAATATATGAATTGTTCGATTGTATAAATATTAAACAAATTGAAATATTTTTTTTATATTCACTTATGATATATTTTAAAATCATTGAAATATGACGAACAATAACAAATGGTAGGACAGAGATGGCTGACAGGGGTTGAAGGCGATAATAATGAGTGAGCAGTGGATGTTGGTGGATGTAGGGTGATGACAGATGGGGATTGGGGGTAATGATAGATGACAATGATTAGAAAGGATAGGCGAGCGGCGAAGGATGAAAAATGAGCAGCGGGTGGTGGTGCTTTACGACTAATGACAGCTACAGGTGGGCTAAAGTTTGAGAGCTGTGAGTTCTCCTTATAGTTGAAATTAGATTGATTTTAAAAAAAATTAAATTCATAAAAAAATTGACATTCTACAATATTAAAAAAATCATCCAACTTTTATCCATTCTAAACAGAGTGTGAAACTTTAAAATTGCTATTAAGAGTTGAAATGAACAAGAATTGGATGATCAATTATAAATAAAGTCCTGAATACATAACAGAGATTGAGTTTTTAGAGTTTACAGGCCAAAGTAAAAATTTATTAGAAAATATTTTATGTCCATATTGATCGCGCATAAACAAATATTTTCATTCATTAAGAGATACTTGATACGTCATAAAAAATCAGCTTTATTGGGCGTGAATGTTGATGCATATTGGACCTAAAAACTTCCAAAATTAAATTTGGGACCATCTACACTCCGATTTTGGTAAACTTATTGTCAAATTGAACGTGAACCCAACGATACTAAAATTGGTTCAATCCAAGCCCAAATGAGCTCAAATCATTAACTTGAAGCATATTTGGAATCTTCAGAATATTAATTTGGTGACCAAATGATATTCAAATATAGTATTCTTATAGTAGAATCGAGCGGCTTGACGAGACGAATCCAACGAGCCCAAGATTGCTCAATTCCAACATCATTATGATGCTTAAACGTAGAACAAATTCTTCATGAAAAGAAAATCAATATGTGTTGTCTGATGTAGCACTCCGGATTTCCCTTGGACCTTTTTCTTATATATCGACCATGCCACTATCAAATTTTATAAATAGACCCCCACTCCATATGAAGAGGATTTTTGGAGGTTGGGACCTTGGGATGGAGATTCAAGAAACCTCTAAGGCATATATCATAGAGTACCACTGCCAGCAAACCCTCGCCACCCGACTGCTGCTGTGGGACTTTCACCGATTGATAATTGTCACACGTCCATCTAGTTGTTGCCACCTCCGGAGCTCATATTGGCTGAAACTGATGGACCTTCGCTTGACAATTGTCTTCAAACCTCTATTTGGCCACCACCGGGTTCCTCCAGACCTCCATTGTTTGCCGACTATAATCCTTTCGACCTCCGTTGATCACCGACTACGATCCTTCTGGTCACCATCACCTGGTTATGGTCCTTTGACCTTAGTTGTCAAACTATGGCCCTTCCGACCACCCTCACCCGCCGACTACGATCCTTCAACCTCAATCATCGACTCCCCCCTCCCCCCCCCCCATGCGAACAAGCCCACCACCGAAGTAGCGCCTCGTCTCCTATTCACCTCACATGAACGATTTTGCGACCAAAATCTGGACCTCCTTTCTAGTACGCGAACAATTCCACGTGAGCACCCTCGTCCGCAACACCAACAGTCTGTTAGCCTCTTCTTGATTACAAGAACATCTTCTTCCTTTCTCGAGATCGCCTCCACTGGGCTCTAATACCACTTGTTATGAATTCTAAAGAGGTAGAAGAAGCTTCTTCTTGAGCTTCTTGAAAGAGAGAGAGAGAGAGAGAGAGAGAGAGAGAGCTTTATTGATTTAATTTTTCATCCAAAGGGGGTCATCCAATACATCATCATGTACATCTATATATAGGAATTGTCATCGTTTTGATGTCTTGGGGAACATCATAATTAAAATTGGATCAATCCTACAAGTTTCTCTTTATCAAAATAAAAGAGTTCATAAAAAATAAACATATTCTTCCAAAAGAAATTATCTTATAAACTTAGATAAAATATTTTTATTTTGAAATAAAATATTTTATTTATTGGTAAATATATGGATGAAATAATTTATTTTAAGCTATCAAGAATAATATATGATCATAAAATTTTCATATGATAAAATACAATTTAGTTCTAAATTCGCAAGCCGTTTGAAATATTATTGAAAAATTTACCTTGAAACCCATTTTATTTATTTAGAAATTATTTTAAGATTCTTTAGAGCCAAGCTTAAGGCGACCAGTTGGTTGCAAGTTTAATCGGCAAACAGCTGGTCGCGGGTTAGAGCATTGGCAACTGGAGGAGATGAGAAAGGAGAATAATGAGGTATTCTAAAATACCTTTATTTTTATTTAATATTTAAATAAATTTTTGTATTTTTAAGGCATTTAAGCGATTTTTATTATTTGTCTTTAAACTTAAAATTTTTTTTAAAATTTTTGTTTTACATTTAGATCAAATTTTTATTATTAAGGCATTTAAACAATTATTTTTGTTTATAACTTTAAATTTAAATATATTTTTTATTAATAAGGCATTTAACTGCATGAATGGAATTTATTTTGTGTATATATTTGCAATGTTTCATTTTCTAGTTTGAAGTATAAATAATTTGAAAATTTTGTTTGAACTGATGAATGAATTATTAATTTCAATTTACAATTTTATCAAGTATTTAGGTTTGTTGTACCCTGAAATATTCGTGATGATAGAGAGATATACAGTTTAGCGTCTAAACTATATATATAGGGCGGTAGATGGCCGAGTTGTGATTCGACAATGATCGGGCGGGAGTTCACCGGCGGTCAGTAGTGGTGTGGAGACCGTTGACGGGGGTTAACCGACGATGGTGTTGGAGCTCTTGAAGCCTTAGAGCTCTCTCCAATCTCCAGTTGAAGGTCCCCCCTATGTAGAGAGTGGTGTCTATTTATAGATTTTGAAAATGACATGCCCTGTAAATATGAAAAAGATCAGGGGTAAATGCGGAGTGCTCCATCGGATGGCTTGTATTGATCCCCTTGATCATAGATCATTTTTTAAACATTTATGTGCCTTAACGACGTCCAAATTAATCGATCTTGGGTTCGTTGGATTCATCTGATTGGACCGATTTTGGTGTTGTTGGGTTCATTTCTTTTAGACATTAAGTTTGACTATAACTTTGCTGAAATCAGAGTTTAGATGGTCATAGATTTAATTTTGGAAGTTTCTTATTCATATTTGCACGAGATTTGTGCCCGATCAAAACAATTTTTGGTGATGTATGAATAAGAATTCACTTTTTCCCCCTTTAGATGGTTCAACCATTATTTGACTTTAGAAGTTGATTTAATATAGATTTTACTTGCTAAAAATATAAATGATTTGCAATAATTAAACTTTGAGATTTATCTACTTTGAAAGAGAAAGTACATGAAGATTACCTTCTTAATTTTATATCTCTCTCAAATGTTAATGAGTATTTTGATTTTATGGTTTTCATCTGAGCTCTCTGTCTCCAAGTCAGCTCGAGTGACAACGTCACAGCACTCTTTTGAGTGTACAACACCACAACACTATACGATTGTACACCAAACCCAAGAAAGGAAAGGCCCCCTGCAACTCCCCTGGCAAGCTCAACCAACCGAATTGAGATTTGGGTCAATAGCACAAACCGATTGACCTACACATGCAAATTCCATATAGAACTAACATTAAAATTATTGTTAACTTTGTCCTACACAAACAGGATAAATTCTTATTTATTTCCTACTACAGCTAAATTAAATTTAAATTTCAATAGTGAAAAAAATCTAGATTCATAGTTTCGTTAGAACATACTTCATCAATATTTTAATATATTTTTTATTTAGAATTCGGTTAATCAGGATTAAATTTTAGTTCTTAATCTACTCTAAAAATTAAATTACCTAACTTGTTTAACCAATTCATATTCTTTTACAATTAAAAAGATTGAGCGAACATTTAATTTTAAATTATTGCAAATTTTAACCGAGTATATTCTTATTTCAGTTAAATGATTTGTTAACCCATCTTTCCCAAGCACTCATTGACTTCTTTAATGCCGAGAATTACTTTAGATTTTAAGTTGAATACTCATCATATAGTCAACTAATCGGCGAAATTATTATATGCGGTCAACAAATGTCATCTGGAGGTCAATTAGGATGCACCATATCATCAATTTACTGTGTATTGTTACTGCATACCGCTGTGTATCAGGTGACGTGGCGCGTCTTGATTGGCCTCCGGACGATACGGTAATTGCACGTAATAATTTTCCTTACCTAAATATAAAATAAGATAAATCAAATAATAATGAGATGAACACACAAAAAATATAAGCTATTTAATTGATGAAGATATTTTGATTACATCATAAATTCAAAAAAATAAATTTCAATAACAAGAAACTAAAAGCGAAAGAAGAATAAAACCAATAACAATTTTGTGACAAAAAAAAATATTTGAAATAATTATGGTTGTTATCTACTTGACAAAATTAAAATTTATAATTTAATAATTAACTTGATATATCATCAAAAAATCATCTTGATCAAACACGAATCTCGAGGCAAAAGCAGCTTGAGAAGCTTCAAAAATTAATTCGGAGACCACATGAACTCCAATTTCAGCAAACTAATAGTCGAACTGAACGTCTCGGAAATACGAACCCAGCGACATCAAATTCGACTCAATCTTAGCCCAAATGAGTCCAAATCAAGGATCTGAAACGCTATTTTAAAGTTCAAACCACAATTTGAGTTACCAAACGGTCTCTGATTTTGATGAGCTTATAGTCAAATCGAGCGGCTCGACGAGACGAATCCAACGAGCCCAAGATCACTAAATTCTAAAATCATTTAGGCCTTCAAATATCTGATGAACGGTCCACGATCAAGGGATTCAATATCGACCGTCCATCCAAACCACTCCACATTCGCCCTTGATCCTCCTCCTATTTACGGGTTGTACCACTCCAGAAAATCTATAAATAGAGCCCTCATTTTCTCTTGAGAGGGACCCAAGCCAAAAGCAAGAGGAGAAGAAGAGAAGAAGAAGAAGAGAGGAATATGAGGGAAGAAACTCCTCCTCGACCACCGCCGGAGTTCTGCCCGACTTCCAAGTGACGCCGGAACTCTGTCCGATTTTCTAAGAGACGTCGGACTTCTGCCCGACTTCCAAGTGACGTCGGAACTCTGTCTGATTTTCTAAGTGACGTCGGATTTCTTACTGGCCACCTAGTGTCACCGGATTTCTAACATCTAGTGTAACTGAAGTTCACTCAAAGAGTTGATTATTGTAATCTGATCGTTCTGAATTTTATTTTAAGAACGAGTCAGCTACGTGTAACCCGAACAAACACTAGTGAAATTATTTCAATTGGGCGTGGCCCCGTGGTTTTTTCCCTTTCCAGGGTTTTCCACGTACAAACACTCGTGTTCTTTTATTTTCTGTTTGTGTGCCGAATATCCGTGTAACGCTAAGACAGAAATTTTTTAACTCTATCGCCGCGTATATTCGAGTCCGTAACAGTTTGGCGCCGTCTGTGGGAACACTATCCCACATTTTCTAAATATTGCTTCAATGACCAATAGGCGTAGTAATCGCTTCACAGGAGCCTCCCGCTCCCACTCTCACCAATCTAGAAACCAGTCTATCATTCGTGGACGTCCAGTTTCTGCCTCCTTTCATCCTGGGGGGCAGCACGTTGCTGGAGAAGGAACCTCAGGACCTTCTTTGGAGGAGAGAATTTGAAAGATGGAGGAATCTCAGAATGATATTCTTCAGCTCCTTCGAGAAAATCATCGCCCAGCATTAGCGCAACGGGAGGAAGTTCTTCTCCCTCGAGATCTCCCACTGGCTGAAGATGTTCACTTCGAACAGCTTCAAGCAGATATCCCTCTTCCTCCACCAAGAAGACGGCCGCCATCACAGCAAGATAATGAACTTGCTGACACAGCAAGTTCTACTCATCCTTCACATACAGGTCGGCAACCTCGCGTTCCTTTGGACCTCCCTGAGGAGTTAGACCAACCGCACGTTGCTGAGCTTCCTCGCAACGCTCTACGTCATGAATTACGGAGATTAGTCCGAGAAGAATTCCCTGGAGGAGGTATAAGACAAAATCTTCGACAGTGGAACCTACAAGAGTCATCACCTCTAACAGAAGCTATTCTCCAACATCCCATCCCGATTGGATTCAAACTACCGAGCACCGAATCCTACGACGCGACATCCGACCCATATGAGTATATCGATCATTATCGAACAATTATGCATATCCAGCGAGCTTCAGATGCACTCCTATGTCAAGTTTTTCCTGCTACCCTCAAGGGACAAGCACGAACTTGGTTCTATTCGCTTCCATCTGGAACGATCCCTTCATTCAATAAAATGGCTAAAGTGTTCGTGGAACAATTTGTAGCCAATCGAAGAATTGCTAAGGATTCCTCCCACCTATCCGGTATCCGTCAAAATGAAGGAGAATCATTGAAAGAGTATTTTCAGTAATTTTCTACTGAGGCTCGACAAATTCCGGGAGTAGATCCTGAATTATTGAGAGGGGTCTTTCTTGGTGGCCTTCGTCCTGGCCCCTTCTATTCGGCACTTATGCGGGATGCGGTTCATTCATACGTCGACCTGATTCATCATGTAGAGGCGCAAATCTCTGCAGATGAAGCCATAACTGCTCACAGAAAATAGTTTGAGCAAACAAATGGGAAGCGCAAAGGTGCTCCTGGGATGGATAATTCTTCCTTATAACGGCAAAAGCAAGGGAAGAATAATCTACCTCTTATGCCTCCAGTGCTGTGACGGGAACCTCGACTAGAGAAGGAGTATACCCCACTCAACACATCTCGAGCAAATATTTTGATGGCCGTTCGAGATCATGATACAATGAAATGGCCGCATCCTTTGAGGCCGAACACAAGCATTCAAGATCAGTACTGTCACTTTCATCGTAGTCGTGGCCACACTACGGAAGCCTGTAATCAACTCAAGAATGAAATTGAGAGACTTATCCGACAAGACTACCTTCGACAGTTCATTCAAAATTCACCTACTAGAGATGAAGTTGGTCTCACTGAGGGGCAAAATCAACAACAACAAAGACAACCATTGAATAATATTCAAATTATTGGTGAGATTGAGTAATAATGCAACTTGAACCTTTGTGTTAGTAATACTACTTGTCATGTGTCATCATGTATCTCTTCTATGATAAGTAGGATGTCACTCTAATGTTCTTAGTATTTCTACCAAGTCAAATGATGTGGTTGTCCCTATATGTATCTTTTATGTTGTATAGGGGAACTATTGTATTGTCTTATAGTAATATAATGTGTTGTTAGTCCAGTTTTGATATTGTCTCTTTCTTTAAAAAGAATATAAATGACAGTAAAAAACTACTGACAAATATAGTCTCTTTATCCTTGATTCGAGAAATACGCAATTTTTATTGTGTCTCAATCACTAGATGATCAATCCCACGGGGATTCAATCTGACATCTTCCACACAGGTTAACGTCGTCGAGTAAAGACTCCGACATACAACCTCGGATAGGTCTCACATCCTTGGTGGATTCTCTCAACCTCTTCCATACAGGTTAACGTCGTCGAGTAAAGGCTCCGACATACAACCTCGGATAGGTCTAACATCCTTGGTGGATTCTCTCGACCTCTTCCATACAGGTTAATGTCGTCGAGCAAAGGCTCCGACATACAACCTCGAAAAGGTCTGACATCCTTGGTGGATTCTCTCGACCTCTTCCATACAGGTTAACGTCGTCGATCAAAGGCTCCGACATACAACCTCGAAAAGGTCTCACATCCTTGGTGGATTCTCTCGACCTCTTCCATACAGGTTAACGTCGTCGAGCAAAGGCTCCGACATATAACCTCGGATAGATCATATATTCTTGATGGATTCTTTAGACATCTCCCACAGAGATTCTTGGCGGGCAAAAAAATATTCGAAAAAGTATGTTACGCAATATATCAAAGCATGTCTTACAAATGCAATAATAATTCAGCTTCCTCTAGGGAACAAATTCTCATTTCATATACAATATCAATGGAGTTACATTCAGATGTACATTTATTCTTGAAATTAAAAAATACATTGGCATCATCCGTACAAGCTACAACTACACACAAGCATTTTCTACAACTTCTCCTTCAAAGAAAGGACATAACTTGATCATCATTAGGCCTCCACTCAGTTGACAATGTTAGTGTGTTGCTAGAATATTGGCATATCACACTGCTTCGGCCCTTGATTCAGTAATATCTGATGTCGGCACATTTCGGTATGGATGCATATTGCCTGAGCACAATGTCACTGGACAACCGCCATCATCGGCCCTTCGTCAGATATCTACCGGCGGTCCTTTACTTCACATCAACCATTATCGACTTCTTGCTCGATAGTTATTAGCAGCACACCCTCCAACTCTTTCCTTCAGCTCTCTGCTCAGTCATTAACTGCCAACTGACTTTCACTCAATCGTACATCGCCGAAGGACTTCAGCTCAAACAGCGTCGAAATTCTCCCCATATGCTAATCATTTCTTGTTCTCCTCCCGGATACTCTTACCGCCAGATCTTCTCAAATCACCATCGCATGCAAGAAGCATATGATCTTCTTCTATCAAGCACAGTTGAGTGAGAAAGTAAACTCTCATCATAACTTCTTCTACACAAAAGAGGGGCACTGAAGCTCGATGGGGGATACTGCCCATCTTTTACAGTGGAATGCCTCTAATGTAAGAAGAAAATCAATGAAGGAGATAAAGGATAGGAAGAAAATTCTAACTTCTACACCAGAAGAGGGGCACTATTTTATTTTCGTAGGGAAAGTCACCTACAAAAATAGTAGAATGCCTCAACTGTAAAATGTTGGAATGAGAGAGGAGAAGGAAAGGAAATGGCTGCAAAAATTTCAACTGCTACGAGAAGCGCTAAATTCAAGTAGGGAAAATCACCTACAAAAAATAGCGAAAGGCCTCTAAAGCAAGAAGAAAAACAGGGGAAAAGGAAGAGAATTTTCTAACTTCTGTGCAAGAGGAGGGGCGCTGAGTAAAGTAGGGAAAATCACCTACTGAAAAACAGCGGAAAGTCTCAACTGTCAGAAAGCCAAAAGGAGAAGAGGAGAAGGTGCGAGTTCCCCTAAGGCCCTGGAGGGGTATTTATAGCTATTTTGGGGAAGAAAAGAACATTCCGGAATGTTAAAGAATTTTCCAGAATTTTAAAAAAATTTTCGGAATTTTTCTGATTTTTTCGAATTTTTTCGGAATTATTTCGAATTAAAAATTTATAAAAAAAAATATTTTTTTTAAATAACTACCGCCTCAGGCGATAACGCGCAGGGCGCGCCCCTTCGCCCGCGCGTGCGCTGGCCGCCGCCGGCCGGCCGGCCGGTTCGGCCGCCTATGCATCCCCGGGCTCCGATTTCGAGCCCGGACAGTCCAAATTGGACATTTTTGGGGTCCTCGGACACGTTTTTGGACTTTCCAGACTCAATTTTGGCACTTTCAAAGCTCAACAAGGCCTCTACGATTGAGTTTGACCAAACTTTTATTTTTTTGAACACAATTTTTTGCGATTCGGCCAATGTAAAAGATCGAGACCAGTATTTTCGGACTTATGGAGCTTCGACGTCCGAAAATAGGGGGGCAACTGATATATCATCAAAAAATCATCTTGATCAGACACGAATCTCGAGGCAAAAGCAGCTTGAGAAGCTTCAAAAATTAATTCGGAGACCACATGAACTCTGATTTCAGCAAACTAATAGTCGAACTGAACGTCTCGGATATACGAACCCATCGACACCAAATTCGACTCAATCTGAGCCCAAATCAAGTATCCGAAGCGCTATTGTAAAGTTCAAACCAAAATTTGAGTTACCAAACAGTCTCTGATTTTGACGACCTTATAGTCAAATCGAGCGGCTCGACGAGACGAATCCAACGAGCCCAAGATCACTAAATTCTAAAATCATTTAGGCCTTCAAATATCTGATGAACGGTCCACGATCAAGGGATTCAATATCGACCGTCCATCCAAACCACTCCACATTCGCCCTTGATCCTCCTCCTATTTACGGGCTATGCCACTCCAGAAAATATATAAATAGAGCCCTCATTTTCTCTTGAGAGGGACTCAAGCCAAAAGCAAGAGGAGAAGAAGAGAAGAAGAAGAAGAAGAAGAGGAATAGGAGGGAAGAAACTCCTCCTCGACCACCGCCGGAGTTCTGCCCGATTTCCAAGTGACGCTGGAACTCTGTCTGATTTTCTAAGAGACGTCGGACTTCTGCCCGACTTCCAAGTGACGTCGAAACTCTGTCCGATTTTCTAAGTGACGTCGGATTACTTACTGGCCACCTAGTGTCACCGGATTTCTAACATCTAGTGTAACTGAAGTTCACTCAAAGAGTTGATTATTGTAATCTGATCGTTCTGAATTTTGAGAACGAGTCAGCTACGTGTAACCCGAACAAACACTAGTGAAATTATTTCAATTGGGCGTGGCCCCATGGTTTTTTCCCTTTCCAGGATTTTCCACGTACAAACACTTGTGTTCTTTTATTTTCTGTTTGTGTGCCGAATATCCGTGTAACGCTAAGACAGAAATTTTCTAACTCTATCGCCGCGTATATTCGAGTCCGCAACAAACCTAAAAGATAATAGTAAAATACATTTAATTAAAATTATGTTCTCAATCTCACATCTAAATGCATATATATATAGAACATATCAACCAATTTTATCAATAATTAAAAAAAATAATTTTATTCTTAATATTTTAAAATGCGCCATCCAATCGATTTTCTGTAAATAAAAAAAAGGTATTTTAGAATAGCTCTTAGAATGCCTCTTTCTACGTACATGCCATTCCTCACCCGCGACCTATTTAGTATAAGAAATATCCTTTACCAACTGGACGTGAGAGGCTTGGCTATATTTTAGCGGCTAATATTATTTTAAAATGTCTATTAACAAAACCTATTTCCACTGAAGTTCTGTATCTATAGGTTAGAATAGTTGAAAAAATTATTACGTGCAGCGTTCGGATTCGTTTCGAAGAGTTGAGAAAATTATTGCGTGGAGTGTTCGGATTCGTCCGGAGGTAAATCCGGACGCGCCACGTCACTCAGGGCCTAGTGCATCAGGGTGACGTGGTGCGTCCGAATTTGCCTCCAGATAGTTCAGACACCGCACGTAATAATCTATCGAAGAGTTGGGGACATTTGTCTATAAATATTTATAAAATTCTCATTTTATATGTACTTTCAATGAATTAGCATTATCTTAATGGTATAGGAAAGAAAAAAAAGACATTGGAATATCTAATTAATCAAAATTTAATCACAACAAATATCAAAATTATTAATTATTTCTTAAACTAAATATAATATATGAATAATTAATAAAGTATTGTATTAAAAATATTAAAATTAATCCAATAAATTCAAGATATTATTTGTTTGGATGATTTAAAGTATATTTATTTTATAAACATAAAGATAATTGGAATACATGCTTCTTAGAAATATATGAATTATTTGATTATCTTAATATTAAACATATTGAAATATTTTTTTTATATTTATGATATATTTAAAAATTATTGAAATATGATGAACAATAATAAATGGTGATAGGTACAGAGATGGATGACGGGGTTGAAGGAGAAAATAATGAGTGAGCAGTGAATGTTGGTGGACGTGGGGTGATGGCAGATGGTGGTTGAGGGTAATGACAGATGACAATGACGAGAAGGGATGGGCTAGTAGCAAAGGATGAAAATGAGCAGCGGGTGGTGGTGTTTTAGAACCAATGACAACTACATGTGGGCTACTTAAGTTTGAGAGCTGGGAGTTTTCCTTATAGGTGAAATTAGATTGATTTAAAGAAATTTTAAATTCATAAAAAAATTGACATTCTACAATATTATAAAAATCATCCAACTTTTATCCATTCTAAACAGAGTGTGGAACTTAAAATTGATATTAAGAGTTGGAATGAACAAGAATTGGATGATCAATTATAAATAAAGTCTTGAATACATAACAAAGATTGAGTTTTTGGAGTTTACAGGCCAAAGTAAAGATTTATTAGAAAATATTTTTATGTCCATGGTTGATCGTGCATAACCAAATATTTTCATTCATTAAGAGATACTTGATATGTCATCAAAAATCGTCTTGATTGGGCGCGAATGTTGATGCATATTTGACCTAGAAATTTTGAAAATTAAATTTGGAATTACCTAAATTCCGATTTTAGCAAATTTATTGTCAAATTGAACGTCTGGACGAGACGAACCCAACGATACCAAAATTGGTTCAATCCGAACCCAAGTGGACCCAAACCATTAGCTTGAAGCATATTTGGAATCTTCAGAATATTATTTGGGTGACCAAATGATATTTAAATATAGTATGCTTATAGTAGATTCGAGCAGCTCGACGAGACGAATCCAACGAACTCAAGATCGCTCAATTCCAACATCATATGATAAGTAGCACTCCGGATTTGCCTTAGACCTTCTTCATATATACGAAGCATGACACTCTCAAAATTTATAAATAGACCTCACTACATATGAAGGGGATCTTTGGAGGTTGGGACCTCAGACTGGAGATTCAAGAGGCCTCTAAGGAATAAATCATAGAGTACCACTGCTAGCGAACCCTCGCCACCAGGTTGCTACCGTGGGACTTTCACCGGTCGACAATTATCGCACGTACATCCAGTCGTTGCCACCTCTAGACCTCATCCAGGCCACAGCTGATGGACCTCCGTCGGACCTCATCCAGGAAGAGTTGACGGAGGCTTTCAGAATCAAAGCTGTGTGCGGGAGTATTTTATGCGAGAGGAGAAGAAAGAGCAAGAATGGGAGAGGCAAATTCGAGTAGCGAGCATGGAGCGGTAGGTAAAATCCGTGTCACTTTCAAGTTTTCAGGTCAACTAGAACACGACCGAGTTTTGAAACGGGTCGGTTTATTGAACTCGAACCCAACCCGTGTGGCAAATGAGTTGATCCTAACCTAGAATTTTCAAGTTGGGCTTTTGGGTCATGTCAAATATTGATACCCCTACCTACAGAAGCCCCTGCTCCAACTTATGATAGCCTTTTTGTTGCTTGAGCTCTACCGAAAGCCCGACCCTCACACAAAATGGCATGTCTAGCTCCCGTGCATGCTGTGTGATCCCGCGCTTTTGCTCTCCCAGGCGTCTACACAGTACGCCCGCGGTCATGCAGGGCCCAAGCTGACAAGGCCTTCATCCCAACTTGTAGCCCAAGCTAACACGGCCTTGCTGCCAATTGACAAAATCTTGTGAAATATTGCTCCTAGCTTCAGCCCTTATCTTTCGACTCAATCTCAAGCGAACAAGCCCTTGACCGAAGTCACGCCTCACCTCCTATCCGCCTCACGCGAACGCTATTGTAGCCAAAAGCCGGACCTCCTGTCCCGCACGCGAACAATTCTGTGTGAGCACCCTCGTCTATGACACCAGCAGTCTATCAGCCTCTTATTGATTACAAGAACACCTTCTTCCTTCCTTGAGATTGCCTCCACTAGGCTCTAATACCACTTGTTATAAATTCTAAGGAGGAAGAAGAAGCTTCTTCTTGAGCTTTGTGGAAGAGAGAGAGAGAGAGAGAGAGAGAGAGAGAGAGAGAGAGAGAGAGCTTTACTGATTTAATTTTTCATCCAAAGGAGGTCACCCAATACATCATCATGTACATCTATATATAGGAATTGACACCCATTTGCTGTCTTGCCGAACATCATAATTAAAATTGGACTAATTCGAGATGGGGTTTGCGGCTGAGTAGTCGACGGAACACGTTCCTCCCATCTCATCCGGGCTCAAATCCACTAATTGTCCCCCCCCAAAAAAGGACTAATCCTACCAGATTTTCTCTATAAAAAAAAAGAATTCATAAAAAATAAACATATTCTTTCAAAAGAAATTATCTTATAAACTTAGATTAAACATTTTTATTTCGAAATAGAATATTTTATTTATAGGTAAATATATGAATGAAATAATTTATTTTAAGATATCAAGAACAATATATGATCATAAAATGTGCATATGATAAAATACAAAATAGTTCTAAATTCGCAAGCCGTTTGAATTCAATTGCTCTATATTTAGCTCGTTATTTGAATTTGTCATCGCATTATTATTTACCTTGAAACCCATTTTATTTATTTAGAAATAATTCTCATGTTCACATCGCTAAGCTTAAAGCGACTAGTTGGTTGCAATTTCAATTCGCACACAGCTGGTCGCGGGTTAGAGCATTGGCAAGAGGAGGAGATGAGCGGGATAATAATGAGGTATTCCAAAATATCTTTATTGTTTTTAACATTTAAATTAATAATTTTATTTTTATTAAGGCATGTAAGCGATTATTATTATTTGTCTTTAAACTTAAATATTTTTTTTATTTTTGCTTTACGTTTAGATAAAAATTTTATTATTAAGGCATTTAAACAATTATTTTTGTTTGTCTTTAAATTTAAATAATTTTTTTTATTAATAAGGCATTTAACTACATCAAGGGAATTTATTTTGTGTATATCTTTGCAATGTTTCATTATCTAGTTTGAAGTATAGTTACATTTTAAATAATTTCAAATTTTTATTTGAACGGATGAAGGAATTATTAATTTCAATTTACAATTTTATCAAGTATTTAGGCTTGTTGTATCCTGAAATATTCGTGGCCGTAGAGAGATATACAGTTTAGCGTTCAAATTTTGTACGAAGGTCCATCACACATGCATATTAGAAAAAAGGGTACAAGAGTCATAAGATACACCAAAATTTTTATGTTGAAAATCCTAAAGAGCATAAAAACCACGAGTCTGCAAGTTAAAATGAATTTACTAGTGTTTATTATTGATTACAAATGAGGCACTTCCTCGGAGAGAAGGCATTGGCTCGATGTAGCAAATATGCATCATAATGGGCAAATTACATGGTGGTAGTTGGATGAATCTAGTGATATGAGAGCTGTCCTCAAGAGTGTGCTGGCATCTTCGTTTGGACGGTAGGACCGTAATCAACTGGCGATGGAGGTCGGGGGAATCGTAGTCGGCGAGCGACGGTGGTCAGAGGGACTGTAGCCAACGAGCAATAATGGTCGAAGGGATCGAAGTCGAAGGACAGTGGTGGTCGGGAGGACCGTAGTCGGCGGGCAATGGTGGTTTTGGGGACCTTAGTCGGCAGACGATGATGATCGGAGGGACCGTAATCGACAGACGATGATGGTCGAAGGGACCGTAATCTGCAAGCGACGGTGATTGGAGGGAGCGTAGTTGGCGGGCGACGATTGTCATAGTGGTGTATCAATGGCAACAAAGCAGAGGTTCGATGGGGGTTGGTGGCAGGGTGGAGATCTGGCGGGGGTTGGCGACCAAGTAAAGGTCCAGTGGTGATCGGCGGGCAGGCGATTGTCCGACGACAATAAACCATCGGGCGGTGGTATGACGATAGTCGAGTGGAAGTCCGACAGAGATTGGTGGATAGACAGTGGTCCAACGATCGGTTGGCAGTCGATCAGTGGTCAGACAGTGGTTAGTGATCTGGCAGAGGTCTGGCGGAGATCTGTGGACAGGCGGTGGTCGGACTGTAATCGACGGCCGGTGGTGGTCGGATTGGGCAACAGAAGTTTACTTACGATTGTGCTTGGGTGGATCTCTAGGATCCTTGAAGCCTCAGTGCTCTCACTAATCTTCAACCAAGCCTCCCCTTAATGAAGGGAGTGGGGGTTTATTTATAGATTTTTTAGAATGGCACGCCCCATAAATATGGAGAAGATATGGGAAAAATTCAGAGTATTTCATTGGACGTTCCATATTGACCCCCTTGATCATAGAATATTTGTCAAGCATTTATGTGCCCAAATGTATCATCATCATGTACGTTTATATATAGGAATTGACATCGTTTTGATGTCTTGCGGAATATCATAACTAAAATTGGACCAATCCTATCAGATTCTCTTTTTTAAAATAAAAGTGTTCATAAAAAATAAACATATTCTTCCAAAAGAAAATATCTTATAAACTTAAGATGAAATATTTTTATTTCGAAATAAAATATTTTATCTATAGGTAAATATATGGATGAAATAATTTATTTTAAGATATCACGAACAATATATGATCATAAAATTTTTATATAATAAAACACAATTTAGTTCTAAATTCGCAAGCCGTTTGTAATATTATTGAATTTAATTGCTCTACATTTAGCTCGTTAATTGAAATTGTCATCCCATTTAAATTTACCTTGAAACCCAGTTTATTTATTTAGAAATGATTTTGTAATCCTTTAATGCCAAGCTTAAAGCGACCTGTTGGTTGCAAGTTCAATCGGCAAACAGCCCGTCGCGGGTTAGAGCATTGGCAAGAGGAGGAGGTGAGAGAGGAAGAATAAGGTATTCTGAAATACCTTTATTTTTATTTAATATTTAAATAAATTTTATATTATTAAGGCATTTAAGCGATTTTTATTATTTGTCTTTAAACTTTTAAAAAAAATTAAATTTTTTATTTACATTTAGATCAATTTTTTATTAATAATTCATTTAAACAAATTTTTTTTTATGTCTTTAAATTTAAATATATTTTTTTTATTAATAAGGCATTTAACTGCATCAAGGAATTTATTTTGTGTATATGTTTGCAATGTTTCATTTTCTAGTTTGAAGTATAAAGTATAAATAATTTGGAATTTTTGTTTGAACTGATGAATGAATTATTAATTTCAATTTACAATTTTATCAAGTATTTAGGTTTCTTGGTGTCCTGAATTATTCGTGATGATAGAGAGATATACAATTTAGCGTCCAAACTATGTACGAAAGTCCAACACATGCAAATAAGAACAATGAGCTATTCTAAAATACCTTTATTTTTATTTAATATTTAAATAAAATTTTTATTATTAAGGCATTTAAGAGATTATTATTATTTGTCTTTAAACTTAATTTTTTTTTAACATTTAGATAAAATTTTATTATTAAGGCATTTAAACAATTATTTTTGTTTATGACTTTAAATTTGAATAATTTTTTTATTAATAAGGCATTTAACTGCATCAAGGGAATTTATTTTGTGTATATATTTGCAATGTTTCATTTTCTAGTTTGAAGTATAGTTTCATTTTAAATAATTTCAAATTTTTGTTTCAACTGATGAAAGAATTATTAATTTCAATTTACAATTTTATCAAGTATTTAGGCTTGTTGTGTCATGAAACATTCGTGACAGTAGAGAGATATACAATTTAGCATCTAAGTTTTGTACGAATGTCCAGCATACATGCAAATAAGAAAGAGGGGTACAAGAGTCATAAAAGACACCAAAATTTTTACATTAAAAACCCTAAAGAGGATAAAAACCATGAGTATGGCCAATTAAAATGATTTTACTATTGTTTATTGTTAATTACAAATGATAATGAGGCACTTCCTCTTGGGGAAGACATTGGCTTGATATAATAAATATACATCATAATGGGCATATTACATGGTGGGAGGTGGATGAATCTAGTGATATGAGAGTTGTCCTCAAGAGTGTGTTGGCCTATTCGTTTGGTCAGTAGGACTGTGATCGACTGGGGACGGAGGTTGGATAGATCGTAGTCGGCGGACGATGATGATCGGAGAGACTGTAGTTGATGGGCAACAATGGTCGTGTTGGTGTTTGAAAGCGGGTTTTGAAAAATTTAGTCTTCTTTAGGAATTTTTGAATTAACATTAAAATTTAATTCTAAAATCAAACATCCCATCAAAAATATTATACCACCTCGGGAGGTGGAAATAAAATTTCAGGATGGGGTTCAGATTTAGAATTAAGAATTCTATCTTGAATATCGTAGCCAAATTCAAAAGAGAACTTCATATGGCCCCTAAAGGGTCAAAATAAGGTTCAGTCAAATATCGGGCTACAATAATCAAGAGGAGCGATCGTTAATTTTATATTCGAATTCATTTTAACAAAAGATATATCTCCTTGAAGGGAGAAGATATCATTTGTTAATAATCGTTCGAACATAACGATAACGATCATTAGTGATTTGATTTTTCCCAAAGATAACTAATCGAGTTTTTAAAAATTAGTTTTGAAAAATTAGATGTGGGTTCTAAATCTCCTACGAGCGCAAGCCCTCGTAGTTAATTACATCTTGGGAGGCTGAAGTCCCCTACGAAAACTTTCGATTAAAATAATGGCAGAAATTTTGTTTAGAGATTTCTAGGAGTGATGCCAAAGAGGTGAATTTGGATTTTGAAAGGGGATTGGAGCAAGATTGAACACTTATTTTGGAATCAAATGAGGAAGGGTAGGGGATACTTTAGGATTCTGAAACAATTCAGAAGTGCCCCGATCTAAGCTAAGTGTTAGGCTTTAAATTTTGGATTGAAAGAATATTTAATTTGAGTTGAGCATTTTATTAGAAATTTGGGATTATATTCCCGGAGGTTGGGGTCTTATGATTCAAAAAGAGACCTGCCCCAGATCTTAGATCTAAATTTGGACACTGGAACACAGTAGTCCGAACCTAACTAATGCAGTGCAAAATCTGGACTTACCCCGGCCTGGATTGGGGAGCCAGCTAAACCACCTAAACGCTTCAAAACCATGAGTCCGGTCTTTTGATGTAGAGTGATCAGGGACGTTATTTAAGATTGGTTTAAGAAGTTGGGGTCGACATCTAGAGCAGATTCCTAATTGACCCCTTGACTTATATCGGGTGGAATGCTTAGACTAAAATGCAATTAAAATTTTAATTTAATAAGTTTCTAATGCGATGCATGCTGGTTAAAGTATCCAAATCTGGTATGCATGAAATTTTAAAAAAGGCTTATAAAATAATTTTTTTGAAAAGACTAGACTTCCCCAGATCCAGCACCTCATCCTCATAGGTCGGATTATCTGGACTCTACCCACGGGCGGGGAAGTGTCTTATAGCAAGGAGGGAGAAGTGCAGTAATATGCATGCGACTCCGGACGATTCCGGCTATTCCCTAGGTCGTTAAATTTCTATGTTATTTAAATCTTAAAATTTTAAATATAGGTTATGAATAGAAATATTTTTGGTCCTTAAAGAGCCTAACGAATTCCAGGCTAAAACAAAAACGACATGCAAGCGCCAAAGAACTAGGAAAAACAGGCAATCCTATACGCAATCAAATTAAATCACAACATATTAAATAATCAAATTAATTAAGTAAATGTCCATAGGCAAATTGCCTTGCTTATTACAACCCAGATTTACATAAATTAAAAGTGGCCGGGCACCACTAACAACAACCCAGATTCTAATCCTAATACAGACGCAAGTGACTTTGAATGGGATACTCTATGTCTTCAACTTCTCGATCTTCTCTTCCTCGAGCTCCTTGGATTCTTCGTGGCTGGATACCCAAATGGAAAAGAGAACTCTTCCCTTGAGAGGGAGGTTACTCTTTCCACTTTGGGTAGTGAAGCGATCCAAATTTGGAGTTCCAAATGGATAAGGACTATCCCCCGAAGGGGTATCCTTTCCTCTTTGGAATCCAACCTTTGGATCTATGTATCCCAAAATCAAAGTATCACTTTCACAACTCAATACTCAAACAAATTACATGAATATAAAAATAAAAATTCTAGACTCTCCTGCAGGGTTATCCTAAGCATTTAAATATTAGAATACATCCCAAGCAGTTATATGTATATACGTGCAGAAAAGTAAACACACTTGGCCACGCTCTTTTTATTTGGGGGCTAAGCAGCTGAAGCACCTGTAGCATTTATATTTATGATTTATTTAGCCCCCTTTGTTGCCCTGCATGAGCGTGGCCACCTGCAGAAAATTTAGTGAGCATCCAGATCGTTCCTAACCTAAGGGTAATCTAATCGCCCATCACATCAATTCACAGAGTGCAGTAAAGAAAGTAAACAAACACATCAATCAATTTCAATCATAACATGCAATGAAAACTCGAAAAACTCGGCACACAACAGAAAAGGAAACATCGGCCTAGCCTAAATCTAGAGTTGGTTGTCCTAGCAAATCATCTAAAGTGTGTGTAAAAGGTCGTGTGGCTGGGGTAGATCCTAGGATTGAGTATTTGATTGAAGTTGTTTGATGTTCTGATTAGTTGAAAGGCTTAAGGGAGATTTTAATTGAAGTTTAAGTCTTAATGGTTTAAATTTGATTTTAAAATTGATTTTAATTGTTTGTTGAATACCACCTTTGTTGCACACCGAGGCCATGAAGTTTATTTCACCTTCCTTGGGGCTAATTTAATAGCCTCGTAGGCCTGGGTTACCCAGTGGTACCCGATATAATTAAGTGATTTGAGTTTGATTAAAGTTTAAAGATTAATTAATTTTTAATTAAACTGATTGGTTGATGGTTTTAAAATAAAATTGATGTTTTCTGGAATTTTGAATGATTTATTGAATTTTAGAATTTTATGGATTATTTTAATTAGTTAATTAAGGGGTCCAAAGTTGACTTTTCAAATTAAAATTAATCTTATAAGTTTCAGATTTTTAATAAATATTAGACCTTATGACGAGTTGTTAGACTATTAGTACACTCAATTTGGAATTTTCTATGAAAAGTTATGATTTTTCGAAGTTCGAGCCTAATTTTGAACTACGGTTGACTGAAAAGTTGACTTTTTGACTTTGACCAGATTTTGGATGTTTGACATTTTTAGAAAATACTAGACCTTAATTGGAGTTGATTGACACTAAGTTTGCTCAATTTGGATTTTTCTGTAATTAGTTATGAATTTTCAAAGTTTCCTTAATTATTGAATTTTTAAAATTGCTTAATTAGGAAGGTTTTGATCATTTTGTTCCAAACTCATCCCAAACTGCATGGAATCAATCCCAAAGGTCAGGAATGACCCATGGGAGTGTTTCCAAGTGTTTGGAAATTATTTTGGATTTTTAATAATTTTTAATTAATTAATACAATTAATTATTGATTTTCATTAAAAGTCAAATTAAAGTTAAATTAGGAATCCAGTCAAGGGGCTTTTATTTTTCCTAGGTAGAGGACTAAGTTCTGGTCAATTTGAGGTATTATTTGTAATTTTTGGAGTTAATTTGGATTTATTGCATTTTTTTTAATTTTCTGGGTCCTTAAATAGGCTGAAACTTTGGGTAATTAATTTTCTGACCTAATGATCTCCAAATTCAGTGAAATTTGGACCTAAGGCTCTTTATGTCACTAAGTTTACTGTGTTCAAATTTCACCCCTATTGGGTGTGTGTACAATCCCCTAGGCAATTTCTAAGTTTTCTAGACTTTTCCCTAAATATTTTCCCTAGGTGTCCCTATTGTTCAAATGGGCCTGAAATTTGGTGTGACTAACCCTGACCCAAATGCACACACACAGCACAAAACATGCAGCCTAATTCTACACAAGAAGGGAGTTATGAATTTTCAAAGTTTTGGGTCCAAATTGGACCCAACACCTTAAAAATTCACATCACAGAAAACTATTAAGCATCTGACCCTAGAAAAATTATGGAACATGCCTAAGATGCTTAAAAACATTCCACCAAAATTTGAGGTCCATTTGACCCCTGGATTGCAAGAAAATTGAGAAAAATGATAATCAAACAACTGCAGTTTTCTCTCAATCCAGAGATCAAAACAACTCAAATTTAATTTTAATAAATTCTACACTGAATTACCTTTCCAACGATACCAAAAACATCAAATTTGATGGAAAAATGAATTTTCTGTGAATTTTGGAAGTTTCTGGGCATTTTTCTGAATTTTTAAGACCATTAATGGTCAAATCAGCCGTCGGCGCCAATCATTGGCAATGATTGGCGCCGGAAACGGCGGCGGCGTGTCCAGCCGTGACACGTGGCGGGCGGGACCCGCCACTTAAACACGTCGACGGTCCATCGGGACCGTTGATCCGATCGCGGAACGGACGGACGGCGGAGATGGCGCCACGTGGCCCGCCTTGACCGCGGGAGATCGCGCGTTCGATCCCAGGGGAAGACCGCGCGGCTAAGGTCGGTTGGCGTGGCTAAATCTGGGCCGCCCGATCGCGCTAAAGGCGCGATCGGACGGCTCTGGTTGAACCATGATTGGAATTCTTTAAATGCCCATAACTTTCAAAATACTGAACGAAATCGTATGAAATTTGAAACATAGCAAGGTGGTATCATGAACTTGCAATGCCTGGAGTTTGGAGGCTCCATGCATTACATTTTTCTTGCAGTTTCAAAATGAAAATCTACCTAAAAGTTGAGATATCTTACAATCTACCCGGTGGATTTTTGTGTTCTTGGGCTCTCTGAACTTGTAGTTTGTCCACGCTCAAGTTTGCAGAAGACCCCAATAGATTTTGACGGCTGGATCTTGAGATATCGAAGAGAGAAGGTGTTTCTCTCTTTTTTCTCTCCTTTTCCACTAAAATGAGGGTTTTAATGGTGGAAATGGTGGGGGAAGGCTTGGAATGGCCTTGGGAGGTGCTGGAGAGTGTGGGGAGCTGCTGGAGAGTCTTGGGGATGCTGGAGTTTGGGACTTAGGGTGAAAATGAGCAAGTTGCCCACTTAGGTCAAAATCCCTACACTTAACCCATTGCTTTTGAATTGGATGGCTAGGATTTAATCAAAGGTGCTTTAGATGGTTGCCAAGTGTCCCATGGGCAGCTCAAAACCAGGAGAAAGGGCTGAGGTTGAGAGGGATTGCCTTGAGCCAAGAGGGGGGGACCACCTCTCTTTTCCTCCATTTGGCTAAACCAAGGCATGGCTTGGTTAATGGGGCTGGATTAGAAGTCAATTAGGAGGGGGAATTAACCTCTTTTGAGCAGGTGGGAGCAGGTTTTGGGAGAGGGGAAGGGCTTGCCCATGTGGCATGGTCAAAAGCCCATGATTTTGCCTCATTTCAACATAACTTGACCCATTGACTTGTTGACTAGTCAATGATGACTAGGATGTGCAAGGGAGGAGTCAAATGTGCTGTAAGAGTCAATATCAAGGGACATGGGGCCATGGTGTTGAGACTCTAAGTGAATACATAAAATTGGAGAGGGTTTTGACCTCTCCAAATGGGTTGACCAAGTCAACCCAAGGGAGGATTGACTTGGAAATCTTTGGACATGTCATGAGTGTCCAAACAAGTGTTTTTGAAGCATTAAATTGGTTTGAGATGGATTCAAATGTTGAAAATAACAATAGTTGGCTTAAAGGTGGATTTGGTCAACCATAGTTGACTTGGTCAAACAGGTCAAACCAAGGAGTGGGTTTGATTTCAATGGGTCTCAAATATCATAAAACATTCATTGGAAGGGGTTTCAAAAGTTTAAAATGTTGAACGATGTTAAATTTTGGTCAAAAGTCCAAAAACCCCTTTAAAGGGTATTTTGGTCATTTTGACCCCGGATGAACCCTGGGTCGAGATGGGTCCAAAAAGATGTAGATTAATGTTAAACACATCAATATCAATGGTCTGGAGGTGATTAGGGGGTTTGGGGGAAATTCCAAGGTCAAATTTCCCAAAATAATGGGTCCAGTGGCACAGGCCGTAAATATTTGAAGGTTTTACAGCCTTTGGATTTAAATTTAGTTTCTGGGGTTAGAGACTCCAAAATGGGCTCAAACTTGGAGGTTTGCCTCTAGAGACGTATCAAATCAGTATGCAACTGACAGATCATGAATCGGAGGTCATTTGACTGGGGTTTGAAATGTTTGAAAATTCCCTGAAAAAGGCTTTTAGGACTCAGGTCTTTGGCCTTGAATTCTGGATTTGGAAATCCGGATTTGACATAGATTTTGGGTTTAAATATCTGGATTTGAATCATCTCAATCATTCATGATCACTTGGAGTGATCATAAGTGTTTGGAAATGATTTGAACTAGATCAAAGGCAGGATCAAGATTTGAACTAGAGTTTGAATCCTGGACTTGGCTGAAGTCTGGGTTTTAATTGAGGTCTGAACTGAATCAAGGTTTAGATTGACTTAGGTTCAGGATTGATTCGAAGTCTGGATTAGGCTCTAATGACCTCATATAAAAATGAGGTCAACAAATGGACCCCCAATATGTGTGATAGAATGAAATTCTATTGCACATATTGGCGTTGACCGAATTAAAAGGTGAAGTCTAGAACTTTGATCCTAAGGAAAGGAGGGAAACCTTAACCTTAGAGGACCAGGTAGAAGGTAGAACTAGTATGGTGCCACGGAGGGCTTCTCCAACACTAGTGATTCTAATCCTAAGGAAAGGCAGCACCTATCCTAAAGGAAGAGAAGAAAAGGTAGAACTAGGATGGTGCCACAAAGGGCGTTATCCACCACTAACGGATGATCATATGGGGAGGAAGCTTGCTCCACACAGAGGATCAGAACTGGATTAAAACTAGGATGGTACCACGAAGGGCGTTATCCACCGCTAGTAGATGATCATGTGGGGAGGAAGCTTGCTCCACACAGAGGATCAGAACTGGATTAAAACTAGGATGGTGCCACGAAGGGCGTTATCCACCACTAGTAGATGATCATGTGGGGAGGAAGCTTGCTCCACACAGAGGATCAGAACTGGATTAAAACTAGGATGGTACCACGAAGGGCGTTATCCACCGCTAGTAGATGATCATGTGGGGAGGAAGCTTGCTCCACACAGAGGATCAGAACTGGATTAAAACTAGGATGGTGCCACGAAGGGCGTTATCCACCACTAGTAGATGATCATGTGGGGAGGAAGCTTGCTCCACACAGAGGATCAGAACTGGATTAAAACTAGGATGGTGCCACGAAGGGCGTTATCCACCACTAGTAGATGATCATGTGGGGAGGAAGCTTGCTCCACACAGAGGATCAGAACTGGATTAAAACTAGGATGGTGCCACGAAGGGCGTTATCCACCACTAGTAGATGATCATGTGGGGAGGAAGCTTGCTCCACACAGAGGATCAGAACTGGATTAAAACTAGGATGGTGCCACGAAGGGCGTTATCCACCACTAGTAGATGATCATGTGGGGAGGAAGCTTGCTCCACACAGAGGATCAGAACTGGATTAAAACTAGGATGGTGCCACGAAGGGCGTTATCCACCACTAGTAGATGATCATGTGGGGAGGAAGCTTGCTCCACACAGAGGATCAGAACTGGATTAAAACTAGGATGGTGCCACGAAGGGCGTTATCCACCACTAGTAGATGATCATGTGGGGAGGAAGCTTGCTCCACACAGAGGATCAGAACTGGAGGGAAACTAGGATGGTGCCACAAAGGGCGTTATCCACCACTAGTGAACGTGATCCTAAGGAAAGGAGGAATCCTATCCTAAAGGAGAAGGTGAGCAAGCGTAAAATCCAAAAGATATATAGACATAAAACACACTTGATTCAAACTGGCATATATTTTATTGATTGGGTCCGAGCTACATCAAGCATAGTACTTCTTAAGGAAACGCCCGTTAACAGGTAACATCGGGTGGTTTCCCTTACAATCGACTAGCTGATACGAGCCCCCTTCATAGACTATCTCTATAACGAAGGGTCCTTCCCAGGTTGGTTCAAACTTCCCACCGATCTTTCGATGGGCTAAGATAGGCCTCCGAAGAACCAAGACCAAGTCTCCTACTTGGAAAGTTCTAGGTCGCACTAACTTATCATGGGCTTGAACCATTCGGGCCTTATATAACTCTAAATTTTGTTGGGCTTGGAGACGACGTTCCTCGAGGCCTTCAAGCTCTTCAAGTCGAAGCTTTGCATTCTGCTCAGTTGTAATTTGATTTTGAATGGAAATTCTGAGCGAGGGAATTTGCACTTCTAAAGGGAGTACGGCCTCGGACCCATACACCAGTGCAAATGGTGTGGATTGGGTCGGTGTTCTATAAGTGGTCCGATAGGCCCACAGAGCTTCCACCAACCTCTCATCCCATTGGCGCTTATTATCATCGAGGGTCTTTTTAATAATTTGCACCAAAGTCTTGTTGAAGGCCTCGGCCAACCCATTAGCCCGAGGGTAGTAGATTGTCGAGTATCTCCAATCAATGTTATGGCGTCTTACAAAACTGTTGATTTTTGTAGACTTGAATGCGGACCCATTATCAGATATGATTCTGCGGGGCACGCCGAATCGATATACGATATGGTCACGAAAGAAATTTAGAACATGGTGTGATGTTACATTGCGTAAGGGGATCGCTTCCGCCCATTTTGAAAAATAATCAGTCGCGGCTAGTATAAAGCGATGACCCTTCGAAGAAGGAGGGTCAATCGGCCCGATAATATCTGTGCCCCAACTTTCGAAGGGCCACGAAGCTATCGTGGGGTGCAATACATTAGGCGGCTGATGTAAGATCACACCATGAACTTGGCATTGATGGCAACATTTTGCAACATTCATGCAATCGTCAATCATCGTAGGCCAGTAGTATCCAAGTCTTTTAATCTTCAACTTCATTTTTGGACCCGATTGATGGGCACCGCATAATCCAGAATGGACCTCATTAACGATCTTCAGGGCTTCCTGCTTGTCTAAACAACGTAGCCACATCTGATCGAACGAGCGGCGGTATAGCGCATTGTTGACTAAAGTGTAGGATAGGGCACGTTTCTTGATCTGGTTGGCGAGGGACTTGTCCTGGGGAAGTTTGCCACCTTCGAGATAGTCGATTAATGGTTGTCTCCAATCGCCCTCTTCCTTAATCTCTGAAGAGGCAGAAAGGACTTGAGATGACTGTTTGTTAATGTGCTCTAAGTCTATGGGAGATAGGACCTTACGACCCTGAATCTCTATAGGAATTGAGTCTTCTTCCGGGCACGCAAATTCCTTTGCAAGCTTTGCTAGGGCATCGGCCGCAGAATTACTTCCACGTGGAACCCTATACAAAGTTACTACAGGGATCTGCTCAAGTAGGTGATTAGTGTATTGATGGTACTTGAGGAGATTAGGATTCAAAACCTTATAGGTTCCTGCGACCTGGTTGATCACCAGTTGGGAATCACCAAAGATTTTAATCTCTTTAAGCTCCATCAAGATTGCAAGTTCCAAGCCAGTTATCAGAGCCTCATATTCAGCCTCATTATTTGTGCAAGGTTCTGACAAATGGTAGGAAAAGTGCATCATTCCCTTTCCCGGTGTTATGAAAATTAGGCCAATGCCAGCTTTCCCGGGGATCGTAGATTTTTGGGTTTTATCCCGTCGAGAAGACGCCGCACCATCAAAATACAACTCCCAAGCATGGTCATTGGATTCCCTTAAACTCATGATTTGTTCGTCCGGTAAATCATCATTCAAAGGAGAATCCGCCGGCAGCGGGTGTGCTGCGAGGAAGTCGGCTACGGCCTGCCCTTTCACTGCACGCAGGGGAACGAATGTAATTTCAAATTGAAGCAATATCATGGACCAGCGAGCCAAGCGTCCTGACAACGTTGGCCGGGTCATAAGATATTGTAAAGGGTTGACCTTAGAAATCAAACAAACTGAATGAGACAGCATATAATGTCTTAATTTTTGGGCTGCAAAAACTAGAGCAAGGCAATGCTTCTCGATTGAAGGATATCGAATTTCTGTAGGAAGAAGCCTCCGACTAAGGTAATAGAGAGCGTTCTCCTTCCCTTCATCATTGACCTGAGCTAACAGGGCACCTAAAGACTCATCTAGGGCCGCCGTGTAGAGGATCAAAGGTTTCCCCGGAATAGGGGCTGCCAAAACTGGTGGATTTGTAAGGTATTCCTTGATATTGTCAAAAGCACTTTGGCACTTCTCATTCCAAATGAATTTGACATCTTTCTTAGCAAGGGCCGAGAAAGGTTGACATCTCCCAGAGAGATTAGATATGAATCTTCTTATATATGCCAACCTACCTTGAAGAGACCTTAATTGAGTAAGGCTCTTAGGAGGTGGCATATCTAAGATGGCTTCAATTTTCAAAGGATCAATCTCAATCCCACGGTGCCTCACTACGAACCCTAGGAATTTCCCCGATGTGACACCGAAAGCACACTTCAGGGGATTCATTTTAAGGTCATAGCGGCGCAACCGTTCGAAAACAACTCTCAAGTCATAAAGGTGAGACTCTTTGACTTTACTCTTGACAACTAGATCATCAATATAGCACTCGATTTGATTATGGATTAAGTCGTCAAAGATGTAGGTCATGGCCCGCTGGTAGGTTGCGCCGGCATTTTTAAGACCAAAGGGCATCACTTTATAACAAAAGATGCCTATAGGGGTCCTGAATGCAGTATTTCTCTCATCTTCTGGGGCCATCCTGATTTGATTGTAACCAGAGAAGCCATCCATAAAGGAGAAAACAGCATGCGAGGAGGCAATATCTACCATAAGCTCGGGTATGGGTAAAGGAAATTCATCCTTGGGACATGCCTTATTCAGATCCCTATAGTCGACACAGATCCGGATTTGACCATTTTTCTTTCGAACCGGCACGACACTAGCTACCCAAGAAGGGTATTGTTCTTCTCGAATAAAGCCAGCCTCAGCCAGTTTCTTAATCTCAGAAACGACTTGTTGCTCGATCTCTAAACGCATGCGTCTAGGGGCTTGCTTGACAGGAATGGCATCGTGTCGAATTCCAAGTTTATGAACTGCTACCTCGGCGGGTAGACCTGGCATTTCATCATATGTCCAGGCAAAACAATCCCTAAACTCAGAAAGGAGTTGTATTAGATCCTGAGACTCATCCTCACTTAGCAAAGCACTTATAAAAGTAGGGCGAGGGTCGTTGTCAGTTCCTAGGTTGATTTCTTTTAGCTCGTCGATCGTCGATTTAATCTCTTCCTCAAATTCAGGGGGTGCATCCCGAACTTGAGGCTCATTGGGATCGTCTAAAGTCTCCAGACAAAGCCCGTCAAGGGGACTGACGGCTTCAGTAGGGACATTTTGAGATTCAAGATGATAAGTTATCATTAAGCAGTATTCGTCGTCATCAAACGAACTAACGGTACCAAAGCCGATACCACATGTTGAATTTTTATTGATCTTTGTTTTCCAAATATTTTCGTGGTATCTAGCTTGACCCTTAGTCCATCGATACGGTACGGGACCTTTAGAAAAAGTGTTCTTTACACAAACAGGAAAGTAGCTAAAAGGTAATTCCATTAATTCATTGAAATCTGCCTCCTCAAGGGTTACATCACCTTCATCCCTTGAGGAGGAGGAGCCAGGGAAGAATTTTCGGGCTTTCCTTATCTCACCGTTTAGGTTAGGGGCCTCTTTAATCTCTAACCCTGCAACTCTGCCAGCCGACAGCGGGGTCAAGGATAGGGCCTCAATTCTCCTACTAAGCTTTTCATACATTGTCAATTCAGGCTCGTCACTTTCAATCTTTGGGACATCAACCTCGGGGTCACTATCCTGATCTAAAGTGAGATCAAACTTTGGAGAAATATTTTTATTTTGATAATCAAAAGGAATTTCAATCCCCCGTTTTTCCAGCTCTTCATCGGAGCTTGACTCCGGATTAACATACACCGGGGTTATTCTTCTTTCAAGTGAAACACGGCCTCGACCCCGTGTCCTTTGAGCCATCCTCCCACCTCTTTGAGGTAACATGTTCGGAGGCCTAAGGACAACGATGTCGAGCTCGCTTTCACTATCAGATTCTTGTATCTTTTGATCTTTTTCCTTTTCTTTTTCTTTTTCTTTTCCTTTTGATTCTTAATTTTGATTAGAGCTTTGCTCACTTTTGTGTTCCTCAATTTTGATCTCAACTTTAGAATAAGGGGAGGACCCTTTTGGTATGAAATATGCAGCATCCTCGTAGATCCCTATCTCTTGAATCGAGAATGGTTGCAAATCACCCCTAATTACATGTTCAATGCCATCTCGTTGGTACTTGACGCACTGATGTAGGGTAGATGGAACCATTCTGTATTCATGAATCCAAGGCCTACCTAGAAGTGTATTAAAGGACGTTGCCGAATCGATAATATGAAACTTTGCTTCGGTTTTCAATTCTCCTATCTCTAACAAGAGGGTAATCGAACCCAAAGCCCTCTCACCTTTCTCGTTGAACCCACGTAGCACCAACCTGTCAGTGGCGAGTTTACTGGTATCAACTCTAAGGTAGGCGAGGGTTTTCACATTCATCACGTTGACCGATGCACCCGGATCAACAAGGACTCTTGATAACTTAAAATTCCCTACATCAACGGTAATGTAGAGAGGACGATTATGATCAGCAGTTCCCAATAGTAGGTCTTCATCTGAGAATGTTACTCCTGGAACTTCTTTGAAGTAGAGGGCTTCATCTTTTGAGGTTGAAGCCAGTTGAGCAAGGCAAATCTCAGGGTCGAGAAGTGCCTTGATTAAAGACTCTCTCATTTCCTTAGACAAAATGAGGGCATCATAAATGCTCAACTTGGCTGGCAACTTCCTAAGATGGGCTAGGACATTGTAATCAACCTTAGGAGCGACAGACTCAAAACCCGGTGGAATCAATGGAAAATCAGGATGATGAGGAGAATCTGGAATTGGATCGCTAGAGACAACTCGCTTGCCTTTTTCCTGAGGAGGAAGCCTAGGGGGTAAGACTTTGCCACCACGAAGTTGTACCTCTACGATTGAATCGGGAGGACAAACTGTGGGGGAGTCTACACTCTCCATAGGCTGCACATCATCGCTATCTGAAGAGGAGTCAGAATCTAAAAGTTCTATCACGATAGGTTTCCCAGTGAAATTAATTTCAGGGAGGTCGCTATCTGATAAGATCTCAAGCTCGACATCCCCTATAGAAGTCAAATCTGGAAGATCAAATTTTTGAGGCTTTGGATCAATCTCAATAGAATTTTGAACTTCTTTGGAAGGATTATCAATTTGCATTTCACTCTCATGGTTAATCATCAAAATTGAAGCAGAAGGATGTTTTTTATTAAACTTACGACCCTTTGCCTTTGATGGGGCAAAGTAAAAGTCAGATAACAAGAGTGGGGATGGGGCTTTAATGCCACCATCAGCCGCTCGAATACATCTCTCATCAATATACTTCCTCTCTACAATAAGATCTCTCTTTTCTTTTTCATTCAATACAGTAGTTCCTACGACTACTGGAGAGGGAAGTAGCTCAACATCCTCCTGCGAAGCATCCAGGTCAACCTCCCAAATCGGGCCCTGGGCTGTCGTGGGCATCTGTTGAGAAAGATGATAAGACTTGTTAATCGACCTTTTAAGTGCCCGGGATAAAGCAATATTCCAACCATCTTCAATTGAAAGAGAAGGGTTAGAATTGTTACCTGAAATTACCTTGACGGACCCTTGTTCCGGATTGACCAAATACTCTTTTGGAAGCACAATATTACCTTGTTTGATATTCCTTTCAAGCCAATCTTTGAAAACAATACAGTCCTCGATGGAGTGGCTAACCATGCGGTGGTAAGGACAGTAGTTTGGATCATCCTTTCTCTTTATGTCATCTGGCCGCCTCGCTTCTGGCAATTGAAAATCTGACTTCTTCGAAAGACTCTTAAAGATTTTTCCTATCACCTCCCTCTTGAATAGGTAAGGTTTTGTCAACCTTTCCTTGAAGGGAATGAAAGAGGAATCTCTTGTAGGTTGTGAGGTCACTTGAAAAGGTTGTTTCTGAGCTAACTGTGGTGAAGGAACACTAGGCTGGCTAACAACTGGTTGTTTCCCCTTATCAACTGCTGAAACTGTAGCTCTCTTTTCAAATGATTTGATCGGCTTATCAACCTTCTTTTCTCCAGAAAGATCCTTCAAGAATGGCATCCTAGGAGCCTCTTCCTGTAGGTTACTAGCTTTGTTTAGAAGTTTTTCAAAGGTTTTTATAGTGAAACCCTTCAGAAGAAAAGCAACAGGGCCGTGGATATTCTTCAAAAGAATTTCCACTGCATGTTGCTCTTGCAGCTGGGGTTCACACTTCATCGAAAGGTTTCGCCACCTTAAGATGTACTCAACCAGAGACTCTCCCGGCTTTTGTTTTTCGACGACCAGATCGCCCACAGTAGTGCGCTGCTGTGCTCCTGAAAATCTCTTTAAGAATAGATTTTCAAGTTCAGTAAAGGTTCTTACTGAACCGTTGGGCAAATCTGCGTACCATTCAAAAGCTATGCCGGAAAGACTACTAACAAATTGGCGAAATAGTAGAGCATCCGACCCCCCGGCATTGCAACAGCTTGCGCGAAAGTGGGCCAGATGCTGTCTCGGGTTTTCAATTCCAGTAAAGATTTTAAAAGATGGTGGCACGAAGCCCTTAGGGTAAGGGACCAAATCATATTCCTCAGGGTAAGGTCTACCCTTTGGAATAGATGTAGCTCCTTGCGATTGGGCTAAGGCCTCCCTTACCTGATCCTCAATTAGTTGCTTAATATCTTTTTGAGCCGGCGCTGGGGGAATGATCGGAGGGACTGAAGAGGCTGTCGGCTGAACTGGGGGATCCGGTAACACTGGCTGCTGGACAGGTGGAAGCACTGAAACAGACTCTGGGATTTTATAACTGGCTTCTGCCCTTTTTGCTCTGTCGGTGGCTTCCAAAGCAGATTTTTGTAACTCAAGAGAAGTCTCATGGGACTTGTCCAATCGTTGCTGCATTTCTTTAACCTGTAGCAACATTTCTGTCACTTGTGCTTCCAGGTTCTTGATGTGTTGTTCATCTCTAGCTCTCACTGACTCATCTGAATCTGAATCAATGGCTGCTGAACCCTCCTCTTTGCCAGATCGGCGTTTACTTGGTTCAGTTTCTTTAACGGACCCTCTAGTTTCAACCATGTAAATATCACTAACAGGGAGATCCTCATCTATCAACATATCATCCAATTCTGGGTCAAATGCTTCGTCAAGTTCCTTTCTTTTCAAGATATCTTTAATTTCTTGTACCACCTCATCGACTGGCCGGCTTCATATCTCCTCAGGGCCTATGGGTAGGTAACCTTTGTATTCTACCATATCATAAAGCTCATCCTGCTGTAGGCTAGAGATAATGGCCTGTAACTTAAGCTCATTTGCTGTTGGAGGTTCAGCTATTAACTGCTCAATCATCGCATGATCTTCATCTTGAACTGGTTCTTCCCCTTCGACTGTATTAGAGTCGGTAGTCAGAAGGGTGGCATCCTCTACCAGGTGAGAGACATCTACCTCAATAGATGGTGTAGGAGTTTGGAGGGTGAAAATTCCTACATCAGGTAGGGTAGAGTCCTCAGACCTCCGAGTAGGGAGCTCAGGGGTAACAGGTAGGAACTTGGAGCTATCAACTAAGGTATCAACTGGATCCGCAACTGAGATATCTGAACTGGCAATCAAACCAACTGGGGTCTGGGTAGCACTGGTGGGAAATCGTGGTAACTCGACTGGGGACTGGAGTAATCTAGCTGACGGAGGAGGAACATCAACTCTACTGATCTTCTTAGGAGTATATCTCTTTTCTGGAGACTGAGGCCTCTTTCCGTTGACATGAATTATTCTGTTAATTTCAGGGTCTTGTTTGGTCTTGACTATCACTGAGGCCAACTTCTTAAACTTTGGGGAAGGGACCGGCGGCCTATTGGTAGGATGGCGACCTTTCTCGGACCCGGTAAGTACAATACCCTCCATTTTAGAGGATGGAGGGCGTGGCACCCAATGATAACCATCAACTAATACTGATGTAGCAGGCTGTCGGATAAACTTCTTGTTCCCCCTAATGGGTTGAGGAGTCAAATTCTTAGCTTCAGATGCCTCTTCTTTTAAGATTTCTTTCTGGAAACGGTGGGAGATAACTCCTTTCAATTGTTTCATGTACTCCTCTTTTGTTTGCCCTGATTGAGCAGCACAAGTGTGGATTATATTTCTCAATGTCCTCGTTCTTTGGAGATGCTTTTCTTTAAGGGTTCTCTTGGTTGAGTAGTCGACCGGGCATGGCGGGGAGCTAGCTATCCTGGCTGCCCTCTCTTCCCCTTCTGCAGCAGAAAGGGGGTGAAAACGACTCCCTTTAAGGAGTGGGGAGGAAGCAGGAATAGGCAGGTCCTCGACAGCCTCAGGCTCTACTTGGCTCAAAGTCTGGACCCCCACAGCCTTTCTTGACTTGGCTATTTTCTTCCTTACTCGTCTCAGGTAATTCTTTTTTTGATTCTTACTAGTAAATGGGATCCCTGAACTCGATCCCTCCTCAAAAATAGACTTGATAGGAGTGGGGGATTCAACAGTTAGCTTGGGTTCTTTCTCCTCATCACTGAAAACAAGGGGACCTGGTCCTGTCCCTATGATCAACTCTACTGCAGGGGGATTGTTCTTAGTAGCATCCAAATCAAGTATCTTATGTCCATCCATCGACAGCTCAAGGGTGTTGAATCCTACCCCAAACAGTATGTTGCTTCCTAAGTCAATCTGCTCACAGACAAGGTCTTTGTCGAAGGAAAAGATCAACTTACCAACCATTGTTGTGGAGTTTGAATTTCTGAAATTGAAGCAAAAGGATCAGAATTAGAATTTTCTCGAAATTGAAAATTTTTTTGAGAGAGAATCATAACGAAATCTATATTTCATATCACATATCGAGCTATAGGACCTATAACCCGATGTATGATAATAAAATATAAGGATTTGTTATGACAAAAAAAAAAGGTTTAAATTCCCACGACACATGCCAGACTACAACATTGCGTCATAAAGTAGCATATGCCGGTGTTAATTTAAGATTGAATTTTAGGAGCGTAACAGAATTTTAAGGAATTGATGAATTTTCTTTAGACTTTGAAACTCAACAAGTCAAGTTTTCACTCAACCTAGAAGCTCACAAAATCATTAGGAAAATTCAAAAAGGCTTTGATTGCTTGACTCCTCCACATTACCAATCTGCTTGGGGGTAGAGGGTCAAAGCTAAGAATTTGGAAGATTGAAAAGTTTTGAAAGTTGAGAGAGCTATTTTTTTACTTTAAAACTCAACATATTGACGGAAGACTCAATAGTCAAAATTCGTAGAGTTTGAGAGTGAGGCTCTCAAGAGATAGACCCGACACTATCGCTCCACCAATTGACTTGGGGGCAGAAGGTCAGAATCAAAACTTTAACAAATGTTTCACCTCTCTTTTTGACATGAAATTAAATTAAAGAAGGTGTTGGCCTATCTTACCCAAGGGAGAAATGGATAAAGGAGCCAACGGAAGAAGGGTAGTCAAAACTACCGATGTAACGAAATTTCGCCATTATTAAAGATGGAAAGAGAGATTCAGTCCCACCGTGGTCGCCATTTTTTTTGTTGGTGTTTGAAAGCGGGTTTTGAAAAATTTAGTCTTCTTTAGGAATTTTTGAATTAACATTAAAATTTAATTCTAAAATCAAACATCCCATCAAAAATATTATACCACCTCGGGAGGTGGAAATAAAATTTCAGGATGGGGTTCAGATTTAGAATTAAGAATTCTATCTTGAATATCGTAGCCAAATTCAAAAGAGAACTTCATATGGCCCCTAAAGGGTCAAAATAAGGTTCAGTCAAATATCGGGCTACAATAATCAAGAGGAGCGATCGTTAATTTTATATTCGAATTCATTTTAACAAAAGATATATCTCCTTGAAGGGAGAAGATATCATTTGTTAATAATCGTTCGAACATAACGATAACGATCATTAGTGATTTGATTTTTCCCAAAGATAACTAATCGAGTTTTTAAAAATTAGTTTTGAAAAATTAGATGTGGGTTCTAAATCTCCTACGAGCGCAAGCCCTCGTAGTTAATTACATCTTGGGAGGCTGAAGTCCCCTACGAAAACTTTCGATTAAAATAATGGCAGAAATTTTGTTTAGAGATTTCTAGGAGTGATGCCAAAGAGGTGAATTTGGATTTTGAAAGGGGATTGGAGCAAGATTGAACACTTATTTTGGAATCAAATGAGGAAGGGTAGGGGATACTTTAGGATTCTGAAACAATTCAGAAGTGCCCCGATCTAAGCTAAGTGTTAGGCTTTAAATTTTGGATTGAAAGAATATTTAATTTGAGTTGAGCATTTTATTAGAAATTTGGGATTATATTCCCGGAGGTTGGGGTCTTATGATTCAAAAAGAGACCTGCCCCAGATCTTAGATCTAAATTTGGACACTGGAACACAGTAGTCCGAACCTAACTAATGCAGTGCAAAATCTGGACTTACCCCGGCCTGGATTGGGGAGCCAGCTAAACCACCTAAACGCTTCAAAACCATGAGTCCGGTCTTTTGATGTAGAGTGATCAGGGACGTTATTTAAGATTGGTTTAAGAAGTTGGGGTCGACATCTAGAGCAGATTCCTAATTGACCCCTTGACTTATATCGGGTGGAATGCTTAGACTAAAATGCAATTAAAATTTTAATTTAATAAGTTTCTAATGCGATGCATGCTGGTTAAAGTATCCAAATCTGGTATGCATGAAATTTTAAAAAAGGCTTATAAAATAATTTTTTTTGAAAAGACTAGACTTCCCCAGATCCAGCACCTCATCCTCATAGGTCGGATTATCTGGACTCTACCCACGGGCGGGGAAGTGTCTTATAGCAAGGAGGGAGAAGTGCAGTAATATGCATGCGACTCCGGACGATTCCGGCTATTCCCTAGGTCGTTAAATTTCTATGTTATTTAAATCTTAAAATTTTAAATATAGGTTATGAATAGAAATATTTTTGGTCCTTAAAGAGCCTAACGAATTCCAGGCTAAAACAAAAACGACATGCAAGCGCCAAAGAACTAGGAAAAACAGGCAATCCTATACGCAATCAAATTAAATCACAACATATTAAATAATCAAATTAATTAAGTAAATGTCCATAGGCAAATTGCCTTGCTTATTACAACCCAGATTTACATAAATTAAAAGTGGCCGGGCACCACTAACAACAACCCAGATTCTAATCCTAATACAGACGCAAGTGACTTTGAATGGGATACTCTATGTCTTCAACTTCTCGATCTTCTCTTCCTCGAGCTCCTTGGATTCTTCGTGGCTGGATACCCAAATGGAAAAGAGAACTCTTCCCTTGAGAGGGAGGTTACTCTTTCCACTTTGGGTAGTGAAGCGATCCAAATTTGGAGTTCCAAATGGATAAGGACTATCCCCCGAAGGGGTATCCTTTCCTCTTTGGAATCCAACCTTTGGATCTATGTATCCCAAAATCAAAGTATCACTTTCACAACTCAATACTCAAACAAATTACATGAATATAAAAATAAAAATTCTAGACTCTCCTGCAGGGTTATCCTAAGCATTTAAATATTAGAATACATCCCAAGCAGTTATATGTATATACGTGCAGAAAAGTAAACACACTTGGCCACGCTCTTTTTATTTGGGGGCTAAGCAGCTGAAGCACCTGTAGCATTTATATTTATGATTTATTTAGCCCCCTTTGTTGCCCTGCATGAGCGTGGCCACCTGCAGAAAATTTAGTGAGCATCCAGATCGTTCCTAACCTAAGGGTAATCTAATCGCCCATCACATCAATTCACAGAGTGCAGTAAAGAAAGTAAACAAACACATCAATCAATTTCAATCATAACATGCAATGAAAACTCGAAAAACTCGGCACACAACAGAAAAGGAAACATCGGCCTAGCCTAAATCTAGAGTTGGTTGTCCTAGCAAATCATCTAAAGTGTGTGTAAAAGGTCGTGTGGCTGGGGTAGATCCTAGGATTGGGTATTTGATTGAAGTTGTTTGATGTTCTGATTAGTTGAAAGGCTTAAGGGAGATTTTAATTGAAGTTTAAGTCTTAATGGTTTAAATTTGATTTTAAAATTGATTTTAATTGTTTGTTGAATACCACCTTTGTTGCACACCGAGGCCATGAAGTTTATTTCACCTTCCTTGGGGCTAATTTAATAGCCTCGTAGGCCTGGGTTACCCAGTGGTACCCGATATAATTAAGTGATTTGAGTTTGATTAAAGTTTAAAGATTAATTAATTTTTAATTAAACTGATTGGTTGATGGTTTTAAAATAAAATTGATGTTTTCTGGAATTTTGAATGATTTATTGAATTTTAGAATTTTATGGATTATTTTAATTAGTTAATTAAGGGGTCCAAAGTTGACTTTTCAAATTAAAATTAATCTTATAAGTTTCAGATTTTTAATAAATATTAGACCTTATGACGAGTTGTTAGACTATTAGTACACTCAATTTGGAATTTTCTATGAAAAGTTATGATTTTTCGAAGTTCGAGCCTAATTTTGAACTACGGTTGACTGAAAAGTTGACTTTTTGACTTTGACCAGATTTTGGATGTTTGACATTTTTAGAAAATACTAGACCTTAATTGGAGTTGATTGACACTAAGTTTGCTCAATTTGGATTTTTCTGTAATTAGTTATGAATTTTCAAAGTTTCCTTAATTATTGAATTTTTAAAATTGCTTAATTAGGAAGGTTTTGATCATTTTGTTCCAAACTCATCCCAAACTGCATGGAATCAATCCCAAAGGTCAGGAATGACCCATGGGAGTGTTTCCAAGTGTTTGGAAATTATTTTGGATTTTTAATAATTTTTAATTAATTAATACAATTAATTATTGATTTTCATTAAAAGTCAAATTAAAGTTAAATTAGGAATCCAGTCAAGGGGCTTTTATTTTTCCTAGGTAGAGGACTAAGTTCTGGTCAATTTGAGGTATTATTTGTAATTTTTGGAGTTAATTTGGATTTATTGCATTTTTTTTAATTTTCTGGGTCCTTAAATAGGCTGAAACTTTGGGTAATTAATTTTCTGACCTAATGATCTCCAAATTCAGTGAAATTTGGACCTAAGGCTCTTTATGTCACTAAGTTTACTGTGTTCAAATTTCACCCCTATTGGGTGTGTGTACAATCCCCTAGGCAATTTCTAAGTTTTCTAGACTTTTCCCTAAATATTTTCCCTAGGTGTCCCTATTGTTCAAATGGGCCTGAAATTTGGTGTGACTAACCCTGACCCAAATGCACACACACAGCACAAAACATGCAGCCTAATTCTACACAAGAAGGGAGTTATGAATTTTCAAAGTTTTGGGTCCAAATTGGACCCAACACCTTAAAAATTCACATCACAGAAAACTATTAAGCATCTGACCCTAGAAAAATTATGGAACATGCCTAAGATGCTTAAAAACATTCCACCAAAATTTGAGGTCCATTTGACCCCTGGATTGCAAGAAAATTGAGAAAAATGATAATCAAACAACTGCAGTTTTCTCTCAATCCAGAGATCAAAACAACTCAAATTTAATTTTAATAAATTCTACACTGAATTACCTTTCCAACGATACCAAAAACATCAAATTTGATGGAAAAATGAATTTTCTGTGAATTTTGGAAGTTTCTGGGCATTTTTCTGAATTTTTAAGACCATTAATGGTCAAATCAGCCGTCGGCGCCAATCATTGGCAATGATTGGCGCCGGAAACGGCGGCGGCGTGTCCAGCCGTGACACGTGGCGGGCGGGACCCGCCACTTAAACACGTCGACGGTCCATCGGGACCGTTGATCCGATCGCGGAACGGACGGACGACGGAGATGGCGCCACGTGGCCCGCCTTGATCGCGGGAGATCGCGCGTTCGATCCCAGGGGAAGACCGCGCGGCTAAGGTCGGTTGGCGTGGCTAAATCTGGGCCGCCCGATCGCGCTAAAGGCGCGATCGGACGGCTCTGGTTGAACCATGATTGGAATTCTTTAAATGCCCATAACTTTCAAAATACTGAACGAAATCGTATGAAATTTGAAACATAGCAAGGTGGTATCATGAACTTGCAATGCCTGGAGTTTGGAGGCTCCATGCATTACATTTTTCTTGCAGTTTCAAAATGAAAATCTACCTAAAAGTTGAGATATCTTACAATCTACCCGGTGGATTTTTGTGTTCTTGGGCTCTCTGAACTTGTAGTTTGTCCACGCTCAAGTTTGCAGAAGACCCCAATAGATTTTGACGGCTGGATCTTGAGATATCGAAGAGAGAAGGTGTTTCTCTCTTTTTTCTCTCCTTTTCCACTAAAATGAGGGTTTTAATGGTGGAAATGGTGGGGGAAGGCTTGGAATGGCCTTGGGAGGTGCTGGAGAGTGTGGGGAGCTGCTGGAGAGTCTTGGGGATGCTGGAGTTTGGGACTTAGGGTGAAAATGAGCAAGTTGCCCACTTAGGTCAAAATCCCTACACTTAACCCATTGCTTTTGAATTGGATGGCTAGGATTTAATCAAAGGTGCTTTAGATGGTTGCCAAGTGTCCCATGGGCAGCTCAAAACCAGGAGAAAGGGCTGAGGTTGAGAGGGATTGCCTTGAGCCAAGAGGGGGGGACCACCTCTCTTTTCCTCCATTTGGCTAAACCAAGGCATGGCTTGGTTAATGGGGCTGGATTAGAAGTCAATTAGGAGGGGGAATTAACCTCTTTTGAGCAGGTGGGAGCAGGTTTTGGGAGAGGGGAAGGGCTTGCCCATGTGGCATGGTCAAAAGCCCATGATTTTGCCTCATTTCAACATAACTTGACCCATTGACTTGTTGACTAGTCAATGATGACTAGGATGTGCAAGGGAGGAGTCAAATGTGCTGTAAGAGTCAATATCAAGGGACATGGGGCCATGGTGTTGAGACTCTAAGTGAATACATAAAATTGGAGAGGGTTTTGACCTCTCCAAATGGGTTGACCAAGTCAACCCAAGGGAGGATTGACTTGGAAATCTTTGGACATGTCATGAGTGTCCAAACAAGTGTTTTTGAAGCATTAAATTGGTTTGAGATGGATTCAAATGTTGAAAATAACAATAGTTGGCTTAAAGGTGGATTTGGTCAACCATAGTTGACTTGGTCAAACAGGTCAAACCAAGGAGTGGGTTTGATTTCAATGGGTCTCAAATATCATAAAACATTCATTGGAAGGGGTTTCAAAAGTTTAAAATGTTGAACGATGTTAAATTTTGGTCAAAAGTCCAAAAACCCCTTTAAAGGGTATTTTGGTCATTTTGACCCCGGATGAACCCTGGGTCGAGATGGGTCCAAAAAGATGTAGATTAATGTTAAACACATCAATATCAATGGTCTGGAGGTGATTAGGGGGTTTGGGGGAAATTCCAAGGTCAAATTTCCCAAAATAATGGGTCCAGTGGCACAGGCCGTAAATATTTGAAGGTTTTACAGCCTTTGGATTTAAATTTAGTTTCTGGGGTTAGAGACTCCAAAATGGGCTCAAACTTGGAGGTTTGCCTCTAGAGACGTATCAAATCAGTATGCAACTGACAGATCATGAATCGGAGGTCATTTGACTGGGGTTTGAAATGTTTGAAAATTCCCTGAAAAAGGCTTTTAGGACTCAGGTCTTTGGCCTTGAATTCTGGATTTGGAAATCCGGATTTGACATAGATTTTGGGTTTAAATATCTGGATTTGAATCATCTCAATCATTCATGATCACTTGGAGTGATCATAAGTGTTTGGAAATGATTTGAACTAGATCAAAGGCAGGATCAAGATTTGAACTAGAGTTTGAATCCTGGACTTGGCTGAAGTCTGGGTTTTAATTGAGGTCTGAACTGAATCAAGGTTTAGATTGACTTAGGTTCAGGATTGATTCGAAGTCTGGATTAGGCTCTAATGACCTCATATAAAAATGAGGTCAACAGGTCGAAGGGATCGTAGTCGAAGGGCAGTAGTGGTTAGAAGGATTATAGTTGGCGGGCAATAATGGTCCGAGAGACCTTAGTCAGCGGGAAATGGTGATTAGAGGGACCGTTGTCAGCGGGCGACGGAGGTCGAAGGAACCATAATCGACAGGAGAAGATGATTGAAGGGACCGTAGTCCACAAGCGACGATGATTGGATGGATCGTAGTTGGCAGGCGACGATGGTCAGAGTGGTGTATCAATGGCTACCGGGCGGAGGTCCGATGGGGGTTGGCGGCTGGGTAAAGGTCCGGTGGTGATCGGCGGACAGGTGGTTGTCCGGCAACGATAGACTACTGGGCGGTGGTCTAACGATGGTCGAGCGGAAGTTAGGCAGAGATTGACAAACTAGCTCTCCTCTAGATTGAAGAGGAGTGGGAGGCATCCACAAAATATAATGAGTATATTTGAAAGGATCTGTGTAAAAACAAATCTTTAATAAAATGTATTAATATTTTTTATCATGCATTAGAAAATGATATTAGATCTAAATTAATAAGAAATGCATGATGATTGCTAATTAATAAATAAAAATGATAGTTGATGATCTCATATACAACATGATTAATAATCTCACTCCTTAAATTATTAATGAGCTAAGATTAAAAAATTAGTGGAATGAAAATTCTATTTTTAGTCAAATTATTTTTTTTTTTTTGACTTCTGAGACAATTAAAGCAAACTTGTATACACATAATATACCCAAGCTTCAAATCTAAGACCTTTTGTTTAATAACCAAAGCTCCAATTCATATATATAGAAAAGTTGACATAGTTGTCAAAATCGGGTCATAGGTCAGGTTCGGGTCCAACCTGAAATTGACCCCACACTATTCGGGCCAACCCGAATCTAACCTGTTTTTAAAAACGGGTCCATTTTCCGGACCAGAACCCGACCCGACTCGACTCGAAACTGTGCTATCCCGTAAAATATGTTGCGGCTTCGAGTCAACCAAATCCCGTAAATCTGCAGAGGCGTCGGGCATGGGGAGAGGGAGAGGCGGCGATGTTGACTTTAGGTGGGAGAGGTAGAGGCGGCGATTGATGACTGTCATAGAAGACTAAGAAGAGAGGCTGGTGGTGGGAGAGGGAGAGGCAGCGACGACTGAGGGACAGCGGAGAGGCAGAGGTGGTTGAATCGCGTATTTGCTAGGGTTGAATTGAGACAGTGAAATTGCGACTAAGGGAGAGAGGACACGGGATACCGACACACCATTTACGCGTTACTGTTCACACCGGGTCGCTGGTCATTTTCAGGTTTTTGGGTCGTGTCAATTGCAGGGGCCCTAAGTGGACCACATGACAAGTATACTTGGGCCTACGAGCCCAATTTGCTGCACAGCCTCCTTAGACCATTGGACTCAATAGTTGCAATTCTGCCAAACGATCCAATCCGTTCATGTTATACAACAATTTCTTATAAATTGTTTGTCAACAATTCTTTATTGGACAATGGTTTGGCTTTCTAACACTTTTTCAAAGGCTGGTAATTTGTTTATGAAAAATATAAAAATATTTCTTACCCTAACATGATAAAATACACTATTAGCACTATTTATATCATATTTTTTATAAAATATATATTATTGTATTGAAAATTTATTTATTTTTAAAATATTAAAAATATGGCTAAAGAAGTTTATCCCGTTCACATTAAAACATAAATTTTAATTCTGTACACTTTTTTTTTTAATTCTTATATATTCAAAATAATGGCACATTATAATCGAATTATGCTGGCTCTTAATTTTTTATCTGAGCAAGACATTTCTTCAAAGAGCAACACTACATTATTGAAACGAGAGCTTAGAGATTGGGATGCGGCTTATCGGTCGACGGAAGAGATTCCTCTTACTCTTACCTGTGCTCGAATCTCCTAATATATATATAGAGAGGGAGAAGAAAAAGAGCTAGAAAAGGCATTCCAATGGATGCCTCTATTTTGTTTTTTATATTAAATTAAATAAAAAATTTATTATTATCAAATTTATGCATTCATATGTCTTCATATTTGCTTACAAAATTTATTTATTGATAGTTAATTGCCAGAATTATAGTTTGCTAATTTATCAAATAAAAATGTTTCAGCCAGATTATTTGTCTGCCTCACCCTGCTTTGCTCTCTAATTATCAGTTCATTCTTTACACCTTGAAGACCTTTGTTTGGGATGGCTTTCTGATTACATTTTAAAGCAGTTTTTCAATACAAAAAATTAATTTTTATACTAAAAAATTGCTCTAAGAAGTAATAAGAAAGCTGTCTCGAAAGCCGTCCCAAACAAAGCCTAAGACTTCGTTTAGGACGGCTTTCTTACTGCTTCTTAGAGTGGCTTTTTAGTTAAAAAAAATTGTCCTAAAAAATTATTTTAAGAAGTAGTAAGAAAGCCGCCACAAATGAAGCCTGAGTTTTATATATTTTTCTCTCTTTTACTTTTGCTTGTGCAAGTCAAGTTGCGAATATGATTTTATTTTAATTAATTTTAATATTATGTTTAAATTGTTGAATAAACTTGTTGCGGGCTAGAATATACGCGGCGATAGAGTTAAAATACTACGTCTTAGCGTTGTACGGATATCCAGCTCACACACAGAGAACACAAGATTTTTACGTGGAAACCCCGAAAAGGGTAAAAACCACAGGGCCTGGCCCAGTTGAAATGATTATACTAGAACTTGAGTAGATTACAGGGGGCTGACTCGCCTTTAAGGGCGATCAGACTACAAGTATCACCCGTATGGTGGAAGTTAGAGGTTTGTGAGGGCCTAAGATCGCTCTGGCAGAACTTTGGGGTCACCCAACGGTCTGGCAGAGTTTTGGTCCCTAGGTAGTTGTTGGGCAGAGTTGAGGACGTTAAATGGTGGTCCGGCGGAACTCCGGCGTCAGGCGGTGGTCCGGCGAAGAGCAGGGCCTCAGGCGGTGGTCCGGCGAAGAGCAGGGCCTCAGGCGGTGGTCCGGCGAAGAGCAGGGCCTCAGGTGGTGGTCCGGCGAAGTGCAGGGCCTCAAGTGGTGGTCCGGCAGAGTGCAGGGCCTCAGGTGGTGGTCCGGCGAAGTGCAGGGCCTTAGGTGGTGGTCCGGCTAAGAGCAGGGCCTCAGGTGATGGTCCGGCAGAGTGCAGGGCCTCAGGTGGTGGTTCGGCGAAGTGCAGGGCCTCAGGTGGTGGTCCGGCGAAGTGCAGGGCCTTAGGTGGTGGTCCGGCGAAGAGCAGGGCCTTAACTGGTGGTCCGGCGAAGTGCAGGGCCTTAGGTGGTGGTCCGGCGAAGTGCAGGGCCTTAGGTGGTGGTCCGGCGAAGAGCAGGGCCTTAGGTGGTGGTCCGGCGAAGTGCAGGGCCTTAGGTGGTGGTCCAGCGATGGTCCGGCGGAGCAACGGCGTCAAGGCGGTGGTTCGACGGTGGTCGAGGAGGAGCAAGGGGGCAAGAGCTCTCTCTTTTTCTCCTTAGGATTATGTGTCTTTTTCAAGAGGAGAGGGGGCTCTATTTATAGATTTTCGTGAGTGGCATGGCTCGTAAATAGGTGGAAGATTAGGGGTAGTTAGGGAGTGGTTTGAATGGACGGCCGATCTTGAATCCTTTGATCATAGACCGTTCGCTAGACATTTAAAGGTCTTAACGATGTCGGAATTTGGCGATCTTGGGCTCGTTGGATTCGTCTCGTCGAGACGCTCGATTAGACTATAAGCATGGCTCATTTGGAGACCGTTTGGTAATACAAATTATGGTTTGAACTTTCCAACAGCGCTTCAAACCCTTGATTTGGACCCATCTAGGCTCGGATTGGGTTGAATTTGGTGTCATTGGGTTCGTATTTCTGAGACGCTCAGTTCGACTGTAAGTTTGCTGGAATCGGAGTTCGGATGGTCCCAAAATTAATTTCGGAAGCTTCCAACTTATTTTTGCCTCTAGATTCGTGCCCGATTAAGATAATTTTTTGAGGATGTATCAAAACTATACATTATTTTATCAAATATTTAGCATTTTAGCTACTTACCCATTAACCACAACTGATTTCAGTCTGATTTCTCAGTGAATTGCACATTTCATTTCTCTATCTTTTAATATAATTTTAAGAATGCATTTAATTTGTTCAACCATTTGAATTGTGAAAATAAATTTGTTTAATTGATGATCAATTATCTTCAAACCTTGCCTCAAACTATGCTTAGCTTTGATTTTTTTTTTTTTTTTTATTTAAAAGATGATTCATAGAAGTTTCAATCATTGTTTCAAGATGCTTCACATCTTGCTTAATTGATCACCATCAAATCATTTTTCGAAACATGCTTCGAGCCAACCTTTGATCATATTCAAAGATACTTTGAGGAATCTTCAATCATTTTTTCAAGATTCTTCAAATCATGATGGATTATTTTCAAGCCATGCTTAAATCTTATTAGAAGATGCTTCGAAGACGGTTCATTCTTATTCAAAGAGTCATCCAAGATTATTTGATCTATATTCGATCAACTTCAAATTGATTTAGGTTATATTTTTAGATGTTTTATATGATCATTCTAGTTATTATGCATTACGTATATGATTGGGGGTGTGATGAAGAAGCCAATAAGACCGTTTGAGGCTAATGACCTCTTTCATAATGTTTAGAGATACCCCTTTGATTTATTCTTCAGAGCTCATAAGGTGCAATTTTCTGGTGCATAGATTTATTAATTATTACTGAGTATTTTAATATAACAATGAAGGCTAGCTAGTCAATTATTTTTAATATTTGCGAGAAGAACACAACTTGTAGAATTCATGAATTTTGTTTTACTCAGTGGGTTGCACTTTGGGATGTTCCCTTTTGATGCAGACTTGTAGTAGTTGAGCAAAAGTAGTAGGCTACTCAAGAATTACTATATGGGGATAAAATATTCAGGAATACAGATTTAGTGAGAGTTATCTTGGACTACATTGTGCTAGTTGATGTGTAAAAGCTTAGTTTGTGTTTCTTCGTATGGTGTACCCTCCATAATGATCAACATAGTGTAATTTTCACATACACGCCTCACATTGTTGAAGAGGAGGAAAGATTCTTTAGATACCCATATGATAAGCTATCATGGCCAGAGAAAATAATGAAGGGCATGAAGATGAATATGGCTTTTTATGAGTCCATTAACTCGAAAAATATTGCCTTGGCCTACTACACTGTAAATGGATGTGCAATGTCACGATAGTATTGGGCTTATGAAGGCATACAAGAGATAGAGAGATGTATCTAATTTTTTAGGAAAGAGCACCAAAGATGTTGAGCCGAAAGAGCAATAAGATGCTAACTGGAAAGAATTTCTTGTATATGCTAATGAATAAAAATATATGCGTATTATTTTAGGCTACCTTACATATTTGCCTTTAATTTATATAGCAATCCATAATATATAAAGAATTATTGCCGAAAGAGTAATAAGATACTCATATATATAGTTGATGAACACGATGGCTATATATGATATATCAATGCCTATAAATGCTATAAAGTTGTATGATAGCAACCCCTCTTGTATCTCAAAGCAAATCATGTATGTGATAATGAATCCTTTTTGCAAGTACTTCCTTAAATTGTTTGAATAATCGAGCTTATTAGACAACAAAAAGGAACTATTTTTCTCCAATTTTTCTTAAACATGAACAACAGCATCCCGAAGTTGTTATAAGATAAATAATTTTATCACTTAATACATAGTAATTAGTATATTATAATAGACTTATAAATTATTAAATTGCTTTGAGATTAGTATTATTGAAATAAAAAAATAATATAATAAATTTGATAAATCTTAAAAACTATTCTAATATAGTTTATATCATAATATTCCAATAAATTTTTTTATAATTTATCTTCAAATCTAGCTAATCTCAACCCTACATCAATATACTAAATTAATCTCCTTTAACGACATCAATTAGGTAATTGATGAGTCCTTTTTGCCGTGAATGGCTCAGACCTAAATATAGTTTAATGGCAGAAAAGCATCCCTTTAAATTACATTAATTTCTCATCCATTTCGAATTAAATAAAAAATAAAAAAAAACTTCAATTTATTTTCTTTCACGTGGGGGCATAATTAATTTATGCGGGCAGCTTCAGTAGAGGGGCAACTATTCCTGTAATTTATGGCAATTGGCAGCGACTGACTAATCAGAGTTGCATGGGAAAATTGCTTTCATTTCTTACACATCCTGTCTGTCTTCTGTGCAATGGGCACATGCCATTCGACTTTGTGCTCCCTTGCATAGACTTATATATTTTTTTTTATTTTTATTTTTCAAAATTCTTTATTAGCTTATTAATTATTTATTAATTATACCCTCAATATCCCCTATAGACTAAGGGTCTATTTGGGATGCTTACAATATTTTTGATATATTATCAAAAAATTATATTGACCGGGCACGAATCTCGACGCAAAATCAAGTTAGAAACTTTAAAAATCAAATTGGAAACCATCTGAACTCCAATTTCAGCAAACTTATAGTTGAATTGAAGGTCTCGAAAATACGAACCCAACGACCCCAAATTCAACTCAATCCGAGCCCAAATGAGTCCAAATCAAGGACCAGAAGCGTATTTGGAGGGTTCAAAATATAATTTGGATTACCAAACGGTTTCCAAACGTGACATGCTTATAGTCGAATCGAGCGGCTCGACGAGACAAATCCAACGAGCACAAGATCGTTGAATTCTGATATCATTAAGGCATTTAAATGCTCAATAAACAGTCCATGATCAAGGGATTTAATATCGGCCGTCAATTCGAACCACTCCCAATTTATCTTTGATCTTCCTCTTATTTACTAGTCATGTGCCTCTCAAAAAGTGAAAAAAATTATAAATAGACCCATCATTTCTCATGAGGGGGGATCCAAGTAAGAAGAGAAGAGAAGGAGCTACGGAAGAGAGTTCTCTTGCCACCAGACTCTACCTCGACCACCGTCGGACTTCCATCTGGCAGCCGATCGACGCCAGAGTTCTGCCTGATAGCTGACTGACGCTGGAGTTCTGCCCGACAGCCGACTGACGCCGGAGTTCTGCCCGACAGCCGACTAAAGCTAGAGTTCTGCCCGACTGCAAACTAACGCCAGATTTCCACCCGACCACCCAACGTCGTCGGATTTCCGATCTCCGTTTGTAATTGGTTTTCAATCCGAGAGTTGATTATTGTAATTTGATGGTTCTCAATTTTAGGGATGAGTTAACCTCTTGTAACCTAAACAAACACTGGTGGAATCCTTTCAACTAGGAGTGACCGTGTGGTTTTTCTCTTTCCAGGGGTTTTCACGTAAAAATCATGGTATTTTTTCATTTTCTGTTTGTGTGTTGGATATCCATACAATGCTTAGACGAAAATTTCTAACTCTATCGCCGTGTATATTCTTGCCCGCAACAATTTTATAAAATTTATTATAAAATTACTGTGAAAAAATAACTTAAGAATCCGTTTGGGATAGTTGTAGCGAAAAAAATGACTTAACTAGTCTGGTTGTAAAAAACAACTCTGTATCACAAAAGTTTTTATAAAGTAGTAGCTAAATGAAACTATGATTGTTATATGAAAAAAAAAGCAGCTAGAAAGTTATCTCAAATAAATTCTTAGATATTCTCGTTACAAAAAACAGTTTTTCACTACGAAAATATTTAAAAAGTAGTGAGAAAATAATAAGAAAATAGCTGCTAAAATAAAATTATGATTCTTCTCTGAAAAGTAAATTAACGGAAAAGCTATCTCAAATTGACCTTAACTTTTTCCCTGTACAGTGTAAATTAATAAGATCAACCAAAAATAATTCAAAATATATTAGAGAGTAGATGAGTCAACGAGAAACTTTGAACAAATATGAACTCTGCTCAGATCATGAGCTGCTTTATTTTAAAAACAAAACGTGATCATTTATTAAATTATGAAAATAATAAGCAATCTAATATTATAAATCTTTCTCCATTTTTTCACCGTACGTATAGTTCATTTTATTGATGTGACCATCAAATCAGTAAATTTATTGAACTAAGCACAAATTCAAGCCTATAGCAACTACAACTTGACTAATTAAATTCTCTCATACAAATATATTTGCGTACATTTAATTTATTTATTTAGATTATGAATAAATTTAATCGTAAACTCATATATATATATATATATATATATATTTCAAATGAATATAAGATTTGAAACATTTTATGCTTATTTGAAACACTTTATATGTATAAATAAATATATAGAAGATGAATAGAATAGAGAGAAGGTGGTGTATTAAGTAGAGGGAGAAAAAGTATGCCTGTCTTTTTTAGTAAAAAAGGATTTATAAATTCTTTCAAAATTTATTTTTTAATGCATTTTTTTTCCTAAATAAAAATTACATATTTTTACTTATTTGTAAAAATTTCATGACTAAAATGCAAATTTCTAAAACTAAGAGAGACCTAAAGTTTGGTAGGTAAGGTATTTAAGTAGCCCAAGTGGGCTAGTTTCACTCAATAAAATAAATTGAAAGATAAGTAAGTGAATATGCTTTGCAGTCAAAGGGCAATTGGCAATTGCCCTTTCTTTCAGGCCAAGTGACCTTCCCTAAAGGTAACTTGTTCTCATTTATGATATTAAGTTTCATGTTGTTGAAGTTTGAACTTTGAATGATACTATCACTTAGCAAAGAAATATATTTCTTTGAGCTTATCTAAAATTCTTTAAATTGAACGGAGAATAAATGATAAATAATTTAATGAAACACATAACTTCATGTACGAATGAGAAAGAGGGGGAAGTCAAATATTAGTTGTATATTCTAAGTCTCTCTGAAGAAGAGCATTTATAAAATTATAAAAATATAATGACTTATCTAAACACCTAATAAAATACTATATATCAATTATTAAGACCAATATTATAAATGTATAAAATGCCTCGATAATTTTGAGCTTTCCGAAAACACCAATGAGTCGCAAGAAATGAAGAGACCTGTAATTTGAGGATTCCTATAACTCCCACAAGTAGTCATTTACGGGATAGAGGGAGTAATCAAAGCCTTATTCATTCATTTGTGTATCCTAATTGTTTATGAAGAGGATCATTGATATAGTTATAAGATTTCAATGACTCATTTAAACATCTAATAGAATACTAAGAAGTATTAAGTACATATATATGAACTAACAAGTCCCTCCAACTTTATATATATAGGAATAAAACTATCTAAATGAGTATTTTATTTTTAATATTGTACACCCATGATTAAATGTGCAAAAACTCATTTGTAGGTTACGATTGGGCCGAGCAAAAGGAGGGTGCACTCCTCTTTCTGAATAGCTTGTTGGAAGGACTAATTTAGGAGCTAGAAGGAGCTTACCAATGCAGCACGGCGAACCGATACCGATCATATCCTCCATACAGTGTACTCCACCCAAGGGAAGGGCAACCTCAGAAGTTCCTTCCTTAGCAATGCAAATCTTTATTTATTTAAGCCAGAACCAAGACTACCATGCAATATATACCAAGTAGCCAACGACACACATTACCTCCTCGAAGACCTCCCTCTTATGTTCATCTGAAGATCATGTTCAGACGCTACTCGCCCCTTTTACCTTAACAGGGCAACCCAAACCGGCCTCCCATCTCACGCACACCCATCCTCTAGACAACACCTTGACATCACTCGCTCCCTCTCATTGCAACGAGGGGACCTCATATCACCATCCGATATTGTTCAACTCACCCTAGTACAATTAAAGATCAATGGGACAACTTTGAATCATTTTAAAGGGAAAGTGGAGGAACCGCAAGAGTAACTTATGTGAAAGCACATATCATGATAGAAGAAGAAAAGAGAGGAGGGATTCACAAAGTATTGTACCATTTTTTCTTGCATGACCCGAGCGCCACAGCACAAAACTCTTTCTTTCATTGTTCTTGTATCTCTGACTTGAATAATAAAGATCTCGTTCGAAACCATATTTCTCTCTTTCTCTCCCCCTCTAACTTTATCACCTTCTCCTCCTTAACTCTTAGCCTATATGTAGCACATAGTACAACTCGACGTAATCCATCGAATAAACGGGATCTAAGAAATATTTTTTTTATCATATAATAATTATGATTTGTCATGAGAGCTTGGTGTCATTATTTTGCATGCCTTGCGTAATAGATGATGGCGATGATATGCATAATGCATCGTACGAGTAATCATATAAATCATTTTGTTGGCTTACATTGATGGTGAAATTTAAGCTACTTCCTTCTTACTCAACGTTGAAATTAATCAATGCTATTGCTTTAAAAAATTAAATATGTGAACTTTCTTCATCAGAACAAATCTTTCGTGCATGATCAACGTTAATTTTTGCACGATATATACAATGATAATGTTCTCTTACAATAACTATTTCACTTAAAAATTATTTCCATTATTTGCAATTTTTAAATGATGCGAACACAGTTATTTAAGATTATTGTTGTACTCTCCAAATAAATATATATATAATTTTTTTTTATAAATTTATATAAAATAGGGGCTATTTGGTGCGCTAAAAAAAATAGTGTAAAATGAATGCAATGTAAAAAGAATATTTTGAAATTGTTTAAATATGCTAAAGTAAATTTAGGTGAATGATTTTTTTGTTTGGTTTGAAATAAAATGAATGTAATGTAAAGTTTAAAAGTGGCGGCATTCGGCAACAGAGGGTGACGACAGTGGCATAGGATGGTCGCGGCGGTGGTGGCTGGCGACCAGTGGCTGTGGCCGGTGGCAGGTGACGGTGGATTTGCTTTACCTCAAAAATGAACTTGAATGATTTACACTGCATTTACTTTACTTTAAATTCCTTTTTCATCAAACCAAACACTAAAATTATTAAAACTTCTGCATTTGAAATACCTTACACCCTAAAGTATTCCAACCAATTAGCCCCTAAACTAACAAGATTTTCAAATGGTAATATGACATAAATATTCATGCAGTTTGTTTTCTCTGGAAAATAGTAGCAAACAGTTCATGAAATATAGGACGTTCTCATTATTGAATTAATTTTAAGATTAATGTAAAATATATTCAAATTAATTATTCACATATTATAAAATAAATTTATCAGTTTTAAATTAGAATAGTCTGATATAAATTTTTTCCGGATTTTTTTTTAGAAATAAACATAAAATATTAATTTCTTGGTTTAAATTAATACATTAGTGAGTTAAAAGTAGGGGTGTAAACGAGTCGAGCTGAGCTTACGTCACGCTTGGCTTGAGCTTGATTAATTAATTAAGTTCGATCTTGAGCTTTATTTTTAAGAGTTCAAGTCGGCTCATGTGATGGTTCGTGCATTATGAAAGAGAGAAAATTACTATAATCTAATTAGCTATTATAATAAAATGATAAAATAATGAGAAATTCGAAGAAAAATATTAAATAATCACTTAATATAAGAATATGATATATATTTTTAAATATTTTTTAAAATTTTATACTTAAAATCCTAAATATTAATATTTTTTTAATACATTTATATTACTATTTTTTAAACCAGACGGCCCGTAAGCTAAGGACTCAAGCTAGGGCTAGCTCAAATTTGACTTATTATCTCATTGAGTTTGGCTTACGAGCCAAGTTCGAGTCAGCTGATGAATCATCTTGACTCACTTACATCTTGGGTTAAGAGTGCCATTAAAACTTTAAGCCGGTGAGCCACCCCCACTATTCATGAACTCTTTTTTTTTTTAATTATATTAAAAATTTACTTTGGAAAGTATAAAATTATCTCAAACGTTTATAGTGTGATAGATTAGGTGTTCTTGCACCGTTAGTTTGATTAAAGTGCACCAACTGGAAGTCGAGGTTGTCGAGACCCAATGAGGAAAGTTGAACGGCGATGGTCAGATCCATTCACGAAAAATTTCATGCACCGAAAAAGAAAAAAACAAAAAAAAAATAGCCCTACGCATCTTATGCAAATCTCAAAGCCGGAAAATAGATCCGCAATTTACGGAAATACGTGGGACCCACCTAACATGCGAGTTGCTTTTTATGCCTTCAATTCAAACCCGATTCCGATTGAAATATATTCTTCCGTGCCGTTAAGGTCAACAAAATTTAAACGTGTCATTAATTTGTCTATTATGAAAAATATTTATGAGTAATTTCATATTTTCATGTTTATCATCAAATTTAGGCTCTTATAAAATTAAAAAACTTTTAATTTTCTTTTATTCAATTATTATTCCAACTCTAAAATTCAAAATAAAATTTTCACTCCATATTTTTTTCATTTAAATTTTAATAATCCAAGCATATCAAAATACATGTGTTTGTTATATTTATTTATAATTTTTTCAAAAAAAAAAAAAAGAGCTGACTAATAAAGTATATTGGGCTACTCTCTAACATAAGATTTTATAATTTTTATTTTGTTCATCGGAATATTCATGGTAATATCTTAATTTTATATGAAAATCTAGTACTCTCACAAATAAAAGAGTTGATCTAAAAAATGAAAAAATCACAAAGTCTGACCTAATTGAAATGATTATTGATATATCATCAAAAAATTATTTTAATCGGACACGAATCTCAAGGCAAGAATCAAGTTGGAAACTTCAAAAATTAAATACGGGGTCATCTGAACTCTGATTTAAGCAAACTTACAGTCGAACTGAACGTCTCGGAAATACGAACCCAACGACACCAAATTTGACTCAATTCGAGCCCAAATGGGTCCAAATCAAGGACCCGAAGCGTTGTTGGAAGGTTTAAACCACAATTTGGATTACCAAACGGTTTCCAAACATGACGTGCTTATAGTCGAATCGAGCAGCTCAACGAGACGAATCGAACGAGCCCAAGATCACTGAATTGTAATATCACTAAGACCTTCAAATGTCCATCAGACAGTCTACAATCAAGAGATTCAACATCGGCCGTCCATTCAAACCACTCCCAATTTACCCTTACTTTTCCTCCTATTTACGGGCCATGCCACTCTCAGAAATCTATAAATAGAGCACTCTCTCCTCTTGAAAAAGGACCCCTAATCCTAAGGAGAAAAGAGAGAGATCAGATATCGCTCTTGCCTCCTTATTCCACCTCGACCACCACCGGAGCTCCCTCGGGCCACCGCTTGACGCCCTAAGCTCCACCAGACCACCACCTAACGTCCTCAGCTTTGCCAGACCATCGCCTGATGCCCTGAGCTCTGCCAGACCACCACTTGACGTCCTCAGCTCCGCCGGACCATCACCTGAGGCCCGGACATCTATCGGATCACCATCTAAGACCCGGACATCTGCCGGACCACCACCTGAGCCCCGGACATCTGCCGGACCACCACCTGAGGCCCGGACATCTGTCGGACCACCACATGAGGCCCGGACATCTGCCGGACCACCATCTGAGGCCCGGATATCTGCCGCACCACCACCTAAGGCCCGGACTTCTGCCGGACCACCACCTGAGGCCCGGACATATGTCGGACAACCACCTGAGGCCCGTACATCTGTGGGACCACCACATGAGGCTCGAAAATCTACCAGACCACCACCTGAGGCTCAGACATCTGTCGGACCATCACCTGAGGCCCGAACTTCTGCCGGACCACCACCTAAGAGCCGAACATCTGTCAAACCACCACTTGATGCCCAAACTTCTGTCGGACCACCACCTAAGGCTCGGACTTCTACCTGACCACCGCTTCATGACTATGGTCCTCCCGACCTTCATGGCCTGCTGACTATAGTCCTCCCGACCTCCGTCGCCTGTTGACTACAGTCCGCCTGACCTCCATCATCTGTCTACTATGGTCCTTCCGACCAAATAAACATGTCTACATTGATTACTGTAATTCCTACCATGTAATGCACTCTATATGATGTATATTTGTTACATCAAGCCAAGGCCTTCTCCCGATGAAATGCCTCATGTGTAATCGACTGCAAACACTAGTGGATTCATTCAAACTAGGCTAGGCCCCATGGTTTTCCCCCTTTTTTAGGGGTTTTCATGTAAAATCCTAGTGTCTCATATGAATGCAACACTCTCTCTCACATCTGATTGCATGCTGGATCTTCGTACAATGCTAAGACATTAAGCTTTATATTTCTCTACCGCCACGAATACTCCAGGACGCAACAATTATAATAGTATTTTTCATCGATTATAAATGACGTTCTTCCTCGTAATTAGGAAAGTCATAGATATATATAATAAACATAAATTGTACAAAACAAATTAGGTGAAGAGAAAGTTAGAAGAGCTAGCCTATGGCCTAGAAACTATCTTCAGGAGATAATTTGCTATATATATATTTGGACATATTCATTTGTGAAGGGGAGATCATATATCAAGAAGTCCAACATGAATTATACGACTGACATTGTGAATCAGAATTAGTATCTACGATGTGCACCATCTTTATAGGTGATAGTGTGCACTAATGGCAGTGCCAGACTATGAAGTTGACCACTAGTAAGGCAACAATGATCAAGAAACTATACTTTGGTGATGATGGTTGTGAGATCATAGTCAGACGATAATAGTTGGAGGATTATATTTTGGTGACGGTAGTTAGGAACTCATAGTCAAGCGACGATGATCAAGATCATCAATAATGGTCGAAGGACCGTAATTAAGCCATGGTATTTGAAGGATTTTTGAAGCTAGTGAAGTCATTGATCAACAACATCAACCATAGGATTTGGAGATGTTGTGAAGACAGGATGAAGACATTGACCGATCTTAAATCGAGACAGTTGAAAGAGGCATATCTTAATGGCGATAAACGAATAATCGAGGATGCTAGTAGCTCTGGAAAATAAGAGGAAATTTGTTACTGGATAAAGGTGGCAGAGGTAATTAGCGCTGGAGTGTCAACGACGATAAGGTATTAGGTGGGGAGGCTCAACAAAACCATTATTGACATGGGCCTTTCCTGTAGAAACGAACAGGAAGTGCGTAAAAAAACAGTGTAGCTAGAAAATTTTAGCTTTCTTAGGCACTAAGAAGAAGATGGCAGAGAACAACCAAAACTAGAACGAAAGAGAGAACTATCATTCATCTATTCATGTCCTTAATTCATTCTTAATAGGAATATTTGTAGAATACTAATTTGTTACTGATTAACAACTTTGTTACAATCACAGGAAACTAAATTATAAACTTAATAATATTATTTTCTTCAAATGACGGGCAGAGCAGATATTTATAATCTCTAGATCAGGGCAGCTTTATTTGAGACCGCTTTTTTTCTGCCTTCTAAAGCAACAATCTAGCACAAAAAATTTTTAGCTCAAATTTTTTTTACCAAAAAGTCACTTTAGAAAGCAGTAAAAAAACTGCCTCAAACAAAGCCTTCATTTAGTATGACATTGTGATTTTTTTTTTTTTGTGAATTTGCTATATAAAAATTCTTATGTCTCATGCGTTCTTATGTTTAATTTATGTTTATGCTAAATTTTTATATAAAGTTAAAACATTAAATATTTTCATTTGATTGTCATGAATTTTCTAGCACATAATGCTTACTTAATAGATCTCTAAAAAAAAATTCGCTTGATCGTGCATTAACTTTGATATATTCTCAAAAAATTATCTTGATCGGGCACGACTCTCGAGGCAAAACCAAGGTGGAAACTTCCAAAATTAATTTTGGGACCATCCGAACTCCGATTTCAGCAAACTTACAGTCGAACTGAGCGTCTCGGAAATACAAACCCAACGACACCAAATTCAACCAAATCCGAGCCCAAATGGGTCCAAATCAAGGGTCTGAAGCGCTGTTAGAAAGTTCAAACCATAATTTGGATTACCAAACGGTCTCCAAATGTGACATGCTTATAGTCGAATCGAGCGTCTCGACGAGAAGAATCCAACGAGCCCAAGACCGCCAAATTCCGACATCATTAAGACCTTCAAATGTCCAGCGAACGGTCTATGATCAAGGGATTCAAGATCGGTCATCCATTCAACCACTCCCTAACTACCCTTGATCTTCCACCTATTTACGGGCCATGCCACTCACGAAAATCTATAAATAGAGACCCCATTTCTCATGAAAAGGGAGACCTAATCCTAAGGAGAAAAAGAGAGAGCTCTTGCCCCCATTGCTCCTCCTCGACCACCGCCGGAGTTCCGCCGGACCACCACCTGAGGCCTGCACTTCGCCGGAACACCACCTGAGGCCCTGCACTTCGCCCGATCACCCCCTGAGGCCCTGCTCTTCTCCGGACCACCACCTGACATCTTGAGTTCTACCGGACCTCCACCTGAGGTCTGGACTTCTGCCGAAGCACCACCTATTGCTCGGGGCTCTATCGGATCTTTACTAGAGGTCCAGACTTCCGCCGAAGCATCACCTGATGTTCAAAGTTATATCGGAACACCAACTAAGATCCTCCTAACCTCTGGCATCAGATTAAGGTCCTTCTGACCTCCAACGCCAGCCGACCACGGTCCTTCTGACCTCCGTCGCCCCACCAACTAAGGTCCTCCCGACCTCTATCATCTGATTAAGGTCCTTCTGACCTCCAACGCCAGCCGACCACGATCTTTCCGACTTCCGTCGCCTGACCAACAAAGGTCCTCCCGACCTCTATCCTCAGACTACGATCTCCCTGACCTACAATGTCTGCCAACTACGGTCTTTTCGACTTCCATCACCAAACAATGACCTTTCTGACCCCTGTCTCCAGCCAAGTACGGTCCTTCTGACCTCCGTTGTCTGCCAACTATGGTCAGCCGACCCAACAAATGTGTATATATCAATTCCCACAATGTAATGCAATCTATATGATGCATATTGGCTATATCAAGCCAAGCCCTTCCCCAAAACGGAGGACCTCATTTGTAAACAACTGCAAATATTAGTGGATTCATTCAAACTGGGTCAGGCCCCGTGGTTTTTCCCCCTTTCAGGGGTTTCCACGTAAAAACTCTGGTGTCTCATATAAATATTACACCCTCTCTCTCTCTCATCTGATTATGTGCTGGATCTTCGTACAATGCTAAGACGTTAAGCGTTATATTTCTCTACCGCCGCGAATTCTCCAGGACGCAACAAACCTCAATGTAATATTTACCTTAAAAAATTTTAGAATTAAATTCAGTATCTTCTAAATTTGAATTTCAACAAACTTATCATCTAACTAGACAACTCAATGTGGTGAGCCTGGTGAGGCTAGAACATTTGATTAGACTTGATATGTCATCGGAAAATTATCTTGATCGGGCACGAATCTCGAGGAAAACTCAAGTTGAAAACTTCAAAAATTAATTCAGAGACTATTTAAACTCCGATTTCAGCAAGCTTACAGTCGAACTGAGCGTCTCGGAAATACAAATCCAACAACACCAAATTCGACTCAATCCGAGCCCAAACGAGTCCAAATCAAGTACCCGAAGTGCTGTTGGAAGCATCAAACAGCAATTTGAGTTACCAAACGGTCTCCGATTTTGACGAGCTTATACTCGAATCGAGCGGCTCGACGAGACGAATCCAACGAGCCCAAGATCGCAGAATTCTGATATCATTAAGACCTTCAAATGCTTGATAAACGGTTCACGATCAAGGGATTTAATATCGACCGTTCATCCGGATCACTCCTTATTTACCCTTGATCCCTCACATATTTACGGGCTATGCCACTCCAAAAAAACTATAAATAGCCCCTCATTTCTCTTAAGAGGGGACCAAAGCCAAGAAGAGAAAGAAGAGAAGAAGAAGAGAAGAGAAGTCTAGGAGGGAATAACTCCTCCTCGACCACCGCCGGAACACCGCCGGAACACCACCGAAGCACCACCAGGCGCCCGAGGGACGCCGGAGCTCTGCCTGACACGGGAGCAATGTCGGAATTCTGCCCGACGCCGGAATTCTACCCAACGCCCGAGTGACGCCGGACTTCTTTCCAAGTGACGCCGGAATTCTGCCGGACACTCAAGTGACATCGGAACTCTGCTTGTCCTTGTAACTGATACTCATTGTAATCTGATCGTCCTGAATTTAAAGGACGGATCAGCCTCGTGTACTTCAAATGACACTAGTGGAACTCTTTCAACTGGGCGTGGCCCCGTGGTTTTTTCCCTTTCCAGGGTTTTTCACGTAAAAATCATGGTGTTACTATTTCGATTCTGTTTGTGTGCTGAATATACGTACAACGCTGAGACGGAAAATTAAATTCTATCGCCGCGTATATTTGAGTCCGCAACAGTTTGGCGCCGTCTGTAGGAATCTTATCCCACAACTTCAAGTATTGCTACGATGGTCAACAGGCGTAGCAGTCACCTCATAGGAGCCTCCCGCTCTCACTCTCATCAATCCAAGAATCAGTCTATGAATCATAGACGCCCGATATCTGCCTCTTTATACCCCGGGGGGCAAAACGCACCTGGAGAAGGGACCTCGGGACCCTCCCTAGAAGAGAAAATTCAAAAGATGGAAGAATCTCAAAATGAGATCCTACAACTCTTGCGAGAGACTCGACAACCGACCCTAGCACCTCAGGAGGAGGTTCTTCTCCCTCGAGATCCACCACGTGTCGAAGCTGTTCAAATCGAACATCTTCAAGACGAGATTCCTCTTCCTCCACTCAGGAGGCGTTCGCAGTCGCATCAAGATAATGAACTGGCTGATACAGCAAGTTCTACCCATCCTTCGCACACAGGTCGGCAACCTCGTATTCCTTTGGACCTCCCTGAAGAGTTAGCCCGACCACACATTGCTGAGCTCCCTCGCAATGCCCTTCACCACGAACTGCGACGATTGGTCCGAGAAGAGTTTCCTACAGGAGGCATAAGGCAACCCCTTCGTCAGTGGGACTTGCAGGAGTCGTCACCCTTGACAGAAGCTATTCTTCAACACGCTATTCCGACAGGATTTAAACTACCAAGCATCGATTCCTACGACGGGACATCCGACCCGTACGAGCACATCGATCATTACAGAACCATCATGCATATCCAGCGAGCTTCTGATGCCCTCCTATGTCAGGTTTTTCCTGCTACACTCAAAGGACAGGCGCGAACATGGTTCTATTCTCTTCCATCTGGAACGATCCCTTCATTCGTCAAATTGGCCAAAGCCTTCGTTGAACAGTTTGTAGCCAATCGAAGAATTGCTAAAGATTCTTCCCACCTCTCTGGGATTCGTCAAAACGAGGGAGAATCGTTAAAAGAGTACTTTCAGCGATTTTCCACCGAGGCACGACAGATTCCAGGACTAAACCCAGAATTGCTCCGAGGGGTCTTCCTTGGAGGCCTTCGTCCTGGTCCTTTCTATTCGGCACTTATGCGCGACACGGTTCATTCATACGCCGACCTGATTCATCGTGTGGAGGCACAAATCTCCGCAGATGAAGCCATAAATGCTCACAGAAAGCAGTTCGAGCAGACAAATGGGAAGCGCAAAGGTGCTCCTGGGATGGATAATTCTTCCTTACAACGGAAAAAGCAAGGGAATAGCAATATACCTCCTAGGCCCCCATTACCACAACGAGAACCTCGGTAGGAGAAAGAGTACACTCCGCTCAACACATCTCGAGCAAATGTGTTAATGGCGATTCAAGATCAGGACAAAGTGAAATGGCCGCATCCTTCGAAGCCAAATACAGGAAATCAAGATCAGTACTGTCACTTTCATCGTAGTCGTGGCCACACTACTGAAGCGTGTTGGCAACTTAAGGATGAGATTGAAAGACTTATCCGCCAGGGCTATCTTCGACAGTTTATTGGGAACCCACCTACCCGAGAAGAAGCTCGCCCCACTGGGGGGCAAAATCAACAACAACAAAGACAACCATTGAATAATATTCAAATGGTTGGTGAGATTGAGTAATGCTGCAACTTGAACCTTTGTGTTAGTAATACTACTTGTCATGTGTCACCATGTATCTCTTCTATGATCAGTAGGATGTCACTCTAATATCCTTAGTATTTCTACCAAGTCAAATGATGTGGTTGTCCCTATATGTATCTCTTCTGTTGTACAAGGAAATTATTGTATTGTCTTACAGTAATATAATGTGTTGTTCGTCCAGTTTTGATATTGTCACTTTCTTTAAAAAGAATGCAACTGACAGTGAAAAACTACTGACAAATATAGTCTCTTTATCCTTGATTCGAAAAATACGCAATCTTTATTACATCTCAATCATTAGAAGATCGATCCCAGGGGGATTCGATCCGACCTCTTCCATACAGGTTAACGTCGTCGAGCAAAGGCTCCGACATACAACCTCGGATAGGTCTCACATCCTTGGTGGATTCTCTCGACCTCTTCCATACAGGTTAACGTCGTCGAGCAAAGGCTCCGACATACAACCTCGGATATGTCTCACATCCTTGATGGATTCTCTCAACCTCTTCCATACAGGTTAACGTCGTTGAGCAAAGGCTCCGACATACAACCTCGGATAGGTCTCACATCCTTGGTGGATTCTCTCGACCTCTTCCATACAGGTTAACGTCGTCGAGCAAAGGCTCCGACATACAACCTTGGATAGGTCTCACATCCTTGGTGGATTCTCTCGACCTCTTCCATAAAGGTTAACGTCGTCGAGCAGGGCTCTGACATACAACCTCGAATAGGTCTCACATCCTTGGTGGATTCCCTCGACCACTCCTATATAGGTTAACGTCATTGAGCAGGGCTCTGACATACAACCTCATATAGGTCAAATGTCATTGGATGATGTCTTGTATCCCAATCATTGGAAGATCATTCTTGGGGAGATTTAATCTAACATCTTCCCTTAACGTCATCAAGCAAGGGCTTTGACTTACAGTCTCAGATATGTCAAACATCCTAAAAGGATGTCTCTCACATTCGTTCAAACTAATAATACATCAAAAGCACAAAGCATGTCTTACAGATGCAATAACAATTCAGGTCCCTCTAGGGGACAAATTCTCATTTCATATACAATATCATTGGAGTTACATAAATTCAGATTCAAATATACATTTCTTCTCGCCAGAAGTTGAAATCAAAAGGTACACTGGTGACACTCATACAAGCTAGTATCATCCAGCAACAAGTAACTTTAACACAGTCAAATATCCTTGGTGGATTTAAGTGACTTCTCCCTTACTGCACACAAGCATCTCCTACAACTGCTCCTTTAAAGAAAGGACATAACTGGATCATCATCAGACCTCCACTCAGTTAACAGTGTTAGTGTATTGCTAGAATGTTGGCATGTCACACTAGTTCGGCCCCTTGATTCAGTAATATCTGATGTTGGCAATATGGATGAATATTGCCTTAACACAATGTTACTGGACGCCCGCCATCATCTGCCTGTCGCCAGACCCTCGTCGAATTTCTACCCAACGTTGTATTCCTGTTAGTTGCGTGATTTGCCTCGGATATCTACCCGACGTTGTACTTATGCCCATCGAGGGACTTTCATTGGACTTCTGCCCGATGACGAGCTTCTTCCCGTTGTTGGGTCCCTGCCCGTCGCCGGACTTTCGTTGGAATTTTGCCCAATATTTTCGTCGGACTTCTGCCCGACACCGTACTTCCACTCGACGCAGGACTTCTGCCAGTCGCGGGACTTTCGTCAGACTTCTGTCTGACACCGAACTTCCTCCCGTTGAAAGACTTCTGTCAGTCGCGTGACTTTCGTCGAACTTCTACCCGACGCCGGACTTATGCCCGTCGTCGGACCCTCGTCGGACTTCAACCCGACGCTGTACTTCTTCCCGACGTCGAACTTCTGCCCGTTGCCGGATGTACGTTGGGCTTCTACCCGACACCAAATTCCTACCCGTCGTAGGACTTCTCCCCGCCGACGGATTTTTGTCGGAGTTCTACCCGACGCCATACTTCTTCCCGACGCCTGACTTCCGACCATCTTCAGACTCCCTCCGACTAACATCTCACCTCCATATGAAGGAATGAAAAAGAAAAGAAATTTCTAACTCCTGTACAAGAGGAGGGGCGTTGTCTCAAGTAGGGAAAATCACCTACTGAATAACAACGGAATGCCTCAACTGTCAGAAAGCCAGAATGAGAGAAAAAAGAGGGAAAACCGCTAACTTCTGCGCAAAGGGAGGGGCGTCGAGTCAAGTAGGGAAAATCACCTACTCAAAAACGGCGGAAGGCCTCAAAATGCCAGAAACTAGAGGGGAGAAGAGAGGAATACTATAACTTCTGCGCAAAGGGAGGGGCGCCGAGTCAAGTAGGGAAAGTCACCTACTCAAAAACGGCGGAAAGCCTCAAAATGCCAAAAGCCAGAGGGAGAAAGGAAGAAGGGGCGAGTTTCTCCTAGGCCCTGGGGGTCTATTTATATTATTTTTGAGGGGGGGAGGATTCCAAAATTCTATTAAATTCCCTGAAATTTTTCAAAATTTTCGGAATTTTTTGGGATTTTTTCGGATTTTTAATCCCATGTGGAACCCACAATTTAAATAAAAAAAAATATTTTTTTTTAAACAAAACCGCGCCCCGCGCGATTATAACCGCGCGGTTCCACGCGGTTCCGCGCTGGTTGGCGCAGGCGCCGCCGCGGGCGGCGGCGGGCGGTGGCCGGCCGGCCGGCCGGCCGGTTCGGCCGCCTACGCGTTCCCGGGCTCCGATTTCGGGCACGGACGATCCAAATTCGACGTTTTTGGGGTCCCCGGACACGTTTTTCGACGTTCCGGACTCAATTTTGACACTTTCGGAGCTCAACGGGGCCTCTATGATCAAGTTCGAGCAAACATTTAATTTTTGGAACGTAAATTTTTGCGATTTTGCCAAAGTGAAAAGCCGACACATATATTTTTGGACTCCTGGAGCTTTGACGTCCAAAAATAGGGGGGCAACTGATACGTCATCGGAAAATTATCTTGATCGGGCACGAATCTCGAGGAAAACTCAAGTTGAAAACTTCAAAAATTAATTCGGAGACTATTTAAACTCCGATTTCAGCAAGCTTACAGTCGAACTGAGCGTCTCGGAAATACGAATCCAACAACACCAAATTTGACTCAATCCGAGCCCAAACGAGTCCAAATCAAGTACCCGAAGTGCTGTTGGAAGCATAAAACAGCAATTTGAGTTACCAAACGGTCTCCGATTTTGACGAGCTTATACTCGAATCGAGCGGCTCGACGAGACGAATCCAACGAGCCCAAGATCGTAGAATTCTGATATCATTAAGACCTTCAAATGCTTGATAAACGGTTCACGATCAAGGGATTCAATATCGACCGTTCATCCGGATCACTCCTTATTTGCCCTTGATCCCTCACATATTTACGGGCTATGCCACTCCAGAAAAACTATAAATAGCCCCTCATTTCTCTTAAGAGGGGACCCAAGCCAAGAAGAGAAAGAAGAGAAGAAGAAGAGAAAAGAAGTCTAGGAGGGAATAACTCCTCCTCGACCACCGCCGGAACACCGCCGGAACACCGCCGGAACACCACCGAAGCACCACCAGGCGCCCGAGGGACGCCGGAGCTCTGCCTGACACGGGAGCAACGTCGGAATTCTGCCCGACGCCGGAATTCTACCCAACGCCCGAGTGACGCCGGACTTCTTTCCAAGTGACGCCGGAATTCTGCCGGACACTCAAGTGACATCGGAACTCTGCTTGTCCTTGTAACTGATACTCATTGTAATCTGATCGTCCTGAATTTAAAGGACGGATCAGCCTCGTGTACTTCAAATGACACTAGTGGAACTCTTTCAACTGGGCGTGGCCCCGTGGTTTTTTCCCTTTCCAGGGTTTTCCACGTAAAAATCATGGTGTTACTATTTCGATTCTGTTTGTGTGCTGAATATACGTACAAAGCTGAGACGGAAAATTAAATTCTATCGCCGCGTATATTTGAGTCCGCAACAAGACTCAATTCTAAATGAGCCCAACAAATCAATAGAAATATTGTCAATTGAAGTACTAAATAATTTCTGAATCTTTCATTCTTATAATTCAATTATGCGGCTTGATAAGACGAACACAATGAATTAAAAATCACTCAAATTTGAAGGCATAGTTCAATGCATAATTTATTTAAATAATTTAATTTAATATAAAATATTTTATTAAATATTAAATTAATTTAAATGTAATATATTAGTTAATAAACTTAGAAAATTATATACTAAGCATTAATTAATCAAACCCACATAATTCCACCTCCCAATATGAGCTTTTTACTCATGAAAAGAAGGAAAACTATATAAAAAACATAAGAAAACCCCCAAGTGATGTGAAACTAAACAACTAGTTGTGTCATGTGTGTGCATGATGGACTACTTTCAAGAGAAATTTTTGAAAAATTTATATATATATCTAATATTCAAATAAGTTTAATGCATAATATATACATATAAATTATATATAAGGATATAACATAAATTAATACTAATTTATATTAAATTTATAAATTTATATGTGAATAGAATTTATATTAAATGTGAAAAAAATTAAAAGTTGGTTTAAATTTAAAAGTATAGAAACTATATTTTTTAGTAATAAGTTTATATTTTTACATGATAATTATACCATTATCATTTCATCTAGAACATATTTAAATTTAAAATTATAAGTATGAATTAGTTATATGATTTACATGTATAAATCATATTAGAATATTTAACATATATTAGTAATAATTTATATTAAATTATATAACTATATGTAAATTTAATTTATATTAAAAATATTATTTTAATATTATTATTATTTATTACATCATCCATTCGATCGAATTGGTTGAACCGTGAATATCTCCTTTCGGTTCATTGTCTGATCCAATTTCACGACCTTGCTCACAACAATACATAACTGATTTTTTTATCCTGCTCAGTTTTGTAGGTTTTGCTTTTTGATATTGGTGTGTTCTAAAATATTCATGGTGATAGAGAAATATAAAGTTTAACGTCTTAGCTTTGTACAAAGATTTAATACGCAATCAGATAAAAGAGAGAGTGTAGCGTTCATAAGAAATATAAGTATTTTTACGTGGAAACCCCTAAAAAGGCAAAAAAAATTAAGGGGCTTAGCCCAATGAATGAATCCATTAGTGTTCACAGTCAATTACAAATGAGGCCCTTCCTTGGGGATGGCCTTAGTTTGATATAACAAATATACATAATATAGAGTGCATTATATAGTGAGAATTAGAAGAATTAGTTTTGACATGTTCGTTTAGTCCGTAGGACCTTAGTCAATGGTCAACGGAGGTCGAAAAGATTGTAGTCGGTTGACTATGGTTGGATGGATCGTAGTCGGCGAGCGATGGAGGTCGGAAAGACCATTGTCTGGCGACGGAGGTTAAAAGGACCGTAGTCTAGAGACGAAGGTCGGAAGGATCGTAGTCGGCGGGAGACAGTGGTCAAAAAGACTATTGTCTAGTGACAGAGGTCGGAAGGATCATAATCTGGCGACGAAGGTCAGAAATACCATAGCCAGCGGGCGACAATGGTCAGAAAGACTGTTGTTTGATGACGAAGGTCAGAAGGACGGTAGTCTGGCGACGGAGGTCAGAAGGACCGTAGTCGACGGGCGACAATGGTTAGAAAGACCATTGTCTGGCGAAGGAGGTCGGAAGGACCGTAGTTTGACGACAGAGGTTAAAAGGACTGTAGTCGGTGAGGGACAAGGTCAAAAAGATCATTGTCTGGCGAAGGGGTTCTGAAGGACCATAGTCTGGCGACAAAGGTAGGATGAACCGTAGTCGACGGGCGATAGTGGTCAGAAAGATCGTTGTCTAACGAAGGAGGTCGAATGAACCAATTACAATCGGTGACTGGGTGTAAATCCGGCATCAGTTGGTGGCCAAGTGTAAATCTAGCAATAATGGGTGGTCAGGCAAAAATCCGATGATAATCGGTGGCCAGGAGAAAGTATGGCCCCAGTTGGTGGCTGGGTGCAAGTTCGACGATACTCCGGCGTCGCCCGGCCTTAGTCAATGGCTGGGCAGAAGTTCGATGATAGTTCGATGACGCTCGATGGTCTGACGATGGTCGAGGAGGAGTCTGGTGGCAAGAGAACTATAGTTTCTCTCTCTTCCTTCTCTTCCTTGCTTGGGCCCCTACTTCCTCCTCCTTTTCATGAGTAATGAGGAGTCTATTTATAGTTTTCTAAGAGTGGCATGACCAGTAAATAGAGAGGAGATCAAGGGTATGTTGGGAGTGTTTTGAATGGACAATTGATATCGACTCCTTTAATTATGAACCATTTATTGAGTATTTAAGTTTCTTAATGATGTCAGAATTCAACTATCTTGGGATTGTTGGATTTGTCTCGTCGAGGCGCTCGATTCGATTATAAGCATGTAACGTTTGGAAGACGTTGGTCATCCAATTTATAGTTTGAACCTTCCAAATGAGCTTCGGGTCTACACTTTGGTCCTATTTGGGCTCGGATTGAGTCGAATTTGGTGTTGTTGGGTTCGGCTTTTCGAGACGTTCAGTTCAACCATAAGTTTGCTGAAATTGGAGTTCAGATGATCCCATATTTAATTTCAAAAGTTTTCTTCTTGATTTTGTCTCGAGATTCGTGCTTAATCAAGATATAATTTTGAAGATATATCAGATATATTTGGCTTTATTTTTCATGCTCCGGAACAGGAAAATGTAAAATGATAGGCCTAGGAGGAGCCTCCACCACTCGTCACTTTAGCTGCTCAAACGCACTCTCACCTCACATTAATCTTTTCCATTTCTAACCCAAGCAAAAGCAATATTTGCCCTGTCGACTGGCCTTGCAAAATCAACCCATTCATGTTACTCCTATTTAATCGCCACCGTCCGATCACATCTCTCGTCCCGTAACAACCTAACGAATCCCAAACCGTGCCGTTAAATTCGACGCCGCCGTATCTTGGAAACGGAAACCTACTAATTATGGCACAACTTTTTTCCCAAAAAAATTATGGCATAACTGCCGAGAGAACGTTACATTTTTTCCTTTCACTTTATTTTAAAATTTTTCACATTTCTCGAAATTTCACTGAAAATAAAATAAAATTCTCTCTCTCTCTCTCTCTCTCTCTCTCTCTCTCTCTCTCTCCGTCCCGCGCACTCGCGCTCTCAATAAATAACCCAGCTTCCTTTTACTTTCCTCCTCACTCTCCGTTCTCACTAGCATCTTTCGTGCAGTAATGGCGCCTCTCTTTGCTGTTGCGATTGCTGTAGCCTGCCTATTCTCATCTGTCCTCACTTCAGAAGCGCGCATACCGGGGATCTACGCCGGCGGGTCATGGCAAAGCGCTCACGCCACTTTCTACGGCGGCAGCGACGCCTCCGGCACAATGGGTTCGTTCTTATCGGCCAAATTTTTATTATATCGATCAGCACTACTTATTCTTTGAGCCAAGCCAATAGATGTTAATTTGAGAATCATTAATTGTAGGTGGGGCGTGCGGATATGGGAATCTGTATAGCCAGGGCTATGGCGTGGAGACGGCGGCGCTGAGCACGGCGCTGTTCAACGGTGGTTTGAGCTGCGGGGCGTGCTTTGAGTTAAAGTGTACCGACGATCCACAGTGGTGCGTACCTGGCAACCCTTCGATCTTCATCACGGCGACTAATTTCTGTCCCCCGAACTTCGCTCAACCTTCTGATAATGGTGGATGGTGCAATCCGCCCCGCACTCACTTCGATCTTGCGATGCCGATGTTTCTGAAGATCGCACATTACCGTGCTGGCATAGTTCCGGTTTCCTATCGCCGGTGAGTCAACTAACGTTTTCTAGTTTTGATTTCTTCCTTTCCTCTCTAATTTGTCGTCTCCGCCACCGCTGTTGCTTTCGCCGAGGGTGGTTGCAGTCATTTTCTGTCCTTTAAAAATTCTTTTCCGGTCTCCATCTCGTAAAGCAATTGACTATTTTGTCCTTTCATTTGTTTAATTCTTTTTGCTACTCTTAAGCTTCGGAATATTTATTTGTCTTTATCTGTTTCCTTTTTTCTAAGCTCTCCCTTTCAAAAAAAAAAAAAAACTGCATAAAATTACTTTACCCAAAATTTTAAGTAGATTTGTGAAATTTGGGACTTGGGAGTATATGTTTATTTCATTATTTCTAGCAAAAAGTGTTTTTTGGGTAAAATAAAGTCTTTATTAATCTACCTAACTTTATGTGACATTAATTTTTTTTGTAATTATATCATTAAATATGATTTTACTCATAGATAATTAACTTTTCTTTTAATTTTAACCAGCAAGATTCTCTTAAATAGCTCATAATAAAATTCATTGGTTCGAGTGACATACCTGACCCGATTGATTCATCTGATGAGAAAGCAGAACTAATAAGATCTGGATCTGATTGTTTCCTCGGCTTAAATTCGGTATTAATATATTGACATGACCCAACTTGGTATAAAAGTTCTCTAATTTGATCTGTTAACCCAACCCGACCAGATCTGAACACGAAATGATTTTTTTAAGTCGCCCGGTTTACTGGCAGTCAACTTACTTTGATGGTAGGGCTTAATTTTTGCTCTAGTATTTTGAAAAATATAAATTTATAAATTTATTTACTCTCTATTTGTTTTTGAAAAATTTGTCCTTCTAATTAATTTATGGTATCACGGAAATGGATTCGTGAGCCACATCAAATCTGCATCACGTGATGGCGGGCCCTACGTTTTCACCAAATGACGAAAATATCCTCGAGCATTTGTGATGAGCTTTGAGGGTGTTTACGTATTTACATATTGGAAACCGCGTTCGAGGTAATACGCCAACCCCTGCACATGGCATGTTCAGTGTGGCAACGTGGCGGGTCCCACGGTATCCTATGATCAAAATTTAAGGCTATTAATTTATGAACAAAATTAGCCCGGTATTATTTCATTAAATTATTTAATTAATTGTTTTTTAGTTCTTAAATTTCTCTTAATACGAGTATATTAAAACATGGAAAAGAAAATTTTTTTATAATCATTGTGTAGATTTTTTTTTATATAATTCTATTCTGACACGTCCACGTGGTCGTTGTTGCATGTTCGGTATGGCAACGTGGTGGGCCCCATGGTATCCAATGTTTGCATAGAAAAGAAAATTTTTTAAGTCTCAAATTCTTTTATCCCTCAATGCAAATTACCCTCCGCATCCTAAAAATTTTCGTATTTACGTAGCAACACCTAACCATTTAAAAAAATATATAATAAAAATTCAATTGCAGAGTGGCTTGCAAGAAGAGTGGCGGCATCCGGTTCACCATCAACGGCTTCCGTTACTTCAACTTGGTTCTGATCTCCAACGTCGCAGGCGCCGGGGATATCGTGAAGGTCAGCGTGAAGGGATCTCGCACGGGCTGGATGACAATGTCGCGCAACTGGGGACAGAACTGGCAATCTAATGCCGATCTGGTTGGCCAAGCTCTTTCCTTCCGCATCACCGGCAGCGATCACCGGACATCCACCTCCTGGAACGTTGCTCCGGCGAACTGGCAGTTTGGGCAGACTTTCTCCGGCAAGAATTTTCGTGCTTGAGCAGTACGGCCCGACCCGGCATATGGTCGGCCATGTTGAAGCGTGTGATAGATTGTGGGGCCGATTTTTAGGCCGTGTTTGGGGGTTTGGGGTGCGCTAGTGTGTGCTATGAGTGAGTATTGTGGTGAAGAATTAATGAAAACACTATCTGAGTCGCTGAAGTGGCTGCAAAAGAATGCAGCCCGCAGCCACTTTCATTATTCTCTAATGAATATATTTATATATATATATATAATCAGCTATATATGTTTTGTTACAATAATCTTTAAAGTGGATAATTTATCCCAAACGGGGCCTCAATTTGGATTAAATATTATGTGTGGACGTCGAAATTGTCTGGGGACCAACTTTAATATACCGCGTCACCCTTTCGCTCAATATCGTGGCTCGGTACCGCTGACATGACGCATTCTGGTTGGTCTCCGGACGATGTTCTGCATCCGGTCTCCACATAGAATAATTTCTTCTCAATTTATCTCCAAAGTAATAAAAGGAGCTCCTCATGCAGAAAGAAAGCCCTTTTTGGAAAAATTATTACTTGTGGCACCCGGATGCATTCGAACTCAAATGAAATTACGCCACATTGTTTGTACATGTTAGTGCAATTTCATTGGAATCCGGACTAAGCTACCGGTTCATCCAAAACTGAATGAATATTGTGGACCAGGCCATGCTTAAGCTTCATTTTAACTTCATTTCAAAGCAGGCTTTGAATGGGCCGAGCCAGCCCGTCTAACACCCCAGCTGATAAGCACGACGTCACTGTTGCACTTCCAATTTAGGAGTTACTCATCCTTTTATTCAATTATTTTCCAATTAAAAATGTAAATATTTAACAAGTAGAAACGATCACCATAATTGAATCCAATTAAACTCCATATGGAAATCAATAAATAATTTTATTTTAATACATCACCATTACATGTAAAGTGAACAAGTGATTTACCAAATATTCAATAATTTGACAATAAATAACGAAACTCTGCATTATAAGGCTTAATTTCTACCATTTTTGACATTGAAGTTCTATTATCTGAGCTCAACCATTCCATCATTGATCTTTTGAGCGAACTTGATCTTGGCAATTGGCTGTATATCCATTCTATAAGTGATTCAATATCATCGGCAAAATCAAGCATGTGCCATTCCAGAAGCTTCGGAATCACTATCTTCTTCTTGCTTGTGATGCAGATTGAAGCTTCTAAAAATTCTACCTTTGCTCTTTCCAGCTCGTTTACCACATTATCTGCTGTGTAGACTCTCAGCTGCGTACCCATAACAAGAAAAGAAAACCCCTTTGTGGAATTACAAATTTTATATTTAGGAAAACCTCTCTCTGTGTATCTTTCTAGAGGCTCGCAGGCAATTTGCTTGGAAGATAGAAATAGATTGGAAGTAGATGTTAGTTTTTGTTAGCTTTGAGCAGATCATTTCTTAGCTATAGTCAAGTAACTCAGAGGTCATATTGTTTAGAATGCTTACTTTCTAGAAGAAATAATATGATAATTTTATGTTTGTAAATGAAGACACACAATGTTGAGAGGAAGAAGATAGATTTTAAGCAGTGGGGACTGACTGAACAAGGAAAATGTATTGACAAACTTGGTTACCTTTAATTTTCTAAATATTTGAAGTCATAGCTTATTAATTCTCTTGAGAAATAAATACAAAAGGATTCAGTATAGTGATGATTTATAAATTACTACTATAGAGAGAAGCAAAAATTTACTTACTGCAGGTGAAGAGCAGCTGCCTCTGCAAAGTGCAAATGTGATGTTTGGTTCTGGGTAATCAAGTCCATAGGTATGTCTAAGCTGTGCTTCTTTTTCATCTACAGTTCCCTTGTTATCAAATATGGAACAGTTAAGAGTTGAATAATAAATCAAGGGAACAATCAAAACTTTTATGTGAAGGTTGACTCACATTTTTTACATCAGAAGAGCACCTAAGAATGAAATGCTCAATGGCAAGAGCATTAAGCACTATGCCTCCAACATTGAATGCAGCCTAAATCACGAATTATAACTTGTTTTCAGCCGCTAAATATTTGATCATTTTGCATTGATATTACATAAATCATCATCATCAACAACATTGTTAGCCTCTCAATTTCTGCGATATAATGATGTTTAATAAAGCTGATTCTAAATAGTTGGCGTACATCTAACATTGTTGACGATGATGATGATGATGATGATGATGATGATGATGATGATAACCATACCTTGTTCAGTAGTTTAAGTAGTTTTCCAGGTGAGGTTGGCAAACCGTGCTGAAGAAATGCCTGAGATTAAAAAAGTTGCTCATATGAGTCTTAGTTATTCATACAATCTGTTTCTTGATAAGATGGCTTACCTACATTCATTATGCTGGCATTATAGATGTTGATCCAGAATGGAAGCCTTTGCTTATAAGACAAGAAATGCAACTCCACTACAGTAAGCTTATGTATTAAGAACCTGAAAAAAATAATTCTGTTATTTTTAGATCTATGAAAATTTGACTACAGTACTTGTTTTAAATTTTTTTTTAAACCAAAGATCTATTGTGATATGTAATGTTTACCTTAGTTTATCAATGGCTGGTAGACACAAGACGATCCGATTAAGATCCAATGTACTTCTTGTTAGTTGTATGAATTTTTTATAAGGTCCTATATCACCATCAGGTAATATACTGTATGGATCTTGTATTTGTGTGCCTTGAAAGATAATAGGAGCTCTGCTACTTGTTAAATGCTTGGGCATAAAGCTTTTAGATCTTATGCAAGAGATATTGAGCTTTGGAGCTGTGGTAGCTTCACATTCAAGATGAGCTGGAGGCACAATCAGTTTCTTAAAAATGCTGACCAGTATTTTGATTAGCTGCTCTGATAGCTTATTTGGTGCTCCTCCATAAGTTTCTTCATTTCTGAATCCTTGGATTTGGTATGGTTGTTGGAACTTGTCTGTATTTTCATCAGCTTCATTATCTGTAGAAATTGTGGGAAGAAGAGTAAGCAACCTTTCAGAGTTCAAAATCATAAAGAGATTAAATAAATCCCCAAGCGAAGGTGGATTGGGAGGGGAATTTCATTAACATGCAAGAAAATTTACATGACAAGTGAACTACGAGGACCAATTGTTGGACGTGTGATGTGCTCACCCATATCATTATGTGAATCTCTTACCTTCTTAACCTCCATTTTTGGTCAATTAAAAGGGGTTTTGGCTTGGGATAGTTATCGATTGGGAAATACGCTTAAATGAGGTTGTTGGTAGGTAGTTATGAAGTATAATTAGTATCAAACGAATTCTTAATTAAAAGAATAATAAATAGATTATGTTATGGGGTAGAACATTGATGGGATAATTTTAGGCAAATAAATGAAAAGCATATGCAAATGAGTAAGGTTTAATATATTAGAAGCCTAACTCTTGTTTCACTTTTGATGTCAAATTAATTTTCATGCTCATGTGGATCTTAATAATATGCCCATCATATGAAAGCCCTCCATATTTTCTTACTTTCCTATCAAATAGAAGCTCTTTACCGATCAAATATCATAAACTAAGAGCACACTTAGCCATGTTGAGTTTGCTTGAAGATCAACTGCCCTTGAACCTTGCTTGATCATTGTACAACTTGCCAAAACCCATGAGAGACTCAAACTAAGTTAAACCAAACCTTCTAATACCACTTATTAGAGGGTCGAACCCTTAGAGCCCTAATTGAACTCAATATACTAATGAATGAGTACTCCTTAAGCCAAAAGGATAAACTAATGTGTAAGGGCAACTACAAGTATATATACTATGTGTTCAACCTTTCTTTTGACTTTTAATGTTAGATTATTCTTCACTCTTATGTGGATCTTATCATCTTAATAGATTATTTGACTGAATGCATTTCTCACTCATACAAACATGCCTCATCAAAAGCCCAAATGAAAATGCTCAATGACTTGAGCTCAAATGTAGCAGAAGAATACTAACCAGATATCTTCTTATAATGCAAACTCTTTGCTTCTGCAACCAACTGCAGCGAAGTATTCCTTTCATTGATTGAAATTTGATTAATTATTTCCATATTTGGTGATTGTTCAATGAGTCCATGGTTTCCCTCTTCCCTCATATGATGTCTTTGAAGTTTTTGTTCCCATTGCAGTTGCTGACATTCTTTCTTGTATTTCCTTTCTTGATGGAGATTTAGCTTTACTTCATTCACTTTTCTCTCTAAATAGATAATTTCTTCTTCTACCTTTGCTATTTCTCCAATAAGAATCTGTACCTGCATGAACAAAAATATATTATTTCCATACTACTCAAATCTTATATACATATGTGCTTGATTATGCTCACGACGGCTTCTAGCTAGTTCAACAGACCATCTCTATGAATATAAATTTGTTGGCATAATCATGTTTGCTGATTGTGATCATCAATTAACAGTAAACTTTAATACTTACAAATTTATCAGGCCCAATTTGCTCTTTTATTTTCCTAACTCTATTGATATACTGCCAAACATATCACTTATGTCTCTTGTTTCTATCTCTATCTTATATTGTAGAATTAAGATAGCTTTATATATGACAGCTTGAAGAAATTGATGAATGATTTGATAAAAGCAGCAGCAGCAGCAGCAGAAGAAGAAGAAGAAGAAGAAGAAGAAGAAGAAGAAGAATGATATTGTGAGCTGTTGCTTTTCAACCGTCCAATTCGTCTTGAACAGTTGGGATTGAAACCATCAATACTAGAATAAATATAAATATAAATAAATAAATAAAAGATTCAATCCAACCACCCAAAGTAAATTGGACGGCTGGAATTAAGGCAGAGCTACATTTACATCCTAGAAGAAATGATCTGCAAAAGAACCGTTTGCTGAAAAAGAGAACACCTGACTAGAAACCGAAGAAGAAGAAGAAAGACATGAATGACAGACAAATGACCCGTGCAGCACACGATGAAGAACTGTATTCAGTTTCTGTTCATTCTCAAGAACTTCCTGCAAGTGAGCCACCTATAAAATCAAATGAAAATTTCTCAGAACTTACAATGATCTGAACAATAGTAATTCTTCATTGTTTTAATGTAAATGTTTTCTTCTTTATCTCACCTCAGCTTCCAGCTCCAGTCTCTTCTGATTAACCTCTTCCCTCTGCATCAGAAATTCCTCAAATTTCATTAGAGTGATAGAGTGATCAGAATTTAAAAACTTTTGAATGAAAGGAAGAGAGGTGGCTTCATTTAAGTGTTCTAACGGTGACGAAGAAGGAAACGGCAGCGGTGGTGGGTTGAAGAGGAACTGTAAGTTGGGGTGGTTTTTTCTTTTTCTGTTTTTTTGCCCTTTCCGTGTATTCATTCATGTTTGTAGATAGCTTTTCTTTAGCCTGCAATCCGTGACTGATTTAATTACTGAAGCTTCCAGGCCTGGATTTGGAGCTGGGATTATTTTCAATTTCTTAGCTTGGGAAAAGCACATTGATAGCGTAAATATTAAGTGTTTGATTTCGTCCTATAAACTTAAGCTTTGAAAAGAAGTAAATTTAATCACCGATGTAATAATCTTCTTTGATCTATCATATCACTTCTTTATGAGAACGTTGAGTGTCTGATACAGACAAAATTTCATCTCAAATTTTCAAAAAGTAATTTATGAGATTTTCACTTAGGCTTTAGGCTTTCTTTAAGACAACTTTTAGTACTTTCTAAAATAATTTTTCAACAAAATTATTTTAAATTTTAATTTTTTAATAAAAATTTACTTAAATGTAGACCAAAACTTATCATCACTAAAAATATCCCTTTTTTTTAGAACTTGCATGGGCTAACATAAGACTTAAAATATCTTATTTCTAACGGTAATATAAGGCACTTTTGATGTAAATAGTTTAGTATGATAATACCTATTTATAATAATTAATTTTTATTAATAATATTTATTTAATTTAACCCTTTTTAGGGTTATGGAATAGTTAGCTTTACTTGTAAAAGCAGCTTTATATTGAAACCCTTCACTGAAGTAGTTGAGCAATCGAGCAAGTTCCAGCTGTAGCAGAAACAGCTTTAATAAAAGTCAATTGTCCAAATCCAAAAAACCAGGTCAATTAGCTTAGCTCATTCAAGTTATAGGGCTGAGGGTGAAAATTTTATTTTTAAACTGAAACCGGGTTTAAATTGAGCCAAAAGCAATTAAATTTGATTCAACAACAACAACAATAACATCAAACCTTTGTCCCGCTACATGAAGTCAACTACATGAATCATTTTTCTCCATTGTGTTTTATTAAAAGTCAAATTCTCGTTTAAATTTAATAAAGAAAGATTATTTTTAATATTTTCTAATAAGATCTTTTTAAGTCTACCTTTACCTTTCTTAACCTAAGTCAAATTTAATATCTCTACTTTCCTAATCAAGTCATTGGAAGGCTGTCATTTTATGTGACCAAACCATCTAAGATGACTCTCTCTAATCTTATCTTCCACTGGAGCTACTCCAACCTTTTCACGTACATGCTCATTTCGTATCCTATCTCTAAGGGTAAAGCCACTCAATTAATTTTAATTCAACCATCAAGCTTATTTTTTGACACCATTAATCATAATTATTATTTATATAAAAGTATTCCAAAAAAAAAAAGTATCTCCATGCAGATGGAGCAGTTCAAGTCAGGCAGAAAAATTGGTAGAGTGGCCAATATCAAATAAAAAGTCATTCGATATTACTCACACCTTTATTATTAGTATAATTTGTAGCTACAATGGTCTGAGCTACATGCACTCAAAATAGAAGATAAATAGCTTTAATTAACAAAAATTACGATAGTTTCAGGAGAAAATATTATTTGGCTTCCAAGCCTTGAGAACGTCAGGTGATGGCGAAGAGCTCAAAATCACCTAGCTGGACTTCACTGTGGCAGAGTTGATAATATCCACGAATTCAGGCTGTGCATAGAAAATAGAATAAATAAATAACCATTAGATAAGGAAATATATCCAACAATAGGTGTATGTTGATGCTGATCAGGAGACGAACCTTCAAAGAAGCACCGCCAACAAGGAATCCATCAAGATCAGGCTGTCCAGCCAATTCCTTGGAGTTCGCCCCATTTACAGAACCTGCAAGAAGAGATGGAGCAAAGGCAATTATTTCAAGGATTATAGCTCAAATCCAGCATAGAAAGATGCCTAAAATGCTAGGAAAGGATAAAAATGAGAGCAAATAAGTACCTCCGTAAATGATCCTAGTAGATTCAGAAACTTCAGCACTCACATTTTCCTTGAGCCACTTCCGCAGTTCAAAGTGAACCTAATGAAGAAAAGTAATGGCCGATGAAAAACCAGAATTGGAGCTGGTGTCAGGTATCACTAAAATAATCCAAGAACAACAAAGATGAGTATTATGACACCAAGGTGTAGACGGTAGGACCGGTTTACTAGCCCCATAAATAGCTAGGCTTGGGCATATGTTTCAACAGAAATCAATCACTTTGCCCTCGACCAATACGAGCTAGGTCTGGGCACAAAAGCCCACAAAATCTAACCCTAAATGATAAGCTATGCAAACCAATCGGACTTGACTGACCTCACCCAAAAATATTTCCAAGGATGTTAAGCCCAATTTTTCACCCAGTCAAAGCCCAGCCCAGCCCTATCAATTCCAACTGCAAATGCAACTAAAACTGCATTGAATGGCTTTGACTTTCAAACTTACAAATGCACATAAGGCCACGGATATGATATAAAACCACGTACATATGCGCATATGACGAACACATGAACATATGCATATGACAAGCGCATGGACATGAACAGCACCATACCATGGCTTTAAATCCCAAACAAGAAAAAGAAAAAAGGGCTACAAAAAAAGATAAACTAATATAGGAATTTAGCACAATATACCTCTTGGGCCTGAGACGGAGTTGCAACTTTGCCGGTTCCAATGGCCCAAACTGGCTCGTAGGCAATAACTACATTTTCCCAATCAGAAATTCTTTCTGCAAGAGAATTCGATTAGCAGCACAGCACACAGAAGCTGCAGTGAATCTAAAATTGCTAAGAGACACTGTCATCAGATGACAACTAAAAAGTAGCATCATTCTTTTATTTGAATGAGAATAGAACAAATAAAAAGCAAAAAAGTACTAATGCGCTTGGCAGATTGAAGCAAATCGTCTATGTGTTTAGTTGCAGATATTGCTTGCATGATGTCAAATGCCGAGCTTAGAATAAGCGCATTTTCAATATCATGCACCGGAAAAATAACAAAGTAGCTGTTAATGCAAGCAGAATTGCCTACTGAAATGCATATTAGTCATGCATCCAGACAGAGATAAAAATACATGTAGCAATGTATGTCAGAATTGCTCGTGTGTTTAATGGGCACACAAGCATCTTAATACTGATTGATTGGTGAGCATAGAGGTGATAGTTATGTTCAAATTTCAAAATTCACTTGATAATTGCTTGAATTTTAACCAGCTCAAAATTAGTTTTCTTCAATTAGATGGCTCTCAAGATAAGTTTTGATTCAACTCAAAATTAACTTGACATATGCAAATACATCTTTACACATCTAAACCCACACACATGCACAAACATACCATAGAGATATACTGATGCGGACATCCGACCGTGAAAGCTTATCAGAGGAGGAGACGAAGATCGACGATCATGATCGCACCATTTTATTCTAAATTATTATTTGTATTTTTGATTTATTTATGTATTTTTTTCATTTTTACCCTCACTTGAGGAGTAGGTGCTTGTGACCTCAGGGAGCACTTTTGTCTTTTGTTTTGTTATTGTATCTTGGGCTATTTATAGCCCCTCTTCTTCTTGTAATGGTTAATGGATGATTAATAAAAAAAATTTTCAGCACTTTGTTCGAGGAGCTATTGGAGTTCTTGGGAGAGTGGACATCCCTATGTGAGGGAAAAATAATACCCAACAGCCGCAGGAAGCGTCCGGGCTCGTGGTTTGAAGTCCCTAGGTGAGGATAACATAGCACCCATCAGCCGCAGGAAGCACTCGGGCTCATGGTTTATCTTTCTTTCTCTAAACTTCCTTTCTCCTTCTCCCTTGATCACCGGCCAAACCCCCTCCATAGCCGCCGGCCAAGCTTCCCTCTGCCCCACCTCCAACTATCAGCCACTCCACCACCACCTCCTAGCCGGCCACCCCATCCCCTCCCCTCCAAGCCGCCGGCTCCAAGGCTTCCCCCCTCCCCTTAGCCGCCAACCACCTCCTCCCTCTTCCCTTGGCTCCACAAATTCCATCTTGCATTCAAAACCCTTCCTATTTTGGCCTTCTTAATTTGGTAACAAATTTGAATTTAAAATTCAAACAATTTTGAATTTGAATTTGTTTCCTAAATAAGAATCCCTATTTTAAGAAAGTTACTTAAATTAGATCTAATTAAATTTCTAATTGGATTTGATTTAAATTAATTTTCCTAATTAGTAAATCTCTTTTAGGAACCCCCCCCCCCCCCACCCAAAAAAAAAACTCTCCTAATCTAAAATTAATTGGAATTAATTCCAATTTTCATGTCCATTGAACCTAGACACATTCATCGAACCTGGACACTTCTCCCCCTCCTCTCTCTTGGCCGGCCCCCTTACCCTCTCTCCTATCTCATTAATTCCTCCAAATCAAATCCCCAATCAAGCCCTTGCATAGGCCGGCCTCTCCCTCTCTCTCCAATTAAAATATTCCACAATATTTCCATCCCCTTATTCTCTTCCCTTCTCTATTTAATTAATTCCTTCACAAAAATGGAACTCCATTTTAGGGATTAATTAAGTAACCCCCCTCCCGTTCTACATCATATGCAAACATGTAACTTCTTAAGAAATTATTAAGAACAAATGCTTGTATCTATCTATATATGCATATTAGATATTTAGAAAATAATTCTAACATTAGTAGGTTTGATGTGAATTAACTCAAAAATGACTCCAAATCATTCAATTTTTTACTCGGATCAAACTTGATTAGAGCTGAACAAATCCTTAATTAAGTAGAGCATGGCTCATTTGAACACAATTCACTATCACCATAAATGGGCCATGCTTGAGACAGCATGATGAGTTCTAAGTTCTAACATATCATTATCATCATTCAACTATAAAATGAAATATCACACTTTCAAAAACTTCCTAAACTATTTTGGAATGGGCCAGCTAGCTCGTAAGGCAACCCTCCCAAGGGTCCACATCTAACATGCATGTGGAAAAGAAACCAGGCATGGGTCATAGGCAAACCAACCGCTAATCCAACCCATGCAAAACTGGTTTCTAAGGCCATAGAAATAAATGACACGCTACTCCGTCAGTTTTTATCAACCTTTCCTACATGAGCAACTTCAATTTTAAAATTTGAAGCACTATTAAAAAGATGAGTTGCATCCAGGTCCCTGTACTCAGAGCCTGATGGCAATTGGTTTCATAATTTTCTACAACTCATCTTATTTGTTCAGTAAAGCTATGCTATGCAGTTTATAGGCATTTAGACTGCCACTAGATACGTTAGGGGCTGTTTGATTTGCTGCAAAAGGGGTGTAAAGTATTTCAAATGCAGGATTTTTGAAAATATTGATATTTGGTTTGAAGTAAAATGAATGCATTGTAAAATTTTAAAGTAAAAAGAATTCACCCTCTAGTTCAAATCCAATGTATTTGGAATTCCTCAGATTTAGGCGATTTTCAAATACACCGGAAACTCATCGCTAGCCCCAACCTCCGCAGCCGCCCGGCCCGACCACAATCATTTTGCATTTCACATTGCATTCATTTTACTTCAAATCAAACAAATAAAAAGTAATCTCATGCATTCTTTTTATAATCATCCAAACAACTTCAAAGTATTTCTTTTACACTGCATTCCTTTTTCAGCCAACCAATAGCCCTTAGTAATAAGGCACAAAACTACTAAAATATTCGCCTTCACATGGCATATATGTCCCTTATATAAAGGAATAACTATAAAGGGATCAGCATTTTTTTTTAAAACTCGGCGTGTAGTTCACTATCTTTTGATACTCAGCATTATGATTGCCGGCCAACCTCTATTTCTGTAAGAGTCTGCAGGTATTCTTTATTATCAACCATCATTCCTTATATCTTTTACAAAAACATATATAGTCTATCAGTCAGTAAAAAATCCACGATTTAAAACGAGATGGGGTAAAAGGTTACTCTAAATTTATGCGGAGCAAAGCCTCCACAATGTACATAACCATAAGAAGATTTACAAGTGAAACTTGCATACTGAAAATAACTGTCCCTAACCTAAGAGGGTTAGGGTTCTACTACTGCTGTTAGCTTGTTAGCAATGCTTACTCTTCTGCAAACTGGATCCAGATGTAATTAGGCCCTAAAATTAGGGACATAGATGCAACTTATTCTTTCTCAACGTGAAAATTGTATCAGTATTAACAGTATATCAGTGGTCCATTAAAATTCATAAGAATAATAGTTGGAGGTGAAAATGAACGATTTTGATGAAACGTGACAAGAAGTAAATCCAAAACATGACAATAAGACAAGTAAATCTCCGACAATCATTTTTCTTCGGCTTCATCTCCGGTAGCTATGCTTACTCTTCTGCAAACTGGATCCAGATTCAATTAGGCCCTAAAATTAGGGACATGGATGCAACTTAGTCTTTCTCAACATGAACATTGTATCAAGTATTAACAGTATATCAGTGGTCCATTAAAATTCATAAGAATAATAGTTGGGAGGTGAAAATGAACGATTTTGATGAAACGTGACAATAAGTAAATCCAAAACATGACAATAAGACAAGTAAATCTCCGACAATCATTTTTCTTCAGCTTCATCTCCCGTAGCATTCCTGTGCATGTCACTACAGTGCAACAGCAATAAGCATGTGAGAGCTACACCAAACTGGAGCTTATTGCAGCAACCAGTAATTAAGGTGCTTTCATGACTAGACCCAATCAGGCATAGTCGGGAATATGTTGGGATGTAGCAGAGCCTATGCTGCTACCATCACCCAAAGCATGCCCTTAACAATGATAAGATTGCAGATGAACAAAGGCACTATGACCCTATTAAAGTATTTTTTGCACAAAAAAAAGATCCAAGTAAAAATTATATTCAACAATTGTTATCAATGAGAGTTAAAAAAGTCAAGATTAAGATTAATTAAAACACCAAGAAACAATGAATGTAAAAAAGAAACAGAAGCATATATGCATTTCACCTGCAATAGCCCTTGTTTGTGCAGCAACAATATCCACAGTTGAGCCTGCTTCTCGTTGCTCAAGAGTCTCACCAACACAAGCAATCACTTTCAAACCTTGAGAAAGAGCATATGCAACTTTATCTCCCACAAACTACATTAAAGCAAAAACAGAGAAGATATAAACAAGCTGCAACGTTTATGGAACAAACTGAGCTCAAAATGATCATGCAAATTAAATATTTGACTCAGATGAGAGCTCTCCTTAACCCAAATTAGGAATTAGGGCACACCAACAGTATATTTCAATGATAAAAAGGGAGACCAGTTGCATACACTCAACACCACAATAATATGGAATGTATGATATGCATAAAAAAGTTATGCAAAGGAACCAACCTCATTGGATTCACCGAGTAAAGCCCTCCTTTCAGAATGGCCAACAATTACCCAGGGAATACCTAAATTCGCCAGAATCTCCGCACTGCATGAAATGAGTATAAAACAAATTGAAAAAGTTATAACCAGCCATCTTACAGTTTAAGCGCACTGACTGCAACGATTAAAAGATTAAGAGATAAACTGAGCAGTAACTGCCGATGCAGATTTTGTTTTAGCACTGGCAATAACAAAACAATGTGTGACAGCTAGCATCACAGTATCGCAATAAAAAATAATTTGACATATGATGCAAGTTAGGAAGGTTTTCATTGTCTCCTGTTGTTTCTTGAACTGAATGATCCAACAAGTGCTCAAGGCTGTGTCCCACTTGGCTTTTGACCTATCCTAATCAGTGCAATTAGTGATAAGGTGGGAAAAATCTTGGAAAATGTTGAATCTTATCCTTGAAGGGTGCTTAGATCATACTACAGCTGCTGCTTAAGCCCAAGGATCAGGTCTAGTTCAAGATTTACAATAGACTTAATTGAACCCTTAGAGAGAGGAAGGACACATCAGACCAAGATGAGAGACCAAAAAGAGAGAGAATTTGAGAGATTTCAGTGGGACAAACTTTTGGCCAAGAGTACAGATTAGTATCATAGATTTCAAATTTTAGATCTTCCATGCTCGCAACTATTGACCTAAGAAAAAAAAACACCTCTCTCTCTCTCTCTCTCTCTCTCTCTCGCTCTTCATCCTCATCCCTCTCTCACTCTCCCAGTTGTCATGCCTAACCTGTCATCACTACCTACCCCAGCCACCATGCAACCCCGCAACCCTAGCTGTCTCTATCACCACAGACACCATCATTGTCACATACTCGATCTACCGCTGATCACCTCACCATCCCCTACTCTCTCCTTCCTCCATCTACCTTGCTTTCCCTCTCTCTCTCTATAAGTCTCTCCCACTATCTTCCTCCCTCTTTCTCTTTCTCTATCTCTACCCCTCTTTGCCTCTCTCTATATTTTTATCTACCTCTCTCTCTCTCTCTCCCTTTTTCTCTCTTACTCACAATCTCCCTTTTTCTCTTTCAATCTCTATCTCTATTTCTCTTTCCCTCTCTCTCTCTATTTCTTTCTCCCTATCCCCCCCCCCCCCCCCCCTCTCTTCTATCTCTCAAAAGAGAACAAAAACAAAAGAAGGACAAAAAAAGTGTGTTAAACATTTGACTGAATTTGAAATGGAAAAAATACACACGGCCATGGATTTTAAATTAAATACATACGTTAAAGTTAAACATTTGACTTGAATTTGAAATGGAAAAAATACACAACACGCAAAGCAAAATAGACCTTCCAGCTATCGTGAATTAAAATATTGAGCAATCCCAACAATTATTTCATAGAACTACTAAAAACAGGAAATCGTTAGGGCAGCAATGCTGCACGTTTCTAGAGTGTAGTGCTTGACACTTAAGAGGCAGACATGGCCATATATTTTTTTGAGATCCATCAAAGAAAAACTTGAAAAGTTTTTAAGTTCCATCTGGATGGAGAAGTTACATCAAATTGTTCCATCCTTTAAACTAACACCACCGAACTCCTCACCACCTCCCCCCATCCACACACACAAACGGAGAAAAAACCAGTGTTCTTATGAATAGAATCATTTAAAATACGCATCTAAATCCAAGTGCATATGAAAGTGACTAACACACAGGTTATAGTTCTTTAGCTGTAAGAAGATAAACATAGAAATTAGTCACTCAAGTAGCTGCAACTTGAGGCAAAAAGATAAAATGACAAAAAAACTAAGCATGGCCATCTGAAAACAACGTGAACCAAAGACATGATGCTGACTTGACAAAGGAAAATGCATGCAACAATGTAAAGATCTAGGATATTTAATCTCACCTGACCTCACCAGTGAACGCACCTCCTTTCTTCACCCAGCAATTTTGAGCAGCAACATGAAAGTCAGGGCGCAACAAACTTTGCACAAGAGGGAGAAACACAAAAGGGGGACTTACAACAACCTCTGGAAGAAAAGATAAAAGAAATGCATCTGTAAGGCTTAACAAAAACACAAAGCATGATGGAACAAAAGTAAGTCAAAATGGTTAAAACATCGATCAAGCATGATGCTGTTTATTTGAAATCATCAAATATATAAGTCTTTTGAAATGTTAAATGAAAAAAAAAAAGATATAAAGTATTCACTAGAATCTAAAATAAAAAATTTGAGTATAATTTAGGTTTCAATGAAAATATCTTCTGAGATTTGAAGAGTATAGGAGATATTGTAATAGTATAGTTAACAAATCTCTTTAATGACATTCTCTAAGAATTAGGAGGAAGCAAAAGAATTGGAGAGGTACTTCGGTACTAGTATTTAAAAAGAAAGCAGATATTTAAGATTGGGTGAAATATAAGAGATTCAAACTATGAGCCCTAAAAGTTAGGTTATGAAAGAAGGTGATGGAACAAAGCTTGAAAAAAAGATATTCATCTGTTTTGTTGAACATGAAACGCTATATGATAGAATATTGCAAGAACTATGGGGCTTTAAAATGATGTGTAATTTAAATGCAATACCCTTAATTTATATGTAATTAAAATGCAATATCCATTTAGATTTAACTTCTTTTTATTTTATAAACTGAATCAGGTAATTTATTTTATTTTATGAAAAAATGTAAATAAAGAGAAGCAGGGTATACATCGCCTAATGGAGAGAACATAAGTCTTCTAAACCATTGGTATGGGTTTCCAACCTCTTTATGTATGCTGGAGCACTAATTTGTTGAAGTAGTTGTGAAGTGATCAAATACTTTTTACTCGGCCAAATATTTACATTAAATAATTATCCATTCGTATTGGTTACAAAATTGCTATAAGAGATTCAAGATAGAATACCCTAGTATCTACTACTAGCATATGCCAATTCTATCAAGTGAGGCTTCCAATGTAAAGTTAAAACGATAGAATGAAATAAAGGGCTCAAAATTAAAAAATTAATGACTCCAAACATGATATACAATTTCAATTTAAATTAAATTATTTGTATATGAATAACTACATAAATTTTAGGATTTATTTGGTAAAATATTTTTTAGATGATATTATTATCAAGATAACAATGCTATTTAAATAGCATTGTTATAAAAAAAATCAAACTTTCTTAAGATTAATTAAAATGGCAATCAAGATTTTTTCCCTTTCGAATCATCAAGATTGAGATAATCAAGATAGCATCCAATTTGGTTAGTATTGAGATTAACCGATGTAGGCAAGAATAATTGCCTACAAATACAAAATCTGCAAGTCTTCCAAAATTGACTTACTACAAGCCAAATATACTGAAAGAACGACTAAGAGGACGACTTAACGACAAAACTACAAATTATAGATGATATGATAACAAAGACACGTTAAAAGACACTTAAACACCTAATACATTGATAATAAGATAAGTTGAGAAGAAAGATACAATGGAGTGGTAACCATGGAGAGAAAAAGGAGGTTAGAAGACCGAGACGAAGTTATAGAAGAAGGAGAAGAAGAAGAGGCACAGCTCGCAAGCTATCCAGAAAACCCTCAGGTTTTACATTTTCTAAATATTCTTCACATATCACACTTTTAAAACAACCCAAAACAATCCTTTATATAGGAGGAAAGAAGAAGCCCAAAAGCCCACAAAACAACCCTCATAAATTAAAGAAAAGTAGCCCAAGAGTCACCCAATCAGCCTCTATTAAATTGGAGAAGAGGAATTCCAAAAGTCACCATAAATTAGGAATTTCAAAAGCCAAATCAGCCGCCCACTCAAGCCAACCAGAAAAGAGAAAGGCAGCAATTAAAGCTCCCAAAAACCTAACCACCACAGCCAGGAAGCGGGACAGAAACAGGAACTGAGGGACCCAGGCAGAGGAACCAAACAACCAAGCGGACAGGGAACCGAACAACCCAGCAGGCAGGGAACCGAACAGCCAACCCAAGCAACCAAGAACCAGCCGGCTCCTCCCATTTTGCTTGCATTGATTCTTCCTTGGTGGAAGAATCTCATCTCCTGATGAGTTCGATTTAGAATTTTCTTTGCTTGAACGATCCAATTCATCAATCATAGCAGTATACTTCTGTTCAATCAATTCATTTTCTTGATTAAATTCAGTGAGAAGTACCTGAGTTCTTTTCTCAAATTTCCTGTCACATAAGTACATCAATCTTTGTATCTTGTAAAGTTCATTTTGAATCGGGTCTGTTGAATCTCCTTCGGGCGAGAGACCGATGTCTGTTGAAATGCCAACTTCATTAGTATTGGGCAATGGTGTTTGACTTTCAACATTGGCAAGATCGTATTCATCTTGAAATTCTATCGGCTCTTGACTTGAGATTCCCATAGGATGATGGTTTGGACTGCTCATTATTGTAAATATGTATTTTCTAAAGACTCACAAAAAAGACTTGCACACAACCTAAAGCTCTGATGCCAGTTTGATGTAGGCAAAAATAATTGCCTACAAATACAAAATTTGCAAGTCTTCCAAAATTGACCTACTACAAGCCAAATATACTAAAAGAACGACTAAGAGGACGACTTAACGATAAAACTATAAATTATAAATGATATGATAACAAAGACACGTTAAAAGATACTTAAACACCTAATACATTGATAATAAGATAAATTGAGAAGAAAGATACAATGGAGTAGTAACCATGGAGAGAAGGAGGAGGTTAGAAGACCAAGACGAAGTTATAGAAGAAGGAGAAGAAGAAGAGGCATAGCTCGCAAGCTATCCAGAAAACCCTCAGGTTTTACATTTTTCAAATATTCTTCACATATCACACATTTAAAACAGCCCAAAACAATCCTTTATATAGGAGGAAAGAAGAAGCCAACAAAACAGCCCTCATAAATTAAAGAAAAGAAACCCAAGAGTCACCCAATCAGCCCCTATTAAATTGGAGAAGAGGAATCCCAAAAGTCACCATAAATTAAGAATTCTATCTAAAAGCCAAATCAATCGCCCACTCAAGCCAACCATAAAAGAGAAAGGCAGCAATTAAAGCTTCCAGAAACCGAACCACCACAACCAGGAACCGAGACAAAAACAAGAACGGAGGGACCCAGGCAGAGGAACCGAACAACCAAGCGGACAGGGAACCGAACAGCCCAGCAGACAGGGAGCCGAACAGCCAACCCAAGCAACCAAAAACCAGCCAGCTCCTCCCATTTTGCTTGCATCATTAACTTAATTTAGACAACCAAAATTATTCAGATTACCTCAATGTGAGATATAACATCAAAACCAAATGTTCTATATAATAAATAACATAAGATAATAAGAAAAACATTAAACCAAATATTCCCTTAAATTTGGATAGATATAATGAAGAAATGCTTTAGGAATACAATTAAGATAAAATAATGTCAAGGAAACTTGAAGATATATTTTATAGATTGTGATTAGATCGATGATGCTTTTGAATTGAAGCATTGAACAATAAAGCAGCCGCTACCAATTAAGTTGTGTAAGGTACAAATAAGAATCCTAAAAATAGATGTATGTTAAAAATAGGAAAAACAAAGTGAGAAATGGTTAAATGAAAAGGAAAAATGGAAGCAACATCAATTTAAGGCCTAAGGGTGACAATAATAGACTTCTATAATTTGTACATGCAAAATAAAGAACATACCGTTAAGGAGTGTAAAATGACGAAGGATGTGAAGAAGGTGAGTAGATCAAAGGAACTAATGTTATAATTCAAGTAAAAGGACTTATGTGAACTAATAATAACTAGGGGTGTCAATATTTGACACGACACAAAAACCCGACTCGAACCCGACCCGGAATTTTCGGGTTTGACCCGACCCGATTTCAAAACGGGTCGGGTTCGGGTTCCAGGATTCGACCCGTTTGAAAAACGGGTCGGGTTCGGGTTGACCCGTCGGATTGTCGGGTCAACCCGGAAACCCGTTTACAAAGACCTGACCGCACTGCCCGACCTGCCCGCGAGGCTGCCCGTGCTCTGTCCCAGGCTTCCAGCGCGCTGCCCAAGGCCTGCCCGCGCGGTCCCGAGGCTGCCCGCTGCTGCCCCGCCTGCCCACGCACGCCCGCTGGCCGCTGCTGCCCCTCCTGCCTGCGCCTGCCCGCACGCGCCCGCACGCGCCTGCGGCTGCCCGCGCCCGCGCGCTCTCGCGCCCGCTGCTGCCCGCGCCCGAGCGCCCGCTTGCGTCCGCGCCAGCCGCCATCCGCCGTCCCGCCCGCCACCGGAGCCCGCCGCCGCAACCGGGTCGGGTCGGGTCAACCCGGCAACCCGACGGGTCGGGTCCGGGTTCGAGATTCCGACCCGTTTACATACCCGGGTCGGGTTAGGGTCGACCCGTTTGAGCCCGGGTCAATTCCGGGTCAACCCGAAACCCGGTTTTGACACCCCTAATAATAACACCCCGTGTAACATTTAATGGGAATGAATTTAGGAGAATTATTTCACAAAGCCAACATCTAACATTGGAACAAAACTAATGAAGATGATCATTAAAATTTTTACAAGCAATCAGTGAGAATGCTAAATCTCACCTCTTCTTGTTTATGTCCATTTAATTGGATTATGTAATATTAAAAATAAAAAATCACAGAAAAAAAAAAAACTATCTATACTTCCTGTGCTTTCAGATTGTACTGAACTAGGATGATTAATCTCTCCATCCATTTCATGGTAATTGTTATAGGTTTCAAAATTTATTTTCAACCTAACAAGGACCCTTATCTTTCTCATTTTGGCATAAAAATTATGAAAACATTGAGCTGTTCAACAAAGCTTGCACAAACGAGAGTTAAAATCAGCGTAAACACTCAATAAAAATGACTAGACATGAAGGAAACGGGCAGATAAAAGGTAACACATCCAAAAATATATGCAAAATGATTTCCGCAAACTAAAGCTAACATTACAAGCAACATTGAACAAGCATGACCATAGAGGGGTATAAAAAAATGTGTCTATCAATTGAGGTAAGGCTAAAGGTGTTGATCAAGAAACCAGCACTAGCATGTTTACTTAAACATTATTGAACTACTGATTCCTAACCTTAGCTTCAAATATAAGCCTGACGAGTATAGGTGTCTGAAAATGGTTCAATAAGTTTTGCATTTCACAATATAGTAGCCAATTTTCATCAAGGGTGCAGCCGTGCAGGGGATCCAAATCAAAATTATTCCAAGTTATCATCCAACGTGCATATGGTTAAAAAAAATAAGAGCCTCGCCAATTTATTATTAAAAAAAATACTAAGATAACTCTCCAAGCATAATGTTCAAACAGGAAAATGCTGGAAAAAAACTATGAAATGAATGCTATAAATGCAACCTAGGAAGCTTCTATCAAGGACATTCAGTGAATTCAAAACGTAAAAAAAAAAAGCAGTAATCAATAACTCCAATCTAACTTCCAACTTAAAATTAAAAAAAAAAATCATCAGGAATAAAAAGCTAGAGTAGGGCGTACCAACAACATCCTGTGAGGGAACCTTCCCATCATTCAGAGTTGCAACAATTTTCTTAACCTCCTCCGTCGTTCCATTCTGCAAAATTCAAGAGGAAAGTCACCTGCTGCTTACAATATTCCTTTGAAATATATTTACGGGGGTATATTTATATGCGAATAACCACATAGTACAAAGTCCAGCCGTAGGAAAATTTTTCAAAAGCAGAAATTTGTTTTTTTTTTTCCTCTAACAAATACAGAATTTAAAAAAAAAAAAATATTTGAAACCAGACCTTGCACCCGGTTAAAGTGTGTACACGTGGTACGTTGTCCCCATACCCCATGGAAAGGGGCGACATAATTTAGCCTTTTTTTTGGGCCAAAATAGCCAAATTTTGGAAATGTTTTTTGAAGTTTTTTCAGCTGAATTTTGGAGATTTTTTTAAAGAGTATAATAAATTTTAATTTAGGCTTTAAATCAGGTATTTGCCAAATTTTGGGAATTTTTTGGACATTTTAAAAATTTATTTTTGAAGGTATCAAATATATTTTTAATTTAAATTTGATATAATTATTTACCGAATTATAAAATTTTTTCAAAGAGTCTAAAATATTATTTAGTTAAGTTTCATATTAGTTAATTTTATATAAGTTGCGGATCCATCTTTGTATGGCCAAATATTAGAATTTTTTTACAAGTATAATATTACTTATATAAATAAGTTCTATAGCTTAATTAATCAATTATAAATTGAACATTATAAATGAGATATTATGTAGGGATTATTTGTTTTGTTGAAGAAGTAAATACAGAGTAAAATTAAATACAGAGTAAAATGAAATACAATGTAAATGAAATACAATATATTTGAAATGTTTAGAATTGTTTTGATGAGTGTAAAATAAATGTAATTAATTATTTTTTTTTGGATTGAAGTAAAATGAATGCAGTGTAAAGCTCAATGACAACGGTGGCCGATGGTGCCTGACAGGCTACGATGGCAACAAGTTGTGGTTACGTAGCTGGCATGCTGTGGTCGACGACAAGTAACAACTACAACCATTACGTCAACAACGATTGCAGGTGGGAAGTGGCAGCAGTAGGTGAGCGGAGACAACAAGCAACGGGCATTATGGGTGTAAACGAGTCAAGTAGTGGCGTTATCGAGCTTAGCTCGTTAGTCAGAAAGCCGGCTCGAGCTCGAATCGAGCCCAAAAAATGAACTCGAACTCGACTCGTAACTCGTCGGCTCGAGAGCTCGACTTGAGCTCATGGGAGCACTTGGGAAACACTACAGGAGTGCCGAAGAAGAAATGAAGCTCGTCCGTCTGCCTGTTGGAGAAGAAGAAACGAAATAGAAGAACAATTTTTTTTCCACGCAGAACAATAGCTTTACTGTAGCATTAATGATGAAGTGGACAAGCTCTTTTTTTAATATTTCGAGAGATGTGCAACTACTGCAGTTTTTTTTTAAATAACAAATTTTCATTGCAAAAGATGTGCTTGGAGTATCAAAGGAAAAAACTCCTAATAGTAAAAATAGTTGGTGGTGAAATCCAAATGTGCAAGAAAAGATAAAAAAATAAGAATGTTTGTTATAAAAATTGGTTTAGATGTAAAAATTATGATAATTGAAAAATATATAAAGAGGCACATAAGAAATCTAAGAAAGCAATATGCGATGCAAAGATCTTAGCTTTTAATGATTTATATAATCGATAAGATACTAAGGAGGGAGAAAGATATATGTATAAGTTAGCCAAATAAAGAGATAGTATTAAGGATTTAGTTCAAGTGAAGTGTATTAAGGATGAAGATCAAAAAATACTTTTCTTAGAAGATGATATTCAACAAAGGTGGATGAGATATTTTGCTAAACTTTTTTGATGAAGAATGTGAAAATACGATTGACTTTAGTGACCTTAGCACCCTAAATGAAAAATAAAGATTTCTGTTGTTATCTGCGTATTAGTAAAACCGAAATTAGAGAGGCTTTAAAGAAAATGAAGTGTGGAAAAGTTGTTGGACCTGATGATATTCCAATAGAGGTGTGGAAATGCTTAGGAGATGAAGGAATTTCTTAGCTTACTAAACTTTTTAATATTGTTTTGAAGACTAAAAATATGTCAAATAAGTGGAGAATGAGTATGTTAATTCCTATTTTTAAGAATAAAGGTGATGCACAAGATTGTGCAAATTATCAAGGAATTAAGTTAATGTGTCATACTTTAAAACTATGGGAGCGAGTTATGGAGCGTAGGTTGCGACGTGATACTAATGTTTCTCAAAATCAATTTGAATTCATGCCGGATAGGTCTACTATGGAAGCCATATATTTATTAAGAGGTTTGATGGAGAAATATAAAGAGAATAAGGAGGATCTACATATGATATTTATTGATTTAGAGAAAGCATATAATAAAGTTCCAAGAGAAGTGCTATGGAGAGTTCTTGAAAAGAAAGGAGTTAATAACGCTTATATTCAAATCATTAAAGATATGTATGCATGAGCTATTACTTGTGTTCAAACACAAGGTAGTTTGATCAAGTATTTTTCTATTTCGGTTGGATTACATCAAGGATCAGCCTTAAGCCCATATCTTTTTTGCTTTAGTCATGGATGTTCTCACTAGACATTTGCAAGAGGATGTACCTTGGTGTATGCTTTTTGCTGATGATATTCTTCTTGTTGATAAGACTAGAGAGGGAGTTGAAGGTAAACTTGAATTATGGAGGTCAACCTTAGAGTCTAAAGGTTTTCGCTTGAGTAGATCTAAAACTGAATATATAGAGTATAATTTTAGTAGTAATAGACCTAGTGAGGGGATTGTGACTTTGGGCAATCAAGTCATTAATAAGAGTACACGTTTTAGATATCTTGGATCTATTGTTCAGAGTGATGGTGAAATAGATGGGGATAGTATCAGCAAAAATCAAGTTGGATGGTTGAAGTGGAGGAACGCATCGGGCTTGTTGTGTGATAGAAAAGTCCCCCTTAAACTTAAGAGAAAATTTTATAAGATGGTGGTGAGACTTGCAATGCTTTATGATGCCGAATGTTGGCCATTAAAAGAGAAGCATAATTCTAAGTTAAGTGTTGCAGAGATGAGGATGCTCAGGTAGATGAGTGGCTTTACCCTTAGAGATAGGATACGAAATGAGCATATTCGTGAAAAGGTTGGAGTAGCTCCAGTGGAAGATAAGATTAGAGAGAGTCACCTTATATGGTTTGGTCACATAAAATGGCGGTCGTCCGATGACCCGGTTAGGAAAATAGTCGTATTAGATTTGACTTATGTTAAGAAAGGTAGAGGTAGACCTAAAAAGACTTGGTTCGAAAATATTAGAAATAATCTTTCTTTATTAGATTTAAACAAGAATTTGACTTTTAACATGACACAATGGAGAAAAAGGATTCATGTAAGGCTTGATGTTGTTGATGTTGTTGTAAATAACTAATTTTCAAAAATTTTAAATATGAAAACTTAAATTTAATTTTAAATTATATAAATTAATAAATAAGATTATTTCTTATCCCTAAATATTTGCTAATCGAGTAAGCTCACGAGCCAACAAGCCGAGTCTTACCAAGCTTGAACTCGAGCTCGTTTAATATATGAGCTCAAGTTTGAGCTCGAGCTCGAGCTCGAGGCTCGATAAGCTCGGCTCGTGAGCTCGTTAGCGAGTTGAGCTCGAGCCGGCTCACAAGCCAGCCTAGCTCACTTACACCCCTAACGGGCATCAACAATAATGGTTGGTACTGATGGCAAAGTGTAGTGGCAGCAGCAGCAATCAGTAAGCAGCGACGACAACCGCCATAGTGACCAATAGAGGTAGCGAGGGGCAGGAGAGCAACAACAACAAGAGAAGCTTTACGCTTACACTGTATTTGAAATCCATCTAAAATCAAGCGAATTCTTAATACATTGAAAATGAACTAAATGATGCATGACAAATACTTCAAAAGTTTATCTGTGCTCCTTTTGCTTCCAACCAAACACTAATATTTTCAAAATCACTGCATTTAAAATACTTTACACCCTTTTTACTTCAAACCAAACAACCCCTAGTTGTTTTTGGTGAGTTTTATAAGTTATAAATGTTAAATAGTCATTTATAATTAAAACTGAAATGATATATCATAGGCAAAATTTTCAAGTAACACTTTTTTTTGTTAAAAAAAATAAATTTTAAGAAAATGGCAAGTAGACCCTGCGCCAATCAAACCAACGACATTATGCAATCATGGCTCCACCGTAGCACATTGTTGCCACTGAAAGCAATGACAATCTCATTATTATTATTCTTTTTAAAATGTGTCCCCCCACAGCAAGCTAGCTGTTTGGACCAAAAATCCTACCCACCCTCAATATAACAGATACCAAGTCACCAAAAGTCTTCCTCTTAAGCAATATAATTTTTTTACTCAATTGGTAAAGTTGGGCTACTAGATCTTACTTCTTGCTTTCATCAACCATTTTGCACTGAGATATTGTTGAGGTAAGTTGATAAACTTCACTTGTTATTTTAATTTTTTGTTGGGTATATTTTAAAATCTATTTAGTAAATTTTTGATATGCTTTGTTTAAACTATTTGACGAAAACCTTGTAAAATATAGCCTTCATTTACATGTCAAAATTTTGCAAATTAATCCATCTCGATTGATTAATTTTATGCATTTCATCTTTGTCATCAAAAATGTAATATATAAATTTTACATTCGCAACGCTATTAATTTTTTTTTTCAAAGAGCTATTATATGCTTAATTATAACAAGTAAAAAATTTTAAACTATTTAACTTCGTAATTAGAATTAGGTTTAAATTTAATCATGAATATTTACCTAAGTTGTGCGTAGCAAAATCATTATGGTTGATTAGGACGTGTAGGAATGTAATTGCTAAGAGTTTGTGTTTATATTTAAAGTTCTTTTTTTTTTATCAGCAATATTGTTAATGGCCTTTTTTTGTAGTTTGATGAATTAATTTTGTTACTGCCTAGTTAACTTATTTGTGCATCGACCCTATCTTTGTCCTCCAATCCAATTAATTGTGATGAATAATGGAGTAGAACAATTAATATTATTTTTCATGGTAAGCTGCCCATATAAGATGTTGAAATCCGTAAGTCCGACCTGTTGTTTTAATGATTACAAATATTATTAGTTAGATAACTTATTATTCTCTGCAATATATATATATACAATTTTTTTGTGTGTTACTAACATTTCAGATTTTCAGGTACAACAAACAAAGAGTCAAGTCAAATAAGCAAACTCAAAAAATTGCAACTGAGTTTAGTCAAAACTTGTAATAAGAGTCTGTAGATTTATTTGTTGTCACGTCTATCTGGTTTTTTATCTGTCTTGCATGTCCCTCTCATACTGAGCTTCTCCTAAATTTTTTTGTAAACCTTAGGATTACCGCTGACTGAACCACCATGCAATCTTTTGTTTTCTAACGCCAAATAACCATTAACAATATAGATTAGCACGAACACCTGCACCTCCCTAACATAAGTGAAGCATCTCATGATATCGCACAAGCCTTAAACTATAATTGAATTGCTGAGAACACTACCCTTAGAAATTCCACTTTAAATCAGTACCAACCATTTGTCAGCGTTGAATATTTAAAAGTCAAAATTTGGGAATTTATTTTGGGAAAATATTTTTAGGACTAAAATGAGAGACTGATTGTAATATTCTCCTATAATCTTGTTTTTATATTAGTAAAGTTTTTTATGGAATGAAAGGAGAGATCGATTGTGATCTTCCCCTATGATTTTATTTCCTAAATTTTAGGAAAGAATTATTCTTCAATAATTTTGTTTCCTAAATTCAAAAGTTTAGTAAGCTAAGAAATTCCTTCATCTCCTGAGTATTTCCACACCTCTATTAGAATATCATCAGGTCTAACAATTTTTTCACACTTCATTTTCTTTGAAGTCTCTTTAAACTTCGATTTTACTAATACGCCAATAAAAATAATGATCTTTATTTTCATTTAGGGTGCTATGGTCACTAAAGTCAATCGCAGTCTCATAATCTTTATTGAAAAATTTAGCAAAATATCCCATCCACCTTTATTGAATATCCTCTTCTAGTAAAAATATTTTTTGATCTCCATCCTTAATACACTTCACTTGAACTAAATCCTTACTACTCATATATATTTGTTTAGCTAATTTATACATATATCTTTCGTCCTCTTTAGTATCTAATCTCTTATATAAATCATTAGAAGCTAAAAATTTTGCATTGCAATTTGCTTTCTTAGATTTCTTACAGGCCTCTTTATATCTTTCTTAATTATCAGAATTTTTATAGCTAAACTAATTTGTATAACAATTTTCTTATTTTTTATCTTTACTTGCACATTTAAATTCCACCACCAACTATTTTTATTATTAGTAGTTTTTTCCTTTAATACTCCAAGCACATCTTTTACAACATTCTTAATATCACTAGCTATTTCCCACATAACATTAGCTTTCTCATACACAGACAAAATCTTAAAATCTAGAATCTTACTTTTCAAAAATATTTTTGTTAATATTTCTTTAAATACCCCCATCTAATCCTAGAGCAATAATTTACTTTATTTTTTATTTTTTGCCCCTCCATCTTAAAGTCCAAAACTAATACACGATGTTGGGTCCATAAACTTTCACTCGAAATAACTTTACATAAATTCATTTAGTTTAATTAGATTTTAAAATTAATTAAGAATATCATATAATTAATAAATAATTAAATACTTAAATTAATTGATAATTAATTAAAATTCTAATTATATTTTTTTATAATAATTAGTTAGTAATGATAATTAAAATTAATAATTAATAATTAATTCATAAATAATTAAAAATATAATAAAATTTAAAATTAATTAGCTGTTTTAATTATAATTTATTGACAGTAATTAAAATTATAATTAATAAGTAATTTGTATTTAAAATTCTAATTAAATTTAAAACATAAATTAAAGTTAAATTTTTAATAAACTAATAGTCTTAAATCCTAGATTACATTGTAGTCTATCGGTGTCTAGATCATTATTACTCTATCATAGTATCATGTGTTCTTTTTGCATGTTGTAGTTTCTATTATACGAGTTCATATTGGATTTATTATATGGTATGGAGTTATCTTGAATTTATAACTAGCTTATTAATGTAATTCAACACTATTTCTTCATATTTAAATTTCTAGCTGTGATAAATCTAGAAATCTGTTGCCAAATAGTTTCTCATGATTTAACAGGATTTGTCATACCAAACAGTTTTCAAGATTTAACAGAGTCAGAGTTTACTAAATCCCACTAAAGTTAAATCCAATCCAATACCAAACAACCCCAAACATAGCGGAGGAGATGACCTCCAATAATAATTACGCTGGTTTCTTTTTTTTTTTTGTGAAACAACAAAAGAGTGAGACAGACATGCTATTTTCGACAGAATTTCTGAGAAAGCATTGTCATTTTGGTAATGGTCTATTCCAAACAAGTTACTTGACAACATGTCATTTTGGTAAGGCTAAATTCCAGACAAATTTGCTTTGTTTTTTTAATTATGTTTTAGGGCTTAGGGTTTAGGGCACAAGTATTTTATCCGCATCTGAGATTTCGCCCCAGCCGACAAAAACAAAATAGCATCGATAACTTGATCTCAAGCACGGATCAAATTAGTGCACAAACATTCAGTCCAATATCCAAAACACTCACAAAAGGTTATTCAATTTCAGACCTAGTGACGCAAGTATGCAGATCGGGAAAGGAAAATTCCAAAAGTATGATTCAGCGAGCGCATAGACAAATCGCAAATGAAATCACCGATTGAAGTTCATTAAAAAAACGGCTTTCGACGAAGAGAAGGATAACCAATTTTAATGCAAACGATTGATTATAAAGGATATAAGATGGACGATCTAACCAAAAATAGATGCTAAAATGGATTAAATATTTGATTTCAGAAAGACAAGAACACTTACGCATTTCCAGTTGCCGCCGACGAAGAATTTCCTGCCCATTGCTTATGCGAAGACGAAGAGAATGCCAAAATACAACCCTTAATTTCCTTTGGCTGAGAATGGAAGTCAATAAGATAGGGATGATGAAATTATTTAGTACTCTTATACCCCTCAGGTCTCGATTTTTTTTTTTTTTTAACTTTTCTATGGGATATTATTATAGTTTCAGTGGGAAATACTAATAGATGACGATTTATTCATTAGGGAGTATTGTATTTTTTTATTATAAAATTATTATAGAGAAAATAAATTTTTTAAAAAGTTATTATTAAAAGTAATTTTTTTAATAAATAATTTTTAAAAATAATAAAAAATAGTTGTCAAATAAAAATTATAATTGTGATTTAAAAGATAAAGAAGCAAGAAAAAAATTCAAAATAAAATCTTAGACTTCATTGGATAGCTATTTTAAGAAGCAATAAGAAAACCGTCTCAAATGAAGCCTTACATTCTTGCGGCTTTGCCTTTCATATCATAATCATAATTTCTATTTTGCCACCATTTTTTACTGTATTTCAAAAAAAAAGTTTATAGTTGCAAGCAGGGGCGGAACCCCCTTATGGTCAGGGGGGGCAATTGCCCCCCCTCAAAAATTAAAAAAAAATAATTATATGATTTTTTAGATAATTTATTCATCTTCATTCATTTTTTAGCCTTTATTATAAGAGTTTTTAGGCAATTGCCCCCCCTAAAAGTTTTGAAATAATATGGTCTTTAGGTAATTGCCCTCATCATTGAATTCTTAAAATATCCTTCAAACCAAAATTTGTCCCCCCTGAAAATTAAGGTCGAACCCCGCTAGGGGGCGCTGCCCCCTTGGACCCCTAACATATATGCCTTATAAGTTTGCCCCCCCTGAAAATTAAAGCTGGTTCCGCCCTGATTGCAAGCTACTACAAAGCCTACGATAATTTTTTAAAATAGGAAGAAAGTCTTCTCAAATGAAGCCTTAATATAAATAATGAAGTAACAAAAAAAAATTTATACAACGAAAAGTCAGGTGCGACCATGCAATCAAGGTTATCAAGGTTGGAATTAAGACTTCGTTTAGGACGGCTTATTTATTTTTTTTTAAGTAATTTTTTAGTACAAAAATTTTAATTTTGTACTATAAAATTATTTTAAGAATTAATAAAAAAACTATCTCAAACGAAACTTAAGATTTCAATTATAACGTGTTAAGTAAGTATTTCAATTCACATTGATAAAACACACAATTTGTTTGGTTCGAGAGAGTACAAACAAAACAAATAGGATACAAATCATCCCAAAGCCCTGTTATGAAAATAACATCAAAGACCACTCCAATCATTAATTCAGCCATGAAGATATTTTGTAAGCAAAATCATGAAGTTTTTTTTCTTTTTCTTTTTTTTTATTCCAGCCATTGGAAGAATTAAAAGTTGGTTTAAGTCAATAATACTAATATGTCATAAAAAATCATTTTGATCATGCACTAATCTGAGGCATATTTAAAATAAAAATTTTTCAAATTAAATTTGGGATTATCCGAATTCCAATCGTAGCAAACTTACAATCAAACTAAATATCTCAAGGAGACGAACCCAATGACACTAAATTCGGTCTAATCCAAATATAATGGGCTCGAATCAAGGGACTTAAATATATTTGAAAACTTCAAAGTATTAATTGGGCAACCAAATAATCTCTAAATATGACATGCTTATAGTCAAACCGAGTGGCTCGACAAGAAAAATTCAACGAACCCCAAATCACTTAATTCTGACATCTTTAAGTCACTTAAATATTTGACGAAAGTTCTATAATCGAAAGAATCAATGTGGACTATATGATAGGTCCGTAGTTTTTTCTCTTTTCGGATTTTTCACGTAAAAAATTCTCTGTCTTACTACTTTTATCTATACTCGTTAAATCTTTGTACAACGTTGAAACGTAAAACATACATTCTATCAACTCAGATTTTCTAGCATGCAACAAGGACTATGATTAGTAATCCACTAATTCTTCATTAATATATGGTTATGAATGATGCTTCATGTCACAATTAAGGGGAACAAAGGAGGTGATTTAATAATGCAACTTTCATCTATTGATGATGGTCACGAATACATAGACTGCCGTGATATTTCATCGAGATGAGTCCAAATAGGAGGAAGCAATCAAGCTTCAAGTTTCATTGTATGCGAGTAACACCTTACATTCGTTCAATCTAATATATTTTTTAATATAACTCACTCAATAGTTATAAGTACTAAAATAAAATTTTTTTTAAAAATGTTAAAGTATGAATAAAAAAAGTTCCATTTTTTGTTTGTTTGATTGCATAATCAATGTCACTTTTACTTAATTGAAAATATCATTGATTATAATGCATCCAAAGTTTTTTTTTTTTACTTTCTTTGCATTGGAAACTCAATAAAAGGTTGTAAGAGAGGAGGATATCCCATCTAGAATTTTGGCTATCCATCCTTAGAAGGAGTGTAATGTTGGGAAAATTCTATATGTGGGTTCATATATTAATACATATAAATAAAGTATTATACATTAGAATTTATCTAAAATTGAGCCAATTAAATTCGTGATCTATTTAAGAATTAAATTATTATTTGTCTTATGTGGCATCTCAATTAAATTTATATGGAATTAATTATTGTGTAGAGGCCGAATATTTATTTTTATTTTGATGATGGGTTGAAATAAAATAAATACACTTAAAGTATAAAATGGTCGTGATCCCCAGTTTAAGCGGTAATATTATCATTTCCCTCATTTACCATCTTAAGTGAAAAGAAGGGGTATCTCGCTCTCTTGGAGAACACCGCTTCAAACATGGAAGACCGAAATGCTCGATTATGCATTTCAATGGATTCAGGTACGCTTCTGATATCTTTTATCGATGATTTAACATGATTTTCGGAGGCGATGAAATTATTTTTTCGTCTCCATTGAATCCTAACATGTAAATCCCAATAATTATTTTTATGTTGATAAATATCTTTTTTTGTTACTCCACCCTTAATTAAAGATATTGGTGTCATAATATTTTTCATAAAAAAATTTTCATATTTGACTTATAAAATTAAAATTGAATCATTCAAAATTTTAAGTGATAATCATGATTACCATCAACTTCTTCTATGACGATGATGGCAACATAACAATTAAGAAAAAAAAAACTTTTTGTATGTTGATAATGATTGTATACTTTCTATAAATTTGCATTAATTTTTTCTCATATTTGCGTCATGATGATGAGTTTATTATATGACAATGACTCTACTTGCAGGATAGCTTGAAATCTTATCAAACTAATAAAAATCTATTTCATTCTCATAAATATCTAGTTTTTACGATATACTTCTTATTTCTATAACACTCTCTATTGGATGAACTATATTGAATCTCTTAATTATAAACTATTCTTTTAACATTTATGTGTTAATGACCTCATAGTTGATTAATTTTGAATTTGTTAGGTACATCTCACCAAGATGCTCGTTCTTTATTATAAGCATACAAGATTCAAAAATCATTTGGTCATTCAATTAATATCATGAAGATTTCAAGCATACATCAAGTGCTTGATTTTAGCCCATTTGGAGTTGATCAGATCACTTCTATTATCATTAGACTTGTCTCATCAAGATATTTAATTCAACTAAGACTTCGTTTGGTTACCATGTACCGTTTGTAAAATGTAGTTTTAAAAATATTAGTTGAGAGAATGGAGATTTGTAACGAAGAAGTACATACCAAAAAGCTTTTAAAAATAAAAAAAAATATTGTTTTGTAAAAAATATTTTTACAAAATGTCACATTCAAACAACAATTAGAAAATAACTTTTGATATATTATCACAAAATTATCTTGATCAGGCACGAATCTCGAGGCAAAATCAGCTTGGAAGCTTCAAAATTTAATTCGGAGATCATATGAACTCCGATTTCAGCAAACTTATAGTCGAACCGAACGTCTCGGAAATACGAACCCAACGACACCAAATTCAACTCAATCCGAGCCCAAATGAGTCCAAATCAAAGACCCAAAGCACGTTTGGAAGGTTTAATCCATAATTCGGATTACCAAACAGTTTCCAAACATGACATGCTTATAGTTGAATCGAGCGGCTCGACGAGACGAATCCAACGAGCCCAAGATCACCGAATTCCGATATCATTAAGACCTTCAAATGCCTAACAAACAGTCCACGATCAAGGGATTCAATATCGGCCGTCCATCCAAATCACTCCACATTTGCCCTCGATCATCTTCCTATTTACGAGTCATGCCATCCACAAAAAAACTATAAATAGCCCCTCATTTCTCTTAAGAGGAGACCCAAGCAAGAGAAGACGATAAGAAGAGAAGAGGAGAAGAAGAAGAGAGGAATATGAGGGAAGAAACTCCTCCTCGATCACCGCCGGAGTTCCGCCTGACTTCCAAGTGACACCAAAATTCTGTCCGACTTCCAATGGACGCTGGAATTCTGTCCGATTTTCCAAGTGACACCGAAGTTTCAAGTAACGCCGGATTTCTTACTGGCAACCAAGTGTCGCCGGATTTCTAACATACAGTGTAATTGAAGTTCAACCAAAGAGTTGATTATTGTAATCTGATCGTTCTGAATTTTGAGGACGAGTCAGCTACGTATAACCCGAGCAAACACTAGTGAAATTCTTTCAACTGAGCGTGGTCCCGTGATTTTTTCCCTTTCCAGGATTTTCCACGTACAAATACTGGTGTTCTTTTATTTTCTGTTTGTGTGCCGAATATCCGTGCAACGCTAAGACGGAAATTTTCTAAATTCTATCGCCGCGTATATTCAAGCCTGCAACAACTTTAATTTTCTGTTTCGAGACGAAAAAGACAAAATTAAGTTGTTCCAAACGAGGCCTAAATATTTGTCAAAATCAAAGTTTGGATTGCCCTGAATTTAGTTATAAGAAGTTGTACTTAAAAAATTGCATAGAAATTCATATTTGATTGAATAGATTTTTTAATTAAATATCAAATAATTTATATTTATGTATACCATATGAATAGAAGATGAATAATTGTTAAGTAGGTTCATATCTTTAGCCCATTTATGACTTGTTTAGTGTAATTTTATTCTATATTAAATGATAGTACATTTTTAGAAAGCTTTTCTCATTTCAGCAATTGGCATAAAGAACATACTATATCAGAGTACATATTGAATGACAACAAAACAATAATAACATTAACATACCAATCACAAATTTAGGTCTCGTTTGGGACAACTTTCTTACTACTTCTCAAGATAATTTTTAGTATAAAAATTAAAATTTTTGTACTAGAAAGTTATTTTAAAAAGCAGCAAAAAAGCCGCCCCAAATGAAGCCTTAATCTTGAATTAAAATAAGATTATATTTAATTTAATCCCAAATCATATTTGGACACTTCCAATGATCCATTCAAATGGGCTTTACCATTTGATTTCAATATTAATCAACGTCATAATAATTTTTTTAATGCTCAAACTATGTTGCTTTGAGACATGTCAAAGTTTTATTTAATTTTTTGTTGACTTCAAAACTTTCATCATGTAAACTTATTATCTTGAATGATTAAAGAGCATAATGATGCAACTTCAGGTGTCTTTTGATAGCTAAGAAATTATAATACTATAAAAATATTGGTGATTGTGACTTCTGACTAATTAAGACAGATTGACAAACACATTATATATTCAGGCTTCAAATTCAAGATCTTTTGATTGATAGTCAAAGCTCTCGACCAACAGATCAAGATGATGTGCATTTTTTTTTTATAAAGTATTTTGCAATTGGGCAGAGTAATGGAATTTTTTTTATCGGAAAATGCAATGGTTTGCCATTTGTTTATGAATCCACCTTGCATTAAGTGATATTAATCTTTGTATAATTTTGTTTGGACTTTTGAGTCAATTTAAATCAAAATCATACACATCATATACATAAGCTTTAAATCAAAAATCTCTTGGTTGATAATCAAATCTCTCAACCAATAGATATTTAATATAATTAAATTAGTTTGACATTTCCTTAAAATATATTGCATAGGTCGAATATATATATATCATTTAAGTGGTCCCGATTTTTAAAATAATTATTTATAATTTTTAAAGTCCTAAAACTTCTCTCTAAATATGAAATTAAATGATAATAAAAAAATAAAAAATCTAAAATAAATAATGTAGTATGATTTTATAAATAAAATTTTATAATGTAAATTTTATTCATAATTTATAGGTGTAAATTATACCTAAATATATAACATAAATTAACAATTATTTATATTAAATATTTATATTTATATATAAATTAATTTTCTATTAAATATGAATTAAAATTGAAGATATGAGATATTTACATATAAATTTTAAAAAAGTAATTATGTATATTTAAAAATATAATATGAATTAATAATTATTTATATTTAACTTTAAATTAAGAAATATATTATTTATGTATGAATTTTAATTATTTTCAGTCACAAAATTATATTATTTCATAATTATTATAAAATAATCTTAATATTTAAATATCATTAAAATATCTTTAATATTTATTACGTTATCCAGTTCGACCCCGGTCGAACCATTAAACTTTGAACCTCTCTCTTTTTTTATTCTATCTTTCATCCAGTTTTTATCGTCTTATATATATCCCTAAGAAATTTTTTTAATATATAATATTTAAAAATAATTTGAGTAAAAAAGAGCTTGAATCAAGAATTTAATTTATGATTAAACTCAAAATAATTTGAATTTAATTCCACTCAAGCTATGATTTATTTATATCTTTCAAATATAAGATATGAACCTAACTCAAAAAATATATTTATAATTGTTGCGTCCTTGAATATTCGAGGCGGTATAGAAGTATAGTTTAACGTCTTAGTGTTATACGAAGATCCAGCACACAATCAGATAAAAGCGAGAGTGTTGCGTTCATAAGAGACACCAGAGTTTTTATGTGGAAACCCATGAGAAAGGGAAAAAAACACGGGGCCTGGCCTAGTTTGAAAGAATCCACTATTGTTTGTAGTTGATTACAAATGAGGCCCTTCTTTAGGGAGGAAGGTCTTGGTTTGATGTAGCGAATATACATCATACAGAGTGTATTACATGGTGGAAATTAGAAGAATCACTGTTGACGTCAGCAGAACCATAGTTGGCTGGCGACAGAGGTCGGAAAGATCGTATTCGAGTGACGGTGGTCGGAAGGACCATAGTCGGCGGGTGACGGAGGTCAGAAGGACTGTAGTCGGGTGATGGTGGTCGACGGGACTGTAGTCCGTGAGTGATAGAGGTCGGAAGGACCATTGTCTGGGGACGGAGGTCAGAAGGATCGTAGTTGGGCAACGGTGTTTGACGGGACTGTAGTCCACCGGTGATAGAGGTTGGAAGGACCATTATCTGGTGACGGAGGTCCGACAGAAGTCCGGTGTCGAGCGGTGGCCCAATAGAAGTCTAGCGTCTAGCGGTGGTCTGGCAGAAGTCCAGTGTCGGGCGGTGTTCCGACAGAAGTCCGGGGTCGGGCGATGGTCTGGCAGAATTCTGGCTACCGGCAGAACTCTGGCATTAGGTGGTGGTCCGGCGGAACTCTAGCATCAGGTGGTGGTTCGGCAGAACTCTGGGCAGTGGTTGAGGAGGAGGCAAGAGCGATCTCTGATCTCTCTCTTACTTTTCTTTTATCTTGCGCCCCTTTTCATGAGAAATGGGGCACTATTTATAGATTTTTTAGAGTGGCATGACCCATAAATAGGAGGAAAATCAAAAATATTTTGGGAGTGATTTGTATAAACGGTCGATGTTAATTCCTTTGATCATGAACTATTTGCTAGACATTTGAATGACTTAATGATGTCAGAATTCAGTAATCTTGGGCTCATTGGACTCATCTCGTTGAGCCGCTTGATTCAATTATAAGCATGTCACGTTTGAAAACCGTTAGGTAAATCAATTTTTGGTTTGAACCTTCCAACAACACTTTGGTTATTTGATTTGTACCCATTTGGGATCAGATTGAGTCGAATTTGGTGTCGTTGGGTTCGTATTTTCGAGACGTTCAGTTCAACTGTAAGTTTGCTGAAATTGGAGTTCAGATGATCCTGATTTTAATTTCAAAAGTTTTCGGCTTGATTTTGCCTCGAGATTCGTGCTCGATCAAGATAATTTTTTGAAGATGTATCAACAATATTTATTTTAAGAAATAAATACAAGTATTGCAATACACTACTTTTAGTTAAACATTATAGGTAGTAAAAGTTAACTACTAATTAATTTATCCTTGATACGTCATCAAAAAATTATCTTGATCGGGCACGAATCTCAAGGCAAAACCAAGGTGGAAACTTCCAAAATTAATTTTGGGACCATCCAAACTCCGATTTCAGCAAACTTACAGTCGAACTGAACGTCTCGGAAACACGAACCCAACGACACCAAATTCAACCCCATCCGAGCCCAAATGGGTCCAAATCAAGGGTCTGAAGAGCTGTTGGAAGGTTCAATCCATAATTTGGGTTAACAAACGGTCTCCAAATGTGACATGCTTATAATCGAATCGAGCGTCTCGACGATACGAATCTAACAAGCCCAAGATCGCCAAAATCTGACATTTCTTAGGCCTTCAAATGTCCATCAAACGGTTCACGATCAAGGGATTCAAGATCAGCCGTCCATTCAAACCACTCCCTAACTACCCCTGATCTTCCACCTATTTACGGGCCATGCCACTCACGAAAATCCATAAATAGAGCCCCCTCTTCTCTTTAAAAAGACACCTAATCCTAAGGAGAGAAAGAGAGAGCTCTTTCCCCCTTGCTCCTCCTCGACCACCGCTGGAGTTCCGCCGGAGTCCCGCCGGACCACCGCATGACGCCGGAATTCTGCCAGACCACCACCTGAGGCCCTGCTCATCGCCGGACCACCACCTGAGGCCATGCACTCTGCAGGACCACCACCTGAGGCCCTGCTATTCGTCGGACCACCACCTGAGGCCCTGCACTCTGCCAGACAACCACCTGAGGCCCTGCTCTTCATCGAACCACCACTTGAGGCCCTGCTCTTCTCCGGACCACCACCTGAGGCCCTGCACTCTGCCGGACCACCACCTGAGGCCCTGCTCTTCGCTGGACCATTACCTGAGGCCCTGCACTCTACCGGACAACCACCTGAGGCCTTGCTCTTCGCTGGACCACCACCTGAGGCCCTGCACTCTGCCGGACCACCACCTGAGGCCATGCACTCTGCCGGACCACCACCTGAGGCCCTGCTCTTCGCCGGACCACCACCTGAGGCCCTGCACTCTGCCAGACAACCACCTGAGGCCCTGCTCTTCGCCGGACCACCACTTGAGGCCCTGCTCTTTGCCGGACCACCACCTGAGGCCCTGCACTCTGCCGGACCACCACCTGAGGCCCTGCTCTTGGCCGGACCATTACCTGAGGCCCTACACTCTACCGGACCACCACTTGAGGCCCTGCTCTTCGCCGGACCACCACTTGAGGCCCTGCTCTTCGCCGGACCACCACTTGAGGCCCTGCACTCTGCCGGACCACCACCTGATGCCCTGCACTCTGCCGGACCACCACCTGAGGCCCTGCACTCTGCCGGACCACCACATGAGGCCCTACTCTTCACCGGACCACCACCTGAGGCCTTGCACTCTGCCGGACCATTACCTGAGGCCCTGCACTCTGCCGGACAACCACCTGAGTCACTGCTCTTCGCTGGACCACCACCTGAGGCCCTGCACTCTGCCGGACCACCACCTGAGGCCCTGCACTCTGCCAGACCACCACCTGAGGCCCTGCTCTTTGCCGAACCACCACTTGAGGCCCTGCTCTTCGCCGGACCACCACCTGAGGCCCGCACTCCTACCGGACCACCAACTAAGGTCCTCCTGACCTCCATCGCCCAAGCAACTAAGGTCCTCCCGACCTCTCTCATCAGACTATGATCTTCCTGACCTGCAACGTCTGTTAACTACGGTCCTTCCGACCTCTGTCACCAGGCAACGGTCTTTCTGACTCTGGTCTCCCGCCAACTACGGTCCTTCCGACCTTCGTTTCCTGCCAACTATGATCAGCCGACCCAACAAACATGTATATCTTGATTCCCACCATGTAATACACTTTATATGATGTATAATGGCCATATCATGCCAAGTCCTTCCCCCAAAAGGAGGGCCACATTTGTAATCAACTGCAAATACTAATAGATTCATTCAACCTGGGTCAGACGTCGTGGTTTTTCCCCCTTTCAAGGGTTTCCACGTAAAAACTCTGGTGTCTCTTATGAGTACTACACCCTCTCTCTTTCATCTGATTGTGTGCTGAATCTTCGTACAATGCTAAGACGCTAAGCTTTATATTTATCTACCGCCACGAATACTCCAGAACGCAACAATCCTATAAAATAAAAAAAATTAATTTCGTAATCCTATTTCTCACAATCTGATTGGAATTGTCTTTTAACAATATTATTTTTAATGTGTTTTTATTTTCTTAAGAGGTGTACTAAATATACAATTTATTTGAAGATGACCCAGTCCTAAAGTTTATATATATATATATATCTGCTTTAAGACCCGGTCTACGCTATGACAATGTCTCGTTTCACACAGTCTACCAAAGGATAATGTGAAGTTGTGAACCGCTTGACAAGCGTATATTTTCAATTAATTACAATTATTTTTTTAAATAATATATTTAATTTTTTATCTTATCTTCCATTGTCAACACGGCCTTTGCCTTTTTAAAATCTATATAGCCTATTTGAATTCTTTTTTATTTAAAAATTGCTATTACCAAATAATCATCATTTATGTTATTTTAAAGTGAAAGTTTTTTTTTCATAATAATTTAATAATATTTTTACAGTTAATGGTGGATGTTTAAGAAATTATAACGACTCTTGATAAAAGTAGACGAAACGGAGATCGGGTCTGCGGCCGAGTGGTTGATGAAATAAGTTCCTCCCATCTCACCAGGGCTCGAATCCCCTAACTGTCCCAAAAAAAAAAAGACGAAACGCGTCGGTATCGCCGCTCCGGCGTCCGGCTGGTCAGCCACCGTTACGGGGCACCAGCGACAATTTAGCCTTTCGTCTGGCTAACTTGGAACCCAAGTCATTCCTCCACCATTTAATTACACAAAAGCCATTCGATGCCTTCCTCTCTCAGTTTTCTATCCTCAGCATATTTATTTGGAGATATGGTCCACTGAAGTTTTCTTTTATATGTTTTTATTACTTATGAGTTTAAGAATAATTTTGTTAGTGTATTATTTTTCAGATAATAATTATAATTTATTTAATTATTTTATTTATAACTTTTAAGAAAATTTTATACTTAAAATTTACTTTTTATATCTTTCAAGTAATTTATTTTTCATATAATAATTTTACAATCATTTTTTTAAAAAACTTCAACCAACATTTAATGACCAGGCAAATTTATAATTTGATTTTTTTTAGAAAATAATTAAAATTTGAGTGATTCCATGAAATTTTAGTTATAATTTATTTTTGGTAGAATTAAAATTATAATTCTTAAATTTATTTTGAATTACTGCACTATAAATTTAGATGTGGATTCTTATATAAATTTATTAACATATTATTTTATTTTATAGCGAATACTTTGTGCATATTTTAGTGCATTAGTTATTGATTTTGAAAACATTATTTTAATTTATTAAAAAAATTAAACTTAACTAATTTTTAATTATCAAATTAAATCTTATAATTCTTTGTTCAGATGAGATCAATAGTGAATGATTATATATAATTGACCAAATTAAAAGGGGGTGAGCTTAAGTTTGGAGCTATTTTTTTTTTTTTGAAAATTAGGGGCAGCGTTCAAACACACACATAAAATATATGAGAGACTCTAATTCAGAACATCTTAGTTGAGAGCAAAACTCCCGACCAACAAATCAAAGAGAGAGCTAAAATTTGTTCTATATAACATTTTTTATTAAACCTTTAATTAAATATTAAAAATTAATATAATACTTTCATTTAACCAATATGTAGTCCTATTTATTTTATATATAATTTATTTGTAATATTTGAAAAATAAAATCGATTTTAATAATTTAAATTTGATCTTTTTAAAAGTTGATTAATTTGTTATTGAAACAGCTTTTCAAATCCAAAATAACGCTCCCGTATATATAAAAAATATACATCAGACGGCTGAGATCAGCCCAGCGCCGCTCCTTACCTGTCCGTCTCCAGCTCACGGATTTCTCACCTCAAACTAAAAAATAAATAAATAAAAAAGAAAACTTTGAAAATTAAAGATGGTAACGTGGCCTTCCAATATGTCCATGATGTGCTATGAACGGCCATGATCAGAATATTTAAAAATCCTGTTATCCTTTTCACGCATTGAAGCAGGGGACCACTCTCTTTAGCAAGTGGACCACACCGGAAAGAAGAGTATATCAAAACTCTCGGGGGCATTTATGTAATTTAGAAACGGGAATGGAGTCTATATAGAGTCTTCAGTTCCTCGGCTTCTCCTGTAATCCATTATTGTTGCAGTTTGGTTGAGGCGCTGTCGCCGACTTCGACTCTGAGCGATCGAATTTTCCGGCGATCAATCTGTTCAATTTCAAATAAGGTAGGCTTTCGACAATCATTAATTGGTTTTTCTTGTTTTGAAAATTTGTTTCGATTTCTTTTGACTTGAGTTCAATTTTACTGGAATTAGAAGCGTTTCGTTTGATATTTTGGTTATTTGACGGAATAATCAGGTTGATCGGGGAATTCAGGCTATCTCATGCTTTTAAGGGAAGAGCACGAGGCTCAGGTGAGAAACGTGCGGTCTCTGCTGGCTTTCTCGAGGAGCCGCCCGATAAAGCTAGGTTCATGGAGGTTGGATCGGAGGAGCATCGGTGGCGTTCGGAATGGAGAGGGGGATGGCGATTGTCGGGTCTGTGCTCGGGCCGGGGACTTTTTGCTGAGGTTTGCTGGCGGGGAGGGCGGCGAGTTCGTGGGACAGATCGGAGGTTTTAGCCACGAGAGTGAGCACGACCTGGCGGTGATGGTTAGCGATTTCTTAGAGGATGGAAGTGGTAGCGTTGAGTCGCGGTATAGTAGTGACAGTGACTCTGGGTTTCCCGATCCTAAACATCTCGCAGATAACGTTCGGGTGAGTTTTCATTCTCTAAATAGGATTTCCCTCCTGTGTTTTGAATGATTATCTGTTCATGGCCAGTCGTTATTTGAAATTTTGATTAAGTTTAGGCTCATTTGTTTGCTTGAAGTTGGAAAATATATTAAAAAGCATTATATGAATTTAAACCCTACAAATTCCCTTAAATCCTCTAAAAAAATAATGATTTATTTTTCATTCATTCAGAGTGAAAACGAAATCATTTTCCTATTTACATGCGATGTATTGAGACCTAATTATGTTTATTCTTATCATTCTATCAGCAATGTTATGTCCTGCCTCCTGAACCATAGATTTTAAGTTTTAAACATGCAATTATGTAATCTGGCAGGGCCTGGCTTTTAATACACATTAAAATTAAACATCCTTCACTCAGAATATATATTACTTGGCAGTCCCGCAAGAGCTGGACAATTTTAGGATCACCTATTTGATTTTGAACAAGGTTGATCATCCTGATTTCCCCAAATAGCTAGGAAAGGCAGTTGCTACTGATGCTGATGGTAGTTTTTTTTATCATCGGGATTTGATGAAGTTATTTTTTTTCTGAAATTGCTAGTTAGATTAAGCTTTTTAAATAAAATGTCAAATTAAAATCTCTACACAATACTTTTTTTTTCTAGCAAAAAGCAAGCTATATGCGCAAGATGAATTATTAAGCACTTCCAATTGAATTATTTTTATTAGTTCACGGATGTTGCAATAAAGCGAATTTTCAGACAGATTCATTGGCTTTGCAAGGGTCTTTGACTTTTTTCTTTGAGAATTATGGACCATCATCAATGATAGATTATTATTTGCAGGCCGTAATGGTAAATAATTTCGGTCCATTTAAAATTTTTGAACACATGAGAGGTGACTTTCGTCACGCCTTCTTCACTGCAGTACACTTCATACAATAGTATATGAATGAACTTTCGTTGAACCTTACTGAAGTCAGTTTCCCTCAGTATTCTTATTTTTCGTTGGTGAAAGCAAGTTTTGTAATGCCTGCTCTAGGGTTATTTTTTGAAAATTACTTGGTATGATTTGTCCTAGTTGTCAGAATAATCAATTTGATTGATGGAATCTGCAATTTGCAAGGTATTTTTTGCCTATTAATTACCAATTTCTTTAGTTTCGGATACTCAAAATAAATTGCTTATTTAATGTTTTTTCTAGAAAAAAATTGCTTATTTAATAGTTTAGAAAATTCGAAAACCTTATAAACGGTTGTGCAGTAAACTAGAAAAGTATCATTCTATCTTTTGTCAATTTAGTTTAGTCATCGGTTCCTGTTTTTTTTTTTTTTTTTTCTTATAATTTTTGCCGCCCTTGAGTTGTATTTGAGACAATTTTATTTTATAAACCGTTATCACATATCTGCTTAATTATATATATTTTTTCTTTTTTTCTAATTTTTATGATGAAGCTAAAGCTAGTACTGGATGGTAGCTAAAGCAAAACTCTTGACAAACCCAAAATGGATCAGTTAAACGCTCATTTATATTAATGCACCTGCAGTACTCATTCTTTAGGATATATGTGTTTAGCTGAAGGCTTAATTCCTATCCTCAGCACCACACTAATATTTAGAAAGGAAGAATGAACTAAGCTCTTCTCAGTTTTTCTACTCTAGATATAATCTAACCTAGAGAAGTTGAAATCTCCTTATGCATCCATAGAACGGGATGGTATTTTTTCCGGTTAAATAAAATTCCTATTATTTAAATATTAATTTCCCACTGAATTTTCTTTGTTGTGCAGATTCTTAAAAATTCTGTTGAACAGAGTGTGAGTGCACTGTCATCATCTGTTCAGTCTCTTCTGCTTTCAATAAATGATTCCGACCTGCTTTCCTGCATTGGTAGCCAATGCAATGGTGGCTGTATTAGGCAATCGCTTGCAAAGCTTCTACGTCTTTCTGGGTTTGATGCTGCCGTTTGTCAATCCAAATGGCAAGGTTTTGGCAAAGTCCCAGGAGGTATTTACTGGGCTTTTTACCTGTTGCATATTTACCATGCAAATATCAAACTGGAAGCCTAGATGTACTTCTTCTAATCTGCTTTTTCATATATTTATCTTAGGTGATCACGAGTACATTGATGTAATTCTTAGCGGTAAATCTGGGATTTCTGAACGAATGGTTGTAGATATTGATTTTCGCAGCCACTTTGAAATAGCAAGAGCGGTTGAATCTTACGATGCAATCCTTACTTCTCTGCCTGTCATCTATGTCGGTTCCATGTCCAAGCTTAAGAAATTCTTACAAATTATGGTTGATGCTGCAAAATTTTCTCTTAATCAGAACTCCATGCCATTGCCGCCGTGGAGGTCACTTCCATATTTACAAGCGAAGTGGCAATCCCAATATGAAAGAAAACCCTGCTCAGATGGACGATGCAACCTCGTCGTTGATTCCTCTGATCATAGGCAGTGCATTGGTCATCTGAGGAGGCTTAAATCTTCCCTTCAGTCGGAAATTGCTGCTGAGAGGCTTCTGAAGCCTATCACTAATGATAAAACGAGAATGGAGAAGTTCGAGAGACAGCAGTCTATGTTGAGCGGCTAATAATGGTGCAGTTTTGAGTTTGGTAAGCCATTTTCATGCTCTTATTGGAACAAAATAAGCAAGAGGATCAATAACCTGCCATTTTTTCACGGCAGCTGTGCGGTTCATATAGTATGCAGTTATATTTCTAAATTTTTGAAGGGTATAGAGAATGTATTTTTGTTTTTCCTACTTCTTACTTGTTACGTTTTCATAAGATGTTGGGAACTAAGAATAAATCCCTTTAAAAAGGCTGAAAAAGTTTCCAGAAATTCGTTTAATATGGTGTTATTTAGTAGTTATTAATAAATGGATTCTATTGCCTACTCTTTTCTTTTTTCCTTCAGTCCCCATGAAATTAGTTATTGTATTATATCTAGCAGCAACGCTGTGAACATTAGTAGTTATGGACCTTAGCGGTGGAAGCTCATGCCCTCAATGGAGAAAACAGAGAAATTATTCTGTGAGGAGTCTAGACGTAGAGCAGAGTTTCGACGTAGCTTTACGTTCATACACCAATCCATGATCGATACTTATTTTTTGAGCTAATTTATTTTGTGCAGCAACTTGAATTTTTTTACTAACAAGTGACCCGATGAGCTGTGCTCTGATGTCAGAATTTAATGCTCTCCGCTCATAAATTTCCTAATTCTGTTACTACTGAATTTGAATTTTTCTGTATTGTAGAAAATTTGTTACTATTATGATAACAAAGTTTTTCTGTTTGATGTAATTAAAACTTAAAACACTGCTAGACACCAAAAATAGTTTGACAAACTCTCTTCCCTCCCTCTTTTGTATCTATTTAATTGTGATTGTGAAATGTCAAATTCTCTTTTTAAGCTCTATTTATAATTATATCAAATTTAATTTTTGGAAATTTTATATCAAATATATGATTTTGAAATCATGGAATTAATTATTAAAAATGAGAATAGTTTTTAAAAACCCAAAAAAAAAAAAAAAAAGTTTAGCCTGATGCCCGAAGCTTCTTCCCAACAGATTGGGTATACCTTCTATTGAGAAGAAGCTTCATTTAATAGCTTGGAAGCCCACGGCTAGACTGAAATGTCAAGGTGGATTGGGTATAACTTCTATTGACTCTCTGTATCATATGATGTTACATGTTCCTTCATCTGGCGTATGTATAATCTCGATACTTCTATCAGCTCTTGGTTTAGAGCTAAATTTGAATCCCATTAGAAGTAGCCACCTTCTAATGCATCCAAAACTTGGAAAGTTATTTGCTTCACTGCCCAAAAGATTAAAAATTCTATCTCCTTATCTATGGCTCCCCATTGTAACTTTTCTATGCTCTGAGACCCCTGGTGCAATGGCAAATTGCTATCTGAGTATTCACTCACATTAGACTTTCTCATAAATCTGTGCATGATTTCATTGATAACGGGCAGTGGGTAATTCCTGATTTTTTTTCGAATATTGTGCGTGCGGCTATTCTGAGAGTTAATATTATGGAGCAACCAGCATTGTCCTGGGATGCCTCTAACAACCCTTCTTTTAAGAATTTCACTGCCCAATTTTACTCTCATTTGGAGGAGGTGCAATGCTTTAAGTTTATTTGGCACAAGAATCATTCTCTTGGATTACTTGTTATACTTGGATGGCTATGATTGGGAAATTAAAATGTGTGGATTTACTAATTAAAGAGGCATTCAAGTTTACCCTGCTTGCTCCTTTTGCTAATGTGCGCCTAAATCTCGTTTTCACTTGTTTTTTGAATGCGATTACTCTTATATGGTGCTCACGGCTCTGCTCCCTGTTCTGGACTCTTTCTCACTCAAATCAAACTTTATGCAAACCTTTGATTTCTTGGATACTTTGCAAAAGTTTAATGCATTGGAGAAAACTTTTGTTTCTTTACAGTTTGTTGCATCATCTATCACCTATGGAGGGAAAGAAACAACCGTCGTTTCTCTAATGCCTGGGAAAGCCCAGAATCTATTCAAAATGCCATTAAATGTGCCATTCATTTCAAATCAAGATGATGGAAATTTCACGACAAGATCAAGGAGCGTTTTCACGAAATTCTCTAGCGAATATTTTAGGAATTGATATTTCTTATTTGTTTTAGCTGAAGTTTTTTGGGTTCTGGACTATGATGAGCAGGGCCTTCACCTCGCCATTTCATCTATGGACGGCCCCTGTGGCAACTATGGAATTTTGCTGAATGGACTTCTTATGCTTGCCTGTTGGAGCTCTGTGATGGTCCCTATGCCTCCTGTATTTGTTATGGCTGGCCCTATGGCAACCAGAGCTTCTTTTCGTTACACTCGTGCTGCTTCTTCCTCAGTTTTTTGAGCTAATTTTGATGATTGGGTGTTGGTCTTTGTCTTCTAAGTCCTGCTTTTGATCAACAATTCTCTTTTTGCCCTTTTTTTTGGCGAACTGAGCCTATTGTTGGTTTCTCTTTTGATTTCCCTGTCTTATTTTATTTTGTTCCTCCTTTTCTCGTACTGGTTTTTCTTTATAGTTTTCCATTGTAATTGGTTCTTGTTTTAATATATGAGCTTATGCCCCAAAAATTTCTAATAATAATAATAATAATAAAATCATCTCATCAATATTTTTTTGAACTACCGCCTATTTATGCATGTCAAGATCAAATGGGCAAGAATTTGAGAAATGCAAAAAAAAAAGAAGTTAAATTTTCATTATGAAATTTTATATTTGAGTACTAACAACAAAATTAAAAGTAAGACAGTATTAATGAGGGCTTTACATACATATTACACATTTCTTTTATATTTACCTATATAATACCTAAATTTTTATATTTATTTTTATAACACTTAAATTTTAAAATTACATAAAAAATATCACTAATGTTTATGTAAAGAAGGGAGCAAAGTAGGGGCAGAGTCAGGATTTTATTCATGTGGGGGCATAAATCATTAAAGTAATTAAAATACCCTCAACCTTTTTCATCCAGGCTTGAGATCGACATTGGCGGTTTTAAAACTTTTTTTAATCGTTAGATTCATTATAAAAAAATAGAATATATAATACAACATAAAATTTACATATCATCTATAATTTCTCCCATCGAGTCTTCTGTGGACCTCCGAAAGGAATATAACACATCGTCGCCCTGTGAGGGGAGATAGTATTGCCAATGGGAGGACAGATTCGATCACACATATGATTAACCATTAAGGTTAGCGGCTCTCGCCAGCACACCCCGATCGGTAATAATATGCACGATCTGATCATTATAACGGGTTTCCCCCACCCAATACATCAGCTCGAGTGGGGTTTGTTTGATAGTGGGATTCGGTTTCCCACGGGCGTAAGCCCCTGTGGTTAATTACATCTCAAGTCAGGGCCTGAGAAGACTCTCGATTAAGGATTCTATATTATACTCTCAAATGGAATTAGCACATAGGGAGAAGACTAGGAAATCCTACTCAAAAGGGAAAGAAATGCTCAACATGGCTTAGTCAACATACACGGCTCATATCAGCATCCGGAGGGGCTAAGATAGTGAGAAGAAACTGAAAAAAATAAATAAATCATGCACTCAAAGCATGCAGGAGAGAAGGATGGAGGCGACATCATCCATGTGACGCGGATATGTAGGGTTTATAGTCTCTAGATGATAGAGGACTTACCTACTGATGAGGCATACTACGAAATAATAGTAGCCTTGAATCCTAGATCTAGAGTGGGTCTAATGTTCTACGCAACACTAACACCCGTGTCCTAGCTAATGCAATGTAGAACCTGGACTTACCCCAGCCTAGATTGGGGAGCCAGCTAACTACCTAGTCGCTTTAAAATCATGAGCCCAATCATTTTTATGAAAGATTGGTGGGTAGGTTATAGTTCTTGGAAATAGGACCGACGTCTAGAGGATTTTCTAATTGGCCCAGACTTATGTAGGGTGAATGCTTCTAAAGCTAATGCAATTAAAGTTTCAATTTAGTTGATTTCTAATGCAATACATGCTAGTTAAATAGAATATATAATACAACATAAAATTTACATATCATCTATAATTTCTCCCATCGAGTCTTCTGTGGACCTCCGAAAGGAATATAACACATCGTCGCCCTGTGAGGGGAGATAGTATTGCCAATGGGAGGACAGATTCGATCACACATATGATTAACCATTAAGGTTAGCGGCTCTCGCCAGCACACCTCGATGGGTAATAATATGCACGATCTGATCATTATAATGGGTTTCCCCCACCCAATACATCAGCTCGAGTGGGGTTTGTTTGATAGTGGGATTCGGTTTCCCACAGGCGTAAGCCCCTGTGGTTAATTACATCTCAAGTCAGGGCCTGAGAAGACTCTCGATTAAGGATTCTATATTATACTCTCAAATGGAATTAGCACATAGGGAGAAGACTAGGAAATCCTACTCAAAAGGGAAAGAAATGCTCAACATGGCTTAGTCAACATACACGGCTCATATCAGCATCCGAAGGGGCTAAGATAGTGAGAAGAAACTGAAAAAAATAAATAAATCATGCACTCAAAGCATGCATGAGAGAAGGATGGAGGCGACATCATCCATGTGACGCGGATATATAGGGTTTATAGTCTCTAGATGATAGAGGACTTACCTACTGATGAGGCATACTACTAAATAATAGTAGCCTTGAATCCTAGATCTAGAGTGGGTCTAATGTTCTACGCAACACTAACACCCGTGTCCTAGCTAATGCAATGTAGAACCTGGACTTACCCCAGCCTAGATTGGGGAGCCAGCTAACTACCTAGTCGCTTTAAAATCATGAGCCCAATCATTTTTATGAAAGATTGGTGGGTAGGTTATAGGTTTTGGAAATAGGACCGACGTCTAGAGGATTTTCTAATTGGCCCAGACTTATGTAGGGTGAATGCTTCTAAAGCTAATGCAATTAAAGTTTCAATTTAGTTGATTTCTAATGCAATACATGCTAGTTAAGGTATCCGAATCAGGGATGCATGTATTTTAAAAAGGCTAATAAAAATAATTTTTAGAAGTAGACTAGGCTTCCCCATGTCCGACACCTCATCCTCATTGGTCAGATTATCCGGACTCTACCCACAGGCGGGGAAGTGTCTTATAGAAGGAGAGAGAAAATGCATTAATATGCATGCGACCCCGGACGATTTCGGCAGTTCCCTAAGTCGTTAGGTTTCTATGTTATTTAAACCTTAAAATTTTAAATATTAATTATGAGTAGAAAATATTTTCGTCCTTAGAGAGCCTAACGAAATCCAGGCTAAAACAAAAGCGGCATGCAGATCGCCAATAAACTAAGAAAAGCATATAACATATGCGCAATCAATATCAAATCAAATACAATAAATAATCAAACTAATCAATTAAATGTCCATAGGCTAACTGCCCTTAATTACAAACCAGGGTCTATGAAAAATAAAGTGGTCGGGCACCACTACCAACAACCCAAATTTCTAATCCTAGAACTAACGCAAGTGACTTTGAGTGGGATACTCTTGGTCTTCAGCTTCCTGATCTTTTCTTCCTTGGGCTCCTGGATCTCCTCCTCCTCGAGCTCCTTGAATTTGTTGTAACTGAATACCCAGGATAGATAAGAAGACTCTCCCCCAAAGGGGAGGTTGTTCTCCCCACCTCGGGTAGTGAAATGATCCAAATTTGGACTCCTGAATAGAAAAAAGACTATCCTCATAATTGGTGTCCTTTCCTATCTGAGAATCCAACCTTTGGATCTATGTATCCCCACTCAAAGGTGTACTTTCATAACTCGATACTAATTTTATAAATGATTATATTAAATGAAAGTAATAAAATCTAGACTCTCCTGCAGGGTTATTCTAATAAAATCATCTCAAACAGTTTATACATCATCCCAAGCAATTTATATGGAAATGAAAATGCTCATCACAGCCACACTTGGTCATGCTCTTAATTATTTTAAGGGCTAAGCAGTTCTAGAGCACCTATAGAAATTTATAATGATTTATTATTTAGCCCTCATTTATTTAGGGGGGCTGAGCAATTTCTGAAGCACCTACATGAAACAGTGCTAGTATTTAAATCATGATTATTGCCCCCCCTTTTTGTTAGCGCTGCATGAGCATGGCCATTAAAAGAGAAGCATAATTCTAAGTTAAGTGTTGCAGAGATGAGGATGCTCAGGTGGATGAGTGGCTTTACCCTTAGAGATAGGATACGAAATGAGCATATTCGTGAAAAGGTTGGAGTAGCTCCAGTGGAAGATAAGATTAGAGAGAGTCGCCTTAGATGGTTTGGTCACGTAAAACGGCGGCCTCCCGATGACCCGGTTAGGAAAGTAGAGGTCTTAGATTTGACTTATGTTAAGAAAGGTAGAGGTAGACCTAAAAAGACTTGGTTAGAAAATATTAGAAAGGATCTTTCTTTATTAGATTTAAACGAGAATTTAACTTTTAATAGGACACAATAGAGAAAAAGGATTCATGTAGCCGACCCCACGTAGTGGGATAAAGGCTTGATGTTGTTGTTGTTGTTGTTGCATGAGCATGACCACCTGCAGAAAATATCATTAGTATCAAAATCGATCTTAACCTATGGGTAATCTATCTTGTAATTACATCAATTCCTAAAGTGTAGTAAAAGTAAACAAACACATCAGTATCATTCTAATCACAACATGCAGTAAAAATCCAAAAAAGTTGACACACAGTAGTAAAGTAAACACCGGCATATCCTAGGTCTAGAAGTGGTGCCCTAGCAAACCATCTAAGTGTGTGTGAAAGGCTGTGTAGCTGAGATAGATCCTAAGCTGGGTAGTTAGTTGAAGTTATCTAGTGTTCAGATTTGTTGTAGGTCTGAGGGAAAGGTTTAAGTTTGAGTTTTAAATATCAATATATTAAGGATTAAATTAGATATGTTTTAAGGGTTAAGTGATTACTACATTTTTTTCCCACCGAGGTCATGAAGTTTATTTCACCTTCCTTGGGGCTAAGTCAATAGCCTCATAGGCCTGAGTTACCCAATAACAACCGGGGTTAATTAAGTTAATTTAGTTAGTTGAAGATTAAAATAAAGGGGTATATTAATTTATTTATTATTATGTTAGTATGTTGGCTTTGAGTAAAGGGTAATATTTTCTGAAATTTAAGTTAAGCCGGTGGTTTTCATAAGGTCCGGGGCACCCTATCCACTAGGTCAAAGGGGTCCAAAATTGACTTTTTGATTAAAGAGGTTTTAAAAATAGTTAATATTTTTATAAAATAGTAGAGCTTAGCTCGATCAGTTAGACTATAAGCATGCCCAATTTGGATTCTTCCATCCAAAGTTATGAATTTTCGAAGTTTTGATCTCGTTTTAAACTAAGTTTGACCAGATTATTGACTTTTTGATTTAAGTTGATTTCTGGAGTTTTAATATTTTTAATAAATACTATACTCTAATGTGAGTTGAATGCCTTTGAGTTTGCTCAATTTAGAATTTTCTATAATTAGTTATGAATTTTCAAAGTTTAGGTCATTTAATGAATTATCGAAATTATTTAATTAAAGGATAGTTTTAGGGATGTTGATCCAAATCAGTTCCAAACTACTTAGAATTACCCCCAAAGGTCAGGAATGACCTAAAGAAGTGTTCCCAAGTGTTTGAAAAAAATTTGGAATTTTTAATAATTTTAAATTATTTATTTTAATTACAAGGTGATTTTTAATCAAAATTAAATTAAAGTTCAGATTCTAGTCCAATTAAGGGGATTTTAATTTTCATGGATTAAGTACTAAATTTTGAAGAGTTTGATATATTATGGGTATTTTTTTGATTTAAAATGAATTTATTAAATTTTTTTGAAGTTATCAGGTCCTAATTAGCGAGTAAATTAGGGTTGATCAATTAAGGGGTTGAATGAGTCCTAAAAATTTCTATAAAATTCTGAAGGGTTTAGGATGTCACTAAGTTTAAGTGTTTCAAGTTTTAAGTCAATCAGAGATAAACCCTAGCTCCTAGAATTTCTCTAAGTCTGCTAGATGGGTCCTTAATTATTGTCCTTAGGGTGTCACTACGTTAAATAAGTTAAATCAATGTCTCAACTAACCCTGTGTATAACATAAGAGAAATGCAGAAAACATAAACACACCAAACATGTCCTTAGATCTAGGAGAGCCTAGGCTAGGTGCTTGTGCAACCTACACATGCAAAGGACTACGAGGCACTAAAGTAAAGAGGTTAACGAAGTGATTTGTGAATGATTGGGGCTCAATCACACACTAATCCTGCCCACATGAATGCTATTCATAAAATTAGTCCATGTTTAAAATTTTAAAGGGTAGATCTCCCATAATTGAAGGATTTAAGCATTTATATAATTTTAAAATACATAAATATTAAAATACATAATTATATAAGTTTTAAAAGTATGGAAATTTAAAGTAACTCATTGCATAGGTATGAGAGATCTACCTGCCATCCAAAGCGAGGTTCCAAAATAATTTGCAATTTCAAAATAATTAATTAAATTAATTATTTAAATAATTATTTTAAATAATTAAGTAATTAAATGCTACATAAATAAAGCAAAAAAGTCAGAACTAATTTCTAAAAATAATTTTAAATAAAAGTTCACATTTTTCTGAAAAGAATGAGGTATTATGCGTCAAAATCCAATTTAAAATGAATTAGTTATGAATTATTAAAATTTTAAGGTAATTAGAGGATTTTAAAATAATTTAAAATATTTAATAATTAATAATAATAAAAATTAATTATCAAATTAAATTAAATTGGGAGTTGAAGGTTTTTGAAATTTTAAAATAATTTAAAGTATAATAATAAATTTTAATTAAAATATTAAAAATTTTAATTATTTAATTAATTAAATAATATTAAATAATTAATTAGTTTAAAATAAATCAATAACTATTAATTAATAAATAAAATACAGAAAATATTATTTAATTTTAAATAAAATAAAAAAATATTATGAATTAAGAAAAATATTTAAATTAATTATTAATTAGTTAGAAATTTAAAATGGTTTAAGTAATGCTAAAAAGAATTAAAATAATTTAAAATAAAGGAATAATTATTAATGAATAATTAAATTGCAGAAAATAATGTTCAATTTTTTGTAAATAATATTATTATTGAATAATAATATTATTAATATGATAATACAATTATTAATATAATAATAATAATATTAATAAAAAAATATCATTATTAAAATAATAATATTATTAATATAATAATAATGTTATTATTAATATAATGATAATATTATTCATATGATAATAATAATATTGACTTAATAATATTATTATTAACATAATAATAATATTAATATGAGAATGATAATATTAACATAATAATAATATTATTAATATAATAATATTATTACTATAAAAATAATAGTATTATTAATATAATAATAATATTATTAATATAATAATAATATTAATATTGATAATAATACCATTAACATAATAATGATATTATTAATATAACATTAATATTAATATAAAAATAATGATATTAACATAATAATAATAATATTATTATTAACATAATAATAATATTGCTAATATAACAATAATATTAACATAATAATAATATTATTAACCTAATAATATTATTATTTAAATAATAATAATAATTTAAACAAAATAATTAATATTAAAAAAAATAATTTTTACTATTTTATTAATTTTTAAAAATATAAAAATAATTTTAAAATAATTTTTATTTTAAATTAAAGAGAATAAAAATACGATGAATTTGATATATTATACATATTTTTTGGATCAAAAATGAATTTTTTTATTTTTTAAAGGATTCTGATTAAAAATATAATTAAAATTAAGTAAAACCCTGATTAAGCGTTAATCCGGCGGCGGGGGGACACGTGGTGGCCCAAGACTAGCTCCGTGGTCCCGAGCAATGATTGGGGAGAGATCCGCGGTGGCGGCGGCTGGGTGGCCACGCGTCGGCCTCCGATTGGATCCCGCAACCGCGGGCAATGATTGCACGGGCAATGTTTGCCGGCAATCATTACGAAATCGAAATTGTGGACGTGATTTCGACTTAGCCACGTCAGCAGAGTCCCATGGTCGTCCGATCAACCGCGGTTCGAAATCAACGGTCCTGATTTCACCGGACAGAGGCATCGTCTGTTTGATCAAGTTCGTGGTCGAATAGTGCCGCAGAACGGGCGGATTCGGACCGTTGATCGCGTGATCAACGGTCCAAAAAATGTACATTAAACGTACGTTACGAAAACACCCTATATTGGGTTTTTCGTCTCGTTCGTTCGATCGGATCAACCAAATCGAATGAAATTTTAAACCTAAGATCCATATATGAAGAGCATTCATGTAGATGTTTTTTTTTTTGGCCTAAAATGAGCTTTCTAAAATGCTATTTAACCCTATGTGTTTCTAACTAGGGTTTGAGTTTTTACCTAATCCACACGATGGATTATGGAGTTCTTGGGCTTGTTGCACTTATAGACTGTCCACGCTCCTAGTTGTAGAAGAAATCGCGTTTTAAAACACGCTAGATCGACAGGAAAACACCTTGGAACGTTCCTTGCCTTGGTTGGCCGGAGATCTTGCCACCGGCGGGTGTTTGACAGTGGGGCTAGGTCGGGAAAGGTAAGAGGAAGCTTAGGGAGCTCTCTCACAAAGTCTCAGGGGCTGAGGGTGCTTGGAGAGAGAGAGAGAGCCAAAAATCCCTTAATAGACGCCCTAATAAGCCTATATATACTCCTTAACCTATAAGGGATGGTTAGGATTAGATCTAGGGCTTGATTAGGAGGAAAATTAAGCTCTCTAGCCGTGGTTTTGAATTAGAGCCTAATAGGAATGATTTTGGAGCATTGAATAGGATTTAAATAGGCTTTAATGGGTGCATTTGACCCATTATGACTTGGGTTGACCAAGTCAAGACTTGACTTGGTCAACCTGGTCAATTGGGTCAAGGGAGGCTTGGGTGGACCCTAGGAATGAGTTTGAGGCCAAGGGAGAAATATATGGGTCATTTTGGGTCAACCCTGGTTGACCCAACGCCTAGGCCTAGGCTCAGCAGACTCAGTTTGACCCACTGAACATAAGGGAGAGGGTATTAGGCCCTGGCTTGGTCAATTTAACCAAGTCAACTCCTTTGACTAGGTCTTGGAGGAAACCAAGGTCAACATCTTCATTTTTGAAATCATTTTACAATCAATTCATTGTCGATACTATTAAATATATATTTTTCAATGCAAGTAAGTAAATAATCATTCTTCCAGGAGTCTCCCACACGATTGCGTAAACGATTCTTTATAATGTTCATTACAGAAAATGTGGGGGCACAAATCATTAAAGTAATTAAAAAATCCTCAACCTTTTTCATTTGGGCTTGGGACCGGCATTGGTGATTTTAAAACTTTCGTTACATTCATTATAAAAAGATAGAATATATAATAAAACATAAAACTTATATATTATCTATAATTTCTCTCGTCGAGTCTTCATTTCTTGAAATCGTTGTATAATCAATTCATTGTTGATATTATTAAATATATATATTTTAATGCAAGTAAGTAAATAATCATTCATTCAAGAGTCTCTCATATGATTGCATAAATGATTTTTTATAATGTTCATTATAGAAAATGGTTGTTCAACTGTTGTTGTAGCAATTGGTAATATCAAAGCAAGCTTTATAAGTAAGAACACCAAATAATAAATATTATTTTTTCGAGTCTCCACTATTTTATGAGCAAGTTCTTCAAGTCCTTTTAAATTTATAAATGTGTCATTCAATCTCATATCAATAATAAAATTTTTAATTTGATTGTCTAGTATGATGAGATCCATTTCTGAAAAATATGACAGATAAAATTTTGCTAGGTGTAGCCATCGTTCATTATCAAAAGCTAAAAATGACTGACATGGATTCAAACATTCGACACAGATTAGTAGTTATGTATTAATTTTATCAATCCTGTTATTGAGCTTTTGAAGTTGTATATCTATAACAATATAAAATAATTTGATTTGACAATAATGTCTATTTATTATACTTTCAGTACGACGCCTTGATCTTCCTCACATCACAAACGAATCAGTCATATATGGAATGTTTATGCAATTCTTCTCACAAAATAATTTAAGTTCTTCAAACAAAGTGTCACACCCATTATTTCTCATATTTTGAACATTTTGTTTAGAAACTTTTACCAAAGTCATGACATTTATAATATTCTGATCCTTTCTTTACAGTACTTGTGATAACTTATTTGTAACTTCTAATATAGTCTTCATCATGTGCAAATTAAAAATAAATTCAAAACTTTGCACAGATTCAAGTAGGGAATATACTTCACATTTTTTATCATTACTAGATCCCTCATGTATCACTATGTCAAGAACCTCAAAAATAGACCCGAACAAAAGAATTAAACTGATGAGTAAATTATAGTGGGAACCCCAATGAGCGTCTCCTGGCCTTTGAAGAGTAATTTCTTAATTTAAACCTCGACCTTTTGTAACCTCTTAACTTTTCAATTGTTCAACAATTTTGTCATAATATTTTTCTCTTAATATATCTCTTCTTTTGCATGAATTACCAATAATATTTAATAAACTGATCATAATATTAAAGAAGGAAGCAAACTTGAACATGATTTTTTATGATTGCAATCAGTGCTAGTTGGAGTTGGTGTGCAAAATAATGCACATAATCAGCTAAAGAGTTTTCTTTCATAATTAATATTTTTAGTCCATTAAACTCACCTCGTATGTTGCTTGCTCCGTCGTACCCTTGTCCATGTAGTTGCGCGACACTAAACCCATACTTCACAAAAAGAGCTTCAATGACTAACTTTAGTGTTAGAGCTGTCGTATCTCCTACATGAATAATTCCAATAGAACGCTCAATAACACATCCTCGTGTATCAACGTAACGTAAAATAACGACAACTTGTTCTTTGACTGATATATCCTGAGATTCATCAAGTAAAAGTACAAATACATTATTTTTTAAATCATTGATTATAACATTTGAAACTACAATTACAACAGCTTATGTGTTCAACTACAACAGAATATTGTATGTGTTCAACTACAATAGAATATTGTAGAAGACACATAGCAACAACGATTGAAGTTAATTTGAAAGATTTTTCTTGACTTTTGAAACTCAAAATGTTGAGTTTTACTTTCAATATAATGGTTAACAAAAATTAAGGGAAAATCTAGAGACCTGGTTTGACTCTTTCACCATACTGACTAGCTTAGGGTGAAATGTTAAAATCCAGGTTGACTTAAAGAAATTTTGAATCTAGATCTTTGAGATTGAGGGATTTTTTATAAAATGTGAAACTTAGCATGCTGTGATTTATTCGCATGCGAGTTTGCAACATATGCAAAAAGATTTTGACGAGCTTGGCTTGACTCTTTTGCTCTACCAATAAACTTAGAGGCAAAATGTCAAAGCCCAGCTTGGAGGGAGGTTTCCTACACTCACCTCTCTTTTCACATGTCTTAATTGAGTTGGCCACACTCACCCAAGGGAGAAATGGGTAGAGGGACTAACGGAAGAAGGGTAGTCAAAACTACCGATACAACAAAACTCGTAGTGCTATTAAAGATGGAGAGAGAGAGATTCCCTAGTGGAGTCGCCAATTTTTTTATTTGATTGAAAAATATAATTTTAAAAAAGGTTTAATTTTCTTTGGGAAATATTTGATTTCTGGAATTTTTATAATCGAACACTTATTATGAATGATATATCACCTCGAAAGGTGAACGTATCGTTCTCTAATAGGTTCATATTACAAATCTTTGAATTTATCATGATTATTATAATCAAACTCAAGGAGAAATAATATATGATCCCGAAGGATCAAAATAATGTTTAATCAATTGTTTGATTATGTTAATCTGAATATGATCATTAATTTCATAATCAAAACTATGATTATAATTGACATATCTATCTGAAGAAAGAAGATATCAATCATTATTAGTTTGAATATAAAAATAACGATCGCCATTTTTTATTTTGATTTTCCAAAGATAATTAATTAAAGGTTTTGAAAAAGCTTGATTTTGAAATCAGGTCTGGGTTTCTAAATCTCCTATGAGCGCAAGCCCTCGTAGTTAATTACATCATAGGAAACCAAAAAATTTCCTACGAATACTCTCGATTAAAATAGCGATACGAATTTTATTTAAGATTTCAAAGATTGATATCAACGAAGGTTAAGGACTTGAATTTTCAAGTGGGATTGGTTCAAGGTTGAGCAGTTCTTTCTGGAGTCAAAGGAAGAAGAGTAGGAGGTGTTTTGAGATTCTGAATTGCTTCAGAGACACCCCAATCTATTCTAAGTGTTGGGCTCGAATTCGATGGGAAAAGATTTAAGTTTGAATGATTGATTTTATTAGAAAGTTGGGACTTATATTCTCGATCACCAGATCAAGAGAATGCCCAGGAAGTGAGGGTGGAGACTAACCTACCAAGTGGGTATGACGTCCCCGGTTAAGATCCCATGGTTTTCCATCATCCCGGGTTCGTCGGTATCCTTAGCCTACTTAGTCGAGTGCCGACCAGAGGATCCTTGTTAGCAACCATGAGTTACCTCATTCAAGGGGACCTCGTAGGCCAAGGGGCTGGGGACCTAATCCTAGGCTGACACACATGAAGTGCATAGGTCTGTGGGTAGTGAACCTATATCTATGTTATATAACCTAAGATGCCACTTTCATTTTATATGCATATCAACTGTCTGAAAAAAAATAGAAAGGAACACCGGCCTAACCTAAAGCTAGAGTTCGTGTCCTAACAGGTCAATCTAGGTGTGTGTAGTAGGCTATGTGGTTGGGATATGTCTTATATCGGGTAATTGGTTAAAGTTGTTTAATGCTCTGGTTGGTTGAAAGGCTTAAGGGAAGATTTTGGTTAAAGTTTAAGTCTTAATGATTTGAAATAGATTTTAAAATCAATCCTTAATTATTTGTTGGATACCACCTTTGTTGCTCACCGAGGCCGTGAAGTTTATTTCACATTCCTTGTGGCTAATTTAATAGCCTCGTAGGCCTGGGTTACCCAGTGGTACCCGATATGATTAAATGAATCAAATTTGATTTATTGAGATTTGATGAATTTCAATTAAGGATGATTGATTGCTGGTTTTAAGGTTAGATTGAAATTTTATGGATTTTAAATGATTTTTGAAGGTTTGATGTTTTTGATAGATTTTAGATTTTCGTTTGAGTTGAATGACTTTGAGTTTGATCAATTTGAAATTTTCTTGAAATAGTTATGATTTTTAAATTATCAAAATTTGAAAATTATTTGGATTATTTAATTGTTTTAATTAAGGGTGTTTTAATGATTTGAGTCCAAATGAACTCTAAACTCCTTGAAATCACCTCCAAAGATCAGGAATGATCTAAGGAGGGATTATCAAGTGTTTAAGAATTCTTTGAAATTTTTAATCATTTTTAATTAATTAAATTAATTAAATATTCAATTTTATTTAAAATTTAATTAAGCTTAAATTTAATGTCAAATCAAGAGAGTTTTAATTTTTCTGTATTAAGGTTTCAATTTTGATTAATTTGAGGTATTATGTGTGTCTTTGTATTTTAAATTTGATTTATTAAATTTCTTAAAGTTTTAAGGGTTTAATTAAGGCTTAAGCTTAAGGGGTTTGATTAAGGGGTTTAAAGAATTCAAACTTTAGTGAGAATTTTCCCTAAAGCAGGGAAAGTCACTAAACTCAAGGGGTTTGAATTTCAAGTCAATTAAATTTAAAGAAGTTTTGAGGCTTAATTAAGGGTTTAACTTTAATTAAATCAATTAAGTGGTTTAATGATTAATCGATTGATTTAAGTTTGATTAAGATCAAGTTTGATAGTGTACACTGATCCTAAGGTACAGTGTCACTAAGTTTTCTAGGTTTGATGTTTGATCCCTAAAGGATGTATGTGTGAATCCTAGAGTTTGCCTAAGTTCTCTAAGACTTGTCCTTAATTATTGTCCTTAAATGACACTAAGTTAAATGGGTTTAAATCAATGTTCCACTAACCCTTCTGGGCATACATATGTATGTAAACAGGTTATATCAATAGTACATATTCACTAAATGCAGGAGTCAAGAACTTAAGGCTGGAGGAATAACTCAACAGGGAAATTTGGGAGTCCTATGGTCTTCTAAGTTTTAAGAAAACTTACCTGATCACCGGAGCTAGTCAACGGTGATTTCGGCCGTAGCACCCCGTTTGGAAGAAACGGGATGACTGAAGTTCCTTGGCTCTACCCTCCAATCAACTCCATCAGTACCTCGCAAAAAGGCGAAGAGAGAAGGAGGTGTCAGAATGTCATGCATACGAGTATAGAAGTTACTATTAATTAACATGTAAATGAATATGTGAAAATATGAATCAAATCAAATTATTGAGGCAATTTTAAAGTGTATGTACATTAATTTACAAGAAGCAATTTCAACATATATGCTTCTAAATGGAAAGAAATCCCAACGTATACACTATCTCATAAGAACGAATCAACATGTATAAATATATACAAGAATGAGCTATCACCTACACACATATAGCCATAAGTTTTTTTTAAACTGGAAAATGTCAACAAACAACCTCTTAACTAGAAGATACCATATATATAGATATTAAATTAAAACTTTGTGATGCAATCACAGCAATCAAAGTTATACATAAAATCTGACCACACCAAATTGAATAGAATGAAAGAATGTAATATAAATTACTCACTGACATGACTTAAAACTTCGTGCAACCCCTTACAAAAATGGGTTAACAATATTCACAATATTAATGAAAAATAATCAAAAGGGAATATATGTATCACTGAATTCAAAGAGTTCGTATTCAAACTTATTAGATTCTTAGAAGTATTCACATGAATATAAGTGAGCAACTTGGCATGATTATCTTAATCAAATGTTAATTGAAATGTCTCAAGTCAACAGAAATAGAGTAAAACATAAACTTTGATTCTTAACTAATGGCAACTTGAAGTCTTGCTCTAAAAGAAAAATCCAGAATATATCATCTTAAGTTATCTAAATCAATTGAAATCAAATTCTGTACTAAAGCATGTAATCAGCTTATAGAAGTCTAATTATGTTATTCAAAGGAAATCTTGAATAAAGCAGACCACGGCACTTTCCTAAGAACATAATTGTGTCCATATCACTTGCAACATTGGAGATAGGTTCCCAGAACTAAAATATTGCAAATATGTTTAACAGACAGGGAATAAAATGGAAGAATTATACCAAGCAACTATTATTTCCATAATAAATTTGCTTCAAGAGAAATGATCTCCAACACACCAAATCTGTTATTTGTATAAATTCGAAGCACAGGAAATAAGAGACCAAAGTAGTTCAAGATTTATAAAATGCATCTGAAATTTAAAAAAAAATGCTTTGCCATCAAATTTATATGCTTTCTCCTACATATAAGAACAGCTTTTATAACATGATATGAGCTCAAACAGGAAAGCACTTAAAACTTCTTACTAAGGTCTACTACAATTATTAATGTAATTTGATCCCCAAGTAAGAACAAACAACTACACCATAAGAGCAACGTCTCGAGAATTTTTTTTTGAATCTACAAGCGTATATAGCATGAACTGATAGAGACTGGACACAATATATATATATATATATATATATAGAATGTCAAAATATGCTATGAACTAACATAACATCATTTTTAATTCCCAATATACTAAAACGGATTCATACTAGTATAGTATTATGAGTAATATACCGTTGCTTGCTCTTCTAAGGATTGACATCCATATGCTTCCCCTATGTTGAGTAATATAAGCTTCTGAACCGAAACGCTTCTGATAACTTCTGCTGTTGCTGCATAAGAGGCGGAAGCTCCAAATCATAATCCAGCCGAACTGATCCAATGTCTGGTTAGCTGGATTAATCTTCTTCTTCTATTGTTTATGCCTTCAATCATCCAGGATGTAAGCAGCAATTTCCATTTCTTCTTAGCCAATTGGAAGAAGAAGACCCCCAGCAGCCTCTTTACTTTTTCTCTCCAGGTTCAAGCTACTGTAATCGAACTACTGTGAATAAGAAGACCGACCTACAGCCTCCTTAATTGGCCATGTTGCTATGATCTCGAGAACAATAGTTGTCTTCTTGTCTCTAGCAGCTTCAGAATCATAGACGAAAAACCCCTCAAAAGGTGCGGCTTCTTCTTATAATGGGATCGAATAATCCTAATGATCCTCCTGTTGGCCAATCCTAGCAACAGCTCCTCTTGGCCTGATCTTTGAGTATTCTTCTTTTCGCTTGGATCCATGGAGAAGAGGAAGGATCCGCTTCATAGAGATGTGAGGGAGCATCTCTTGCTTAGTTATTTTACCGGCCCTAGCAGGTTCCAGATATGAATGAAAATCTCTCAAAGGACCAAGTCCCTCATATCCCTATGACATCCAATCCTTAGCAACTCTCCAGGAATGAGCGAGAAAGAGGTCTCTCGTGAGGATGAATAGGAGACGGCAGCTGGAGGCGTATGAGCTGCTTGGAGAAGTGCGTTGGAGAGTGGGTTCTGGAATGAGAGCGGCTTCTTGTAGTCGTGGAATCAGAGCAGCTTCTTCTCCTCTTACCCGCCCTAATGATACTAACATAATCCAAAGATCATCCACCCTTAAAAAAAAATCCAATGGTTCATATTAAGTGCTCAAATTAAAGAGATTTGGAGAGTTGATTTGGAAAAGAAAATGTAGAATTATACAAAACTAAATCAATCATATAACATTTTAATTTAAATTATATCAACAGATTTACATTCATTGAAATCAATTTGACTTGAAAGAAACTAAGTCGAGCCGATTAAAGCTAATATAATTGATTTGCACTTGAGTCAAATTAGCACACATTAATTAAATCAATCGAAGCCGTCAAGCTTAAAAATTCGATAGGATTGATTCAAATTGACTTAATGATGCTCAATTAAATTTGATTTAAAGCTTGATTAATAATTGATTGAGAATTAGATGTTTGAAAATTGGGATTAAATTGAAGATTCGATTGAAGTGTAGATTGCGGACTGGATTAGAGTGTGATCGAATTTAATTAAAAATTGATTGAAGGTTGATTGGAAACTCGATTGATTGAAGGTGATTGAAGGTTGGATTGGAGTTTGGAATCTTAACATTGGAATAAGGATTTAATTGAAAAGTGGAATTGAGTTTGATGAGGGTTGGATTGGGTTTTGATTGGGATTTGAAGCTTGAGTTGATTTGAATTATGGGTTTGATTAAATGGAGTTTGATCTAGAGATTGAATTGCCTAGGAATCTAGACTAGTTTGAAGCTTGAATAGATTTGAAATCTAGATTGGTTTAAAGTCTGGGTTGATCTGGAGTTTGAATAAATCTAGAGTCAGGATTGATCTAAGGTCTAGGAGGATCCTAAGACCTAGATTGACCTAGAGTCTAGGTAGATCTTAAAGCTTAAATCCTAGGAAGATTCTAAAATCTAGAAGTCTTAAGGTCTAGAGTCTAGGGGGATCCTAGAGTCTAAAACCTAAGAGAATTCTAAAGTCTAGAAGTTCTACTTTCTGAGATTTAAAGGATCCTAAGATCTAGATAGATCTAAGGGTATAAAATTCTAGTAAAATCCTAAGGTCTAGAATCTAGGAAGCTCCTAGGATTTTTGGACTCTAGAATGATCCTAAGATCTAGGGTCTAGAATGATCTTGAGCTCTAAAACCTAAGAAGAATCCTAGGGTCTAGGGTAAGTCTTGAGGTTTAGAATCTAGGAAAATCCTAGGGTCTAGAATAGTCTGGATACTAGATTGATCTGAGATCAGGATTGATTTGAATCTGGATTGATCTAGGATCAGATTAATCCTAGAGTCAGGATTAATCTTAGGGATTGGAAAGATCCTAAGATCTGGATTGGTCCTACTAACCTCATAAAAAAATGAGGTCAACACTTTATTTGATTTGTGTATTGTATTCTTCACATAATATTTTGTGATCATCTCCTTCAACTTTTCTTTTGAAATATCTATCCATACTAAATTGAATGAAAATAATATTAATAATTTGATCATAATAACAATCTATTTGCTTTTACACATAAATAAAGTCCAAAAGAAAGTAATAGAGCATGCATATGACTAAATACATCTATACAAGGATAAGTGTAGTAAGCCCAGTTAGAATTAAAGAACAAGCCTTTTTTAAACATTTACTTCATGTACATTGTCGCCAATCTAACCTAGTAACTTTTTAAACATTCTTAAGATCAAAATAAAAAAGAAGTCGAGTTTTTAGTTAAAATCGATTTGAACTCAACTTTTAGAAATAGATCGACAGGAAAACAATCTTTCATTCAATTTGATCAAAATTAACTTAAATTAAAATAGATTTAAACCAAACATAATTGCAAATTGAGATACAGTTAAATTTTTTTATCAAGTTGATCAATTATTTCCTTTATTTTTGGCTTTTTACTTCAAAACCAAGTAATAAACTTCAATAAATTTAAAAGAAACAGATGTTCTTCTCAATAAATAATAAAGCATATGAAATATCTAATATCTTGGTATAGATTTTCATCAAAAAATCAACATCTTTTTTTGGGCAGATGCACAAAAAAACATGCCAAGATCCATACATTAAAAACTGAGAGGATGAGAAGTGAGAAGTCCATACCAATCCAAAGAACCAGGACAAATTCGATCCATAAGATGTCAAGATCTGTTGCCTGTTGGATGAAACAAAGGAGAATAGCCAAAATGCCGAATATCCCTGCTGGCTACTACGTTCGCTTGAACTCAGAAGAGACAAAGAAGGCGACTGAGCAGTGGAGTTCGTGCTCGACGAGGGCGACTGGGTGGCCAACGACGGTGTTCGGAGTTCAAACTTCTCTCTTCCGAGCGGTTGAGTTCCATGCCCACGCATGGAGTAGGAGAGTTGCAGTGGGATAGGTTGGCAAATAGCCGAACAAGCGAACAGCTATTATGATAAAAAAGGAAATTTTTTTTATTTAACTGGTACTTAATGCTTCATAAATAATTTTAATTACTTGCTATTTTTAAAGTTAGTGGGGGCCCATGCCCCCAAGTCCCCCACACTGCATCCGCCCCTAGAGTAAAGGATCAATTCATATTCAAAGAGGGTTCTCCTTCAATGAGACTTTTCGGACTTTAACATTACCAATTTTGAAAAGAAAATAAAAATCTATAACATGGCCCCTTCACTCACTCATCCAAGGCATAATATTCCAATAACATAATCTTTGAGGCAAAGATCAAAATAACAAAATACAAAAATAATAACAATATATATATATATGATTTAAATGTGGCTTATGATTCTTTCCTTAAGCAATTCTTATCTTTTCTTTTTAAATTAAAATTAACGTCCACCATTTCATTCACTTCTCGTCAAATTTTGATCTCTTTTAGCTGTTAAGCGTCTTCCGCATTTCTTTCTTCGGCTTCGTGATGGAAGAGCTTTGAAATAGTCTCTAAAGAAGCTTCTTCGTCATGTCGGAAGATTAGAAGTCTTGCATGGACTAAGAATTGAGCTAACAAACTCAGGTTCGTTCGCGTAGGCTATTAAATAAATCTTGTATGGACTGCTACATCTTTCCCCTCTTTCTTCAAAACAAACTAACATATAGTTATGTTCAATGATATTAGCTATATCCAAAGAATAATATTCATGGATAGTGTTCAAAATCATTATGAAATGATCTAAGGCTTTGTCATATTTTTTTTTTACGACTAAAACTTTGGAAGGGTCCAACATTTCTAGCTCGCAACTTGTGTTACAGTGTTGTATATATTGAGATGAAGAAACATCATCAAGTTGCCAACATGAATGGTTCTGTTGCGGCGGTGCAAGTTTAGATGCATCTTTGCAGATTTTCATTGGAACCATGTAGCTTTTATTTCACTATTTGAGGTAGTTTTCACATGTTTTGCCAACTCTTAATCCTGACTGTTGATTTTCTTACGAGAAGTCAAGGAGATCAATAGCTATATTGGGAGTCTTTTTGTATATATACAATCATGAATGATGAGTGCCATGCTGTTGAAGGCTAGTTTAGGTCGCGGTATAATTTGATCTCATGCCATTGGATGGTCTCCAGTTATAATTCAAATCATATACGCCAAGTTATGGTTTACAACCTTGGTTTGATCTTTAGCTTGGGGTTGATAGGCACTACATAAAATCAATGTTGAGTTACATTTCCTCTAGAGTACATATCAAAATTGGCTCATAATTTAACGTTGAAAACATAGGTGATAGATTTTGCAATGCCATGCGAGAGAATAATTTTTTGGATAAGAGACTAGTAGTGTTTAATGTGTTTGCAGCCTTCCAATAAGAGATAAAGTGAGCTATCTTTAAGAAGAGAACAAAAACAATCGACATTGAATCTTTTTTTTTTTCATTATGTTGTAGGTAATCCCAAGATGAAGTCTATGCAATGTAAAGTGCAAAAATATAAGTAATGTAAAGGCACATGGTTTGGAAACCTTTTTGAAGCTTGGTACTTACTATACCTATGCACAAACTTCGCATCATCCCACTTTAGCTTTGGCTCCCCCCCCCCCCCCCCCCCGGCCCAAAAAAAAAACTCTATTCAAATTCTTTGATCATTTAGTCATGACCAATGTCAAAAAAGGCAATAACAAACCTCCTAATAAATGCCTTCAGTAGTTCTGTCAAGAGTTGTATGAAGATACTCATGACATTACAGAGCCCGAAAAGCATTATGTATTGCTCATAGAGATCTTCTCATGCAGTGGATCAACAGAAGAAATCTGCTTAAAGAAATTCCCAATCCGGGGACAAATACAAAGCTCAAAAGGCTTAAAGGAGAATACTATTCATCAATACCTCCATTCCTCTTACACATTATATATATAATAATCAAGTAGAGAAAATCTAATGAAACCTAGAATATTCTAGAAACTTGTAACAAACTAAATTAGATATCCTAAAGAATATTTTAAGCTAAAATGCTCTGCATCATTCTCCCCTTGCGTCAAAAGAGCTTGACTCCATCGAGGCGTGTCAACGAGAGGGAGATAGGTGTAGTAATCATGAGTAACCCTCCTGGATCGAAGATTTTGCATCTCCGATTCATTTCCGTAAGCTTATTTATTAACTGCATGAAGGTTGGATGCTTGAGTGATTCTCATGAACTGGAATCATCAAAAATGACTTTGACGTTTTTAACATTACACATTCTCCCACTTTCACTATTGAAGATAATCAGTTTGAACTGTGAGAGTAAGCGTGGTGTCTGTGCATGGTCCAACTCAAACCATTAAAGTTTAGTGTTATAGTTATATTCAATTGCTTACTTAAATTCCTTTTCAACAAGGGGTTGGCATTGTTCCCGGATGGAGATCCAAACCTGTGCAGAAAAAACATTCTTCTCTACTTCAAACAAAACAATTATTTCATGTCCAGTTGCCTTAGACCTCCTTGTTGCATCAAATTCCTCATAGCTAACTTTCTTATCCTTGTCAGTATCAAGATTTCTGATGATGGCTTTGATGACTTCCTCATGATTGGGGTTCAAGTCATTCTGCAGGGACTCGCTGAGTTCTTTAATCTCAATGTATCCACTATTGTCTTGATTGAAGTAAGCGGAGGTTTTGTGAAGATGCTTATCGTTTCCCAACTTCTTTTTAAGATCAGCCTGGTTTAGTGATCCTTATTTCTTAACTTCTTTATCAACCCTTTCTTTGATAAAAGAGGTGATGCTCTCAACGTGAGTCCTGTGGAAGAGAATTCTGCAGGATTTTAACCATCTTCTAGCTGCATTCACCACAAAACTTGTCCATGTATAATTGCTTGAGCTGAGAATTACCACAAAATTCTTTATCCATAAGCATCCTCAATTCTTTGGCCCAACTCCTCGTATCATCAAGAGTTTGACATTGGCCACCTTCGTAATAGCAGAGTTCTCACCTCTCTGCCTCTGCAAGTATACTGCTTGGATCCTACATTCTCTGTTGCCATGCATTACATTTAATTCATCTCCGCTGATCACAAATTTGGGATCGAACCCTTCAGCGACATTACACCGAACAACTTGGGGGTATTGCACTAGATCAGCTTTGTCGGTCGAAGTCAGACTGAGCATTTTCACACATGTAGTAAAAATGTTCTCAGTACCACTTCCAATGGCTTTGCCACACACTTCCATATCATTTATATTCATTTCAGCAATGCTAATGGCATGAAGACCATCATATACCTCCATAAAGTGGGCCTTAGAGGAGGTTGCATTGATTTGTTAAAGGTAAGGCATAAGCGTGTCATGATAGTTGATGATAAAGAGCATGCTCCCATTCAGTGCTTGTTTCGCTATGAGGCAATTAAGAATTTTTTATATATGCTTTACTGTAATCGTGCTATTCTGCTCTCCAGATAGTGTGGGTTCGAGATTGTTGGTTGGCAGGATTTCCTCGAGTTTTTCGATGATGACATGATTCACTTCAGCCAGCATTTCTCTCACAAATTTTTCATCTATCTTCCATATCCACTAATCATCTGGAATCGAGTTTGTGTAATGATTACTATTTAAAAGTACTTTATGGAAAAATGCCCCAGCTCCTCCCTTCCTTTTGGGCTCCATAGATGTCTGAGATTGTCGAACAATGCCACTGGAAACTTGATCTACACCCTGAAATAGAGGATAGTAATGGGAAAAATAATGTCATCACACTGATTTTGATTTCTCCTATTTTGTAATCGAATACTGCATTCAGAATAAAGTACAGTCTCGGGAGACTGACACAATATTCTATAATGGATTCAATATTAAAATAGGATTTTGAAAAATGACATTTCTATGATCAAACACGATTCAAAGAATAACATATCATCTCGAAAGATGATTATGAAATTCTATAGAATATGTTTAAAAATAGAAATAAAGTTTTGAAAATTCAACCACTCTTCTGATTAGAGGCAACAAGGAGAATACGACATCGTCTTAAAAGACGAACGTGACATTCTTCAAGGCATCCAAAAATAAGAATGGATTTTATAAAATTCGTCACTTTTAAGATTGAATATAACAAGGAGAATGCTATATCATCTAGGGAGATGAAAATAACATTATACAAGTATATTTGAAATTAAAAATAAGTTTTAAAAAATAATCTACGTTCCCAGAGATTTTTTTCTTATCTTATGTACATAAAATAAGGTTTATTTTAAACTGGAGTTCCCAAATTCCTATAAGGACAAGCCCATATAGTTAATTACATCTTAGGATGGGTGCTCCTAAGAAAACTTTCGATTAAAGCAGCGATGCCATATCCTTTGATTACAAAGTAGAAGACCAGAAAAGAAGTGGAAATTTTCAAGGTGAAAGCTCAACATTGAACAGTTATTGGCGATTCAAAGGAGGAAAAGTAGGAGGTGCCAGATTCCGAGAAGCTTAAAGGCAACCTCAGTCTATCCTATGTGGGATATACATTTTAAGAGAGAATTTTCATGTTTAAGTTAACATTTTATTAGAAATTTAAAATTTTATTCCCAGAGGATGAGGACTTAAGATTTAAAAATCTGCCTCAGAACTTAAGCCTAAATTGGGTACTACAAAGTAATGACCCAAACCTATCTAATACAGTACAAATCAGGACTTATCCCGGCCTGGATTGGGGAGCCAGCTAACCACCTAGGCGCTTTTAAAATCATGTGTCCAGTCTTTTTATGAAAGATGGGTAGGGACGTTGTTTAAGTTTTGTGGAATTGGAGGCCAACATCTAAGATACCCTAATTGGCCCCTCAACTTATGTGGGGTAAATGATGCCTGAAAATAAAATACAATTAAAATTTTAGACTCTTTTAATTTGTATCTAATGCAATGCATGCTGATCAACTCAAATGCATAAAATGATTATGAAGTAGTTTTAAAATTAGGCTTAAAAAATAATTTTTTTTAGAGATTGCACAATATCCCCTTAACAGAACTGCACCCTAATAGGCCAGGTGATCTGCCAGAACTCGCATGCGGGGAGGTGCCTAACAAGGAAAAGAAAGTAATTATATGCATATGCTGACTCATGGCGGTCCCGAGCTTACTTCTTAGATCGTTAGAGTTACTATGTGAGCCTAAAAATTTTATTTAAATTTCAAGTAGAAAATATTTTTATCGTATCCTTACCAAAAAAATCACTCCGGTCGTATCCAGGCTAAAACAAAATACTGCATGCAAGAATCCTAAAAAAGACTACTGCACAAACAAAGTAAATAATCAAATTAAATTATCCAAAAATATAATGTCCAATGTCCAGTTCATTTACAACCCAGGGTCTGCTGAAAATGTAAAGTGGCCGGGTATCACAGAAAACAAACCTGGATTCTACTCCTAAGACTGACGCAAGTGATTTTGAAATGGGATATACTTCTTTTCTTCACTTTTTCGTCTTCACTTCTTTGTCTTTTCCTTTGTCTTATTTCCTTTACGAGCTCCTTGGTTCCGCTACAAACTCCTTGGATCGATTACGAGCTCCTTGAATCGGCCAGGCCTGGATACCCAAATGAAAAGAAATTCATCCCTGAAGGGGCATTTTCTTTTCTCTTTGGATATTAAAATCACCCTAACTTGGCTTTCCAAATAGAAAAGAACACTCCCCTAAGGGACATTCTCTTCTCTTTGGATTCCAAGTTGAGTGTGATATCCCACTTTTAAATTACTTTCACAACACTTGACTTTAACAAATTATATTTACATTACATCCCAATAAAAAAAGAAAATCTAGACCACCTGCAAGGTTATCCTAAGTAATTTATAATAAAATTATTTCCAAGCAGTTATATATTTGCATTCATATTAAATTCACCAGTCACACTTGACCATGCTCTTTTAATTTTAAGGGGGCTTAGCATTTTTTGAAGCACCTGCAGAAAATTTATGTCAATTTAAATCTTTAATCTGCCCCCTTTAATTTAGCCCTACACAAGCATGACCACATGCATAAGATTTTATGCGCATCCAGATCATTCCTAACCTAGGGGTAATCTATCGCCCATCACATCATATCACAGAGAGTAGTAAAAGTAAATAAACACTCACATCAATCATACACAGTATGCAATGAAAACCATGAGAAAACCCATCACACAGCGGCAAGAAAGTAAACACCGGCCTAACCTAGTTCTAGAGTTGGTTGTCCTAGCAAACAAATCTAAGTGTGTGCAGTAGGCTATGTGGTTTGAATATATCCTAGATCAGTTATTGATTGAAGTTTCCTAGTTGATTGAATTTAGTTTGTTGAAAGGTCAGAGGGGGCTTTATGTTTAGGTTTATGTCTTAGTGTCTTTAGTATTTTAGAAGTTTATTTTAAATTGAGTTTTAATTGTTTAAAGTTGATTAACATGATTTGTTCTTTAGTCATTCTGATTAACTATTTTCTTTTATATTATTTAATTTAATGATTTAGTGAATTTTGAATGATTTATTGGATTTTTAAATTTCTATTTATTTCAATCAATTTTTCTTTAATGATATTTTACATTATGTTTATAATTGATTTTCGAAAAGACTTTAATGAATAGAGTTTGATTTTTAAAGGGTTTTTTATTTTAGAATATATTTATTATTTGAATGTGTTCCAATTATATATATATTTTATATTTTTGGAATTTTAGTCTTATTTTTAATGGATTTTATCTAGTTATTTTTATTTAATTATGAGATGATTAAAATGTTAATTAAATTTAATTTTAAATTTATGTTCAAATTTAATCTCTTAGTGGTTATGTGTGTTGATTATGACTTAGTTATTAATGATTATATAATTTTCATGTATCTTTATTTGAGTTATTATTAGTGTGTTTGAAATCATTAACTGATTGTTTAATTTTGATTAGATTTAATTAAGGTTATATTAATAACATATACTGATCCTAAGGGAATGTCACTAAATTTTTTATGTTTTATGTTTCTATCCTAAAGTGTGCATGCATCCTACGTCTAAGTTCTCTAAGACTCAGTTCTTAATTTTTATCCTTAAATGTCACTAAAGTTGTATAGGATGAAAAAGATTGTTATCACTAACCCTTAGGACATTACACACGTGTAAAGGGGTTCAAGGATCTAATAATAAAAATAGAAATAATCCTAATAAAATTGAAGTTACTATAGGAACCTAAAAGGGAGGCGTTCGTATAAACCACACCACGGCTTCCTAGGGATATTTTAAGTTTTAAAAAAACTTACAACACCGGGGGCTATGACCCGGTGATTCCGCCCGTAGCACCTCTACCCGGTTGGATGGAGGCGACTGACACCTTTAGTACATTTCCTTTTGCTCACTTGATCGGTACCGTTCCTCGCAGTTTATGTAGATAAAAGGAATCAAAAAGGGAAGGGTTAGAAGCACATTTAATAATTAAAAATGAAATAATCAAAATTTACTAAAAATAAAAATGTACCTTTTTTCGGGCTTGAACACCGGTGCAGCTGTCTACCTTAAACTGTTTCCTTTTCCTTTTGAAAGCATACTATTTATTTTTCCAACATTCACCTCGAGGCACAGGAAGGGGTGGGGAAGAAAAAGAAGAGAGAGAGAGAGGTAGAGAGGGAAAGAGAGCTCTTGCTTTCTTTAACTTTCATTTTGTAGTAAACTCCCAACTAAACCACTCTCCCATGCCCACATTTTGCTTCTCAGAAACTTCAGCTTTCAACAACCACACATTTTACCTTTCACATTTCTCACACAAAACCTTTCCAAACGTACACCTAACAAAACGCTTTATCTTTTAAAACTACACAATTCTCTTTTCAAAGCATTTCACATTTCCAAAAATCCATATACTTTATCATTCAAAGAAAACATACACTTTTCACTTTTCAAAAACATACAACTCATCTTTCAAAATCCAAACACTTTACTTTTCACCTTTCCCACACAACACCTTTCTTAACACAACATATACACACAAACCATCTCTAACATTCACATTCATAATTTACATCTTTCACCCTACAAAGACCACATAAACACCTTTCGAAACATAAGCTAATCAAAACATTTTACCCTATCAAAACTCCACAATTCACTCTTCTTCTCTTATGCATCATCTTTGATATACACACACAATTTACTTTAACACTCCACACATTTCATTATTACACATTTACACATGTCACATTTCAAAAAAACAAATACTTTTCATCTTCTAAAAATCACAAAATCCCCTCTTAAAGCACACACATGTCACTTCTTGAAAAAGGCTCATAAATCACATTTCAAGCATTCATACTTATCAAAAATAATTTACTTTCAAAACCCCCCATTTCTCTTTCCACATATTTCATTCTCCCACATTTTGTTTTCTAACACATACACTTTTCACTTTCAAAACATACACCTTAAATTTCACTTTTCAAGACACATTTTCACACTTACACATTTCACCTTTCAAGTCAATCACAAATCACTTTTCAAAATCACTTAGTTCACTTTCCAAAAATGCACATATTCCACTTTATCATTCAACTTATAAACATTTTTTTTTAAGGGCAACTTCCTCGAGTGCAAAGTAATCTAACATTAGCTTCCTCTTTTCCAAATAGAAACCACATGAAACATAGCAAACTATTCATCAAAATAGGTCATGATTACTAATGACAACTTTTTCAAAGACCTCAAATTTCCTTCTCATCAATTCAAGAAAACTTTCAATCACATGGAAACTTTACACAATGTCTATGTATGCTCATAAAAAAACAAAGCACAACCATGCTCTTTAACATTTTCCCATTTACTGAATCAAAACAAGAAACCATTCTTGATGCAAGTGCAAAGAAAGAATTACTGGACTTCAAATTGAATCCAACTTGCAACTGTAAGCTTCCAACTTATTTATTTCAAATCAACACTTATGTCAAGTGGTATTTGAGAAAAGAAAACTAATGCAACTTTATATTCATCCAACAATTACTCAGGAAAACCTTTCCAACAATTACTTAGAAGAGAAAATAACTGTAGTCTGCAGAAGTTATGTAGGAATCAACTTACAGAGAATAGTTAAATGGTTCGGGCATATTTCCACCTTAATCTTTTTGTTACGTTATTAGCAAATGCAGAAACTAGACATAAATCCCATAATAACTAAAGAAATTTCATAAAACTAAGCTAACAACAGTGATAAAAAAAACTCGAGAACAAACATTCTTTCAAATTTCTAAGTTGGCAAGATCATTAACCATCACTAATTATAAAGGGTATCTTGCCAATGTTAAAATTCAGTAAGCAAGGAGATAACAACCCATACTTTGTAGTAACCCTTCTTCCAGAAACTGCTTCTCATGCTCTTAGCAAGAACTTTGTAATTTAAAATCTCAGGTCATAAGAACGAATCTTGCATTTAATGACGATTAAGAAAACAATTCTTTTCAAAGAGAAACCGATGGAGAACAAAACATAAGAAGCAAAACATCAACTGCAAATGTATCCATTCATTCTTGTAAGAAACACATAGCATTTTCGAAGATAAATGATAACAGCCATTATCTCTTTCTCAAGAAGATCCAAATAAATCATGAATTTCAAATTTCTTTCTAGGAGATATCTGATCAAGATTTTGCTTTTAATCTTAGAATATCAACTTCCTTTCTAAATGATAACAAAAAACCCCCATCATTCCTCTCTTTTCAACAAGATTATGATATAGGATAGGAAGGAGAATATGAGCATGTAGAAGGAATTACCCAAGATTAAAAAGATTGCCGGCGTCGATTAGGGCAAGTCGGCTAGGGCAAATCGGCATCTAGCCTTGACGTCGTGCGGAACAGAGAGGCGACCGGGGCCTGCAGTCTTCCACGAGCGAGAGAGAGACGAAAAGGGAGGGGGTTTTCGTGAACTGGGAGGGAGATGGAGAGGGAAGAGTTGTGAATGAGAGCGTGGGTCAGGAGTTCGGGTGGTTTCTGAAATAAGAGGGGGAGAGAGATCGTGGGATGGGGGGCGTCTGAACCGACTCAACTCCTATTCCTTTTTAATTTGAATCCTCATCTATTAGCTTAGGAGTTAGATTTATCTAGTTTGACTTGATTATTTAAAGATTTGATCTAAGTATTTTATTAATAAGTTTTAAAATTCATTAAATTATTTTATTGAATTGATTTATTTATGATTAGTTAATTTCATTATAATTTCTTACTTAGAGATTTTTTTAATTAATTTTAACATTTTAATTAGACAACATATTGATTAACTTTAATTAATGAAGATATAAAGAGGAGATTTTAAGATGGTTGGATTAAGATGGTTGGATCGTTAATTTAACAATTTTTGTTCAAATTTTAATTTAAATCGGTTCGAACCCTTAACCTAATTAATTTCGATTCAATTTTAATTAGCTTACAATGAGTCAATTTGAATTAATCAAAGTTAATGTTGTTAAATTAAATTTGTGTTAAGTCAATTTTATTTAGAGTAGTGTTGATTTAGGCTGAATTAAAAAAAATGAGTCATTGCTACGTCAATAGGGATATCCACTTAAAGGAGATCCTAAAGGATGACGTCTACACTAGGCTATGAAGACCTAAGTGCTAGAGATCGATTCTGGGGAAATTGACCTCGAATAATGATGTCAACAAATAGCCACCAACTAACTGCTCAAAGTTGTATATCAAATTCCGTGTGAGAGAACAGTGGAGCTCAGTTGGTTGCTAATGACTTCTGCCTACGTGATCAAGCCTTTGGAACGGTTCCTTTATCTGGATCATCGGTATTTTGGACCTTCGAAAGGGACACGAAATAAAACACCGCCTCCCCATGAAGGGAGACAATATTGGTTGCCAATGGGAGGGCAGATTTGATCACACATATGATTAACCATTGAGGATAGTGGCTCTCACCATCACACCTCGATAGATAATAATATGTACGATCTAATCACAACGGGTTTCCCCCACCCGATACATTAGCTCGAATGGGGTTTATTTGAGAGTGGGATTCGGTTTCCCATGGGCGTAAGCCCCCGTGGTTAATTACATCTCAAGACGGGGCCTGAGAATACTCTCGATTAAGAATTTTATATTATATTTTCCAAATTGGGATTGGCACATAAGGAAAAGACAAGGAAATCCTACTCAAAGGGAAAGAAATATTCAACTAGGCTTAGTCAACATACACGGCTCAGACCAGCATCCAGAGGGACTAAGGTAGTGAGAAGAAACTGGAGAAAATAAATAACTCATGCACTCGAAGCATGTAAGAAAGAAGGATGGATGTGGCGTCATCCATGTGACGCAGATAGGTAGGGTTTATAGCCTCTAAAGGAAAGGAGCTTACCTACTGATGAGGCATACTACGAAATATTAGTAGCCTTGAATCTTAGATCTAGAGTGGGTTTAGTATTCAACGCACAACACTAACACCCGTGTCGTAGCTAATGAATTCTGGGCTTATATCCTACCTGAAAAGGAAAGCCAGGTAACCACCTAGTCGTATAAAATCCATGTCGTTCAGTCTGTATGAAAGATGGGTGGATAGATAAGTTCTTGGAAGTAGGACTAACATCTAGAGGATTTCCTAATTGGCCTCGGACTGATGTTGGGTGAATGCTCCTAGAGCTAATGCAATTAAAATTTTGATTTAATTAGTTTCTAATACAATGCATGCTAGTTGAAGCTTTCAAATGAGGTATGCAAGAAATTTTCAAAAAAAAAGGCTTATAAAATAATTTTTTAGAAAAGACTAGACTTCCCCAGATCCAGTACCTCATCCTCATAGGTCAGATTATCTGGACTCTACTCACGGGCAGGGAAGTATCTTATAACAAGGAGGGAGAGAAATGTAATAATATGCATGCGACCCCGGACGGTACCGGCTATTCCCTAGATCGTTAGGTTTCTATATTATTTAATTCTTAAAATTTTAAAATTTTATTACGAGTAGAAAAGATTTGTTCCTAAAGAGCCTAGCGAAATCAGGCCACACACATGCAAGAAAAAAAAACCTAGAAAAGCTGGCAATTTTTACTGCGCACACAAAATAAACACATCAACATAAATCCACAGAATAGAGTAAGAAAGAGTCCACGGTAAGTGCCATATAAGTATAACCCAGGGTCTGCAGAAAAGTAATGGTGGCCAGGCCCCACCGACAATAACCTGGATTCTAATCCTACAGAATGACGCAAGTCTTAAAAGCCAGGCATTTTGTCTTCGAGTCTTCAGGTGGATCGTCTCCAAGTCTTCATATGGATCATCTCCGGGTTCCTCTATGAACTGCCCTCCAGAATACCCAAATGAATAAGAAATTCCTTATGAAGGGCCTTTCTTTTTCTCCTTGGGTACATAATATTTGAAATGCCAGACTTTTAAAGACTTTCACAACTCAATATAAATTACATCAAATATATTATGAAAGAGAAAATCTAGACCCAGACTGAACCTGCAAGGTTATCCTAATAAAACATCCCATGTAATTTATATGTCACATCTCAAGCAGTTATATCTGTGCAGAAAAAGAAACACACTTGGCCACGCTCTTATTCATTTGGGGGCTAAGCATTTTGGAGCACCTGTAGCAAGCATTTATAATTTATGATTTATCATATTAGCCCCCGTTTATTTTAGCGCTGCGTGAGCATGGCCACCTGCATAAGACTGAGTCAGTATAAAATATCCCTAGCCTAGGGGTAAATCTAACGCACAAGCAATCATATCACAGATAAAAGATAGTGCATAAATAAAATAAACACTCACAGCAAATCATATCAACCAGCACACGTGCCACATGCAAGAGCGTCACAGCACAGAAATAGAAAAGGTAACACACCGGCCTAACCTAGAACTAGAAGTGGTGCCCTAGCCAACAATTCTATGTGTGTGTAGCGGGCTTGTGTGGCTTTGGATGAGTCCTATATCAGGTAGTTAGTTTAAGCTATTTTGAGTTCGGATTAGTTGAAGGCTAAAAAAAGAGAGAATTTGATTAAAGTTTAAATATTAATAAATTAGGGTCTATTTTCAATTAGTTTAGTTTGTAGATCTATTTTAATACTTATGGTAGCAATCTTTAAAGTTTAAGTTATATTAGCGAGTTTTAGAAGGTCCGGGGTCTACCTATCCACTAGGTTAAGGGGGTCCAAAAGGTCACTATTAAAAATAGGTTGGTTCTAGGGGAGTTAGTATTTTTATTAAATACTAGACCTTACCACGAGTAATTAGACTGTTATTTTGTTGGATTTGGAGTTTTCTAGGCAAAGTTATGATTTTAGGAGTTTCAGGCCCTAGTTATTGAACTACGGTTGACCGGAGAATTGACTTTTCAAATTAGGTTGATTTTTGGAAAGTTAATATTTTTAATGAATAGTATACTTTGATTAGAGTTGAGTGCTTTTTAATTTATTTGATTTGGATTTTTCTGTTATTAGTTATGAATTTTCAAAGTTTGGGTATTAGAAGGTCTTTTAGGTTCGAGTTAGATTTGCTTCCCAATTTTACAACTCCTAGAATTTGAGTTTGTTTTGATGAATTTTATTTAGTTAATATTTGATTAAGAGGTGATTAATATCTTAATTAGATTTTAGTTCAAGTTTATGTTCAAATTCTACCTCATAGTGCTTTCGTATGTTGGTTGTAGTTTGATTAAGAGTTAAATATTTTTTAATGCATTTGATTTAGATTATAACTAGTTTTATTGTTTTATTAATGAACTGAGAGAAACTAACCCTAGGATAATATGTCACTAAGTTTTCTATGTTTAGTGTTTCTATCCTAAGGGAGTATGCACCCTAAGTTTAAGTTTTCTAAGACTCAGTCATTAGTTTTTTGTCCTTATGTGTCACTAATGTTGTATAGGATACAGAAAAATTTGTTTCTAACCCTTTAGACATTCGTATATATATAAATGGGTTTAGGGATCTAAGAATAAAATAAAAGAAGAAAATTACCTAAGAATTGAAGTTTCTACAGGGCCCTAAAGGTAAGGGAACGTACACACAGACGGGCTCCCTAGAGGCTATCTAAGTTTTAAGAAAACTCACAACACCGAGGGCTATGACCCGATGGTATCGCCCGTAGCACCCCTACCAGAATGAATGGGAGCGACTGATGCTCGGATCCGATTGTCCAAGCTCCTTCGTCTAATGCCCCAGTTGCTCCTTCTCTTTGCTTTCCCACAGATACCTCGCAAGAGCACAAAGAAAAGAAAGAGGATTGGATGAGAGCAGAATCATGTTCAATATGCAAATAATCAAAATAAAATGCTATTAAATAAAAACATACCTTTTCTTTTGTCTGGATGTTAACTTGACTGTTTGCTCTCCAAGATTGCCTGAGTTTTTAGGAACTCTCCTATATTGCTCCAAAAATGGTCTTTATTTATTATTTTTAAGAAATGTTAGCATCTCATTGATAGGCATGTTTTGTCAAAGTCCAAATATGCCTTTACCCCACCCTTATTCACATTCAGCATTTAAGTCAAATACAAACAAGAGGGGATTTTGATGCTATTTTACTGTCCCCACGTTTTAAGAAAGCACTCGAAAGACTTGACACAATTATCCAAATCAGACCCATATAAGACTCAAAGCAGTAGAGAAGAAAACCAGTCTTGAAACCGAAATCCAAATAAAATTTTCAACTCACATCTTCAAACTCATTTTTAGAACCAAATGCAAGTAAGAAAGATGAAAACTCACTCATGAAAATTCACTTTGTTTCAAGAAGACTTAAAGGAGTCACCTAACGTCAAGTTTTTCTAATGCAAAACCATTCATAAAACCCTCAACCTCCAAAACGACTCAAAGAACTTCCAAACAAAGCAACATATAAAGCCTTCAAGCAAAGAATTCCATAAAACTCCCCAAATACAAAATCCACAATGACTTCTTCCGATGCAAAACAAATAATATGTTTCTTTAACGTGGGGTAGTAACTTATGAAAATATTCTAACAAGAAGGTTTCATAAAACTTTACAATACAAAGCAACATTAAATTTAACCCAAATTCAGAGCATAAAACAGATGAAAGTATACACTAATTTATCTTCAAAACAATATGGAGCACTAACCCGTGAAAAATTACATGCAACCCATCTCAAAAATCAGTTTGGAATGTGAAAACAGTGAAAATTTGCATATAATCCTTCATGAAGATCAACGAGAAAACCATGTAAAGGCGTAGGGATTCTTACATAAGAGTAATGAATAGCCTGCCCAAATGCCATAAGGATCCTTATATAAAATTAGCGAAAGAAACCCCAAAAAAATCTGCATTCATCTCTCACAAAAATCAGTGAGGAAAATCATACAACAGACATAGGAATTTTCTCATACAAGCGAAGAAGACTCCTACTAAGTGCCGTAGGAATTCTTGTATCAAGAACAAATCCTATTGTATTGAGAATGACACCCAACAGTTTTCTATTTCCAAATATAAATTTCTAAAAAAGAAATTTAAATCTATAAAACTCTCAACACATTTTCCTCTCAAACCAGACCAAGGACAATTCACTCTAAAAAAAAATGCTTAAGCCAGAAATCCCACTGATTTAAGATCCTTGGCATTGGTAAAGAAAAGAATTCTGTTATAGCGCTTTCTTGAGAGCACTTCACCAAGCATCTTGTAAGCGATGATACAATTTTCTACCACCTACACATGAGGTTCTAAACATATTGCATGATATAAGCTAACAATGAATACAGATTTCATACACAAGGTTCAGATTCCAAACAACATAAATCATGCCATAAAACCCATTCACATTCCATGAGGCTATCCCGCTCAATTTTCTAGAGAAAAGCCTTTGTGGGTTAGGAAACCTGCATTCCAAATGAGTGCAGAAATTTCCCACAATGCTACAGAAAAGCCACAATGCTACAGCAGCCCAAACCTCAAATTCTTCCGACAATAAGTCCATCCGTAATGCATATAATGTCAATAATTATAAATAATCTCTTAAGGATCTCATAGGAGAAGGATTTGAGACTAAAAAAAAACAATCATAATATACATAACATGATACTCAAAAGCATGGCAACCTTTGTGTAACCATAGACCTTACGAGATATGACCAACATAAAGTTTCAACTTGAACCAAAACATCACAATTTTCTTTCGATGGCATTTCATCGAACACCTTGCATGCATATTTTGATAAAGAACAACATGACTTTTTTTATGTTCTTCCACCATTCACACCTAGAGTTGATCATACTAATTGTCTATTCTCAAACAGCAAGAATCAACACATGATTTTGTTAATACCTTGCAAAACCCTCCGTGGCTATCAATGACCATCCTTGCCTTCCAAAAGAATTAAAACACCCTTCCATAACAAAGTAGAGGTAACTTAACTAAGCAATAAGAAACTATGAGGAGTGCTCTGACAACATAAATATCATCACGTTGAATCCACGAGACACATAAGAACTAGTTTAAACACATATGAAATGCATAGACATTTACTAACATAGATATAAACTTTTCATTTATCACAGAGCAATGAATTTGAATACACCACCTGTCATTTATGAAGTTGAACTTCACTGAACTTGTCCCAAAAGTGCTCACATTAATGAAATTATGAAGTAGGCAATCTACTGAGCTGTATGAAGCATCACTTGATGCCAAAGATGCATGACTCTTTCCCGATGTTGACACATGACACAGTGCATATAATTACTCCTTGTCAAGAATTCAAAACTAGCATCACGTTATGGGATAGAAGAAAAATAGCCTTGCTTACTTAAGACAAACAAATATCTTCCATGAAACATTCTCTAACTTCTCATAAGAGTGACATTATCATGAAAGCTTTGTTCACAGAAACATGCAATGTAGTTTGTTTCTATCAAACATTAATAATGATAGTGATAACGATTACCCACCTAAAGTGCGGCATAGCAATTCGTTCACAAATGATGTACGTCACCTCATGCTCCAAATCACATCCATTCTACGGGCATGAGTAATAAGCCATGGAGATTTCACTAGTAATAAAAAAAAATTACTTGGCGTTCTCATATGCGAGATGAGATTAACAGAGATACTCAACTTCTAACTTAGGTTCTCATATAACTCACATGCTCTTATGCCAAAAGGAAAGCAAGGTCACCTATGGAGACGAGTATTAGAGAACACATCAATTGTATGTCATAGACTATAATAAGAGAACAAGCCAGCTGTCATTCATTCTCAACACAAATGTTCACTCCTAGCCTCACATTTTCAAGAAATATAAAGTAAATGGAGGTGATGTAGAATTCTTGCAACAAAGTGTATTCCCAAAGCACTTGGTTAAGCAAGCAACTACCCAAATATCACAATCTTTCTTAATGGCATTTCAACGAATACTTGATGTGCAATCTTCACAAAACTACATGAAACAAAGTAACAAGAGAGATCATGATTTACACCTATGCTTAATTGAATATATTCAAACAATATACACAAGATTCTTATGATTCATGTAATAATCATCTCAACACTATGCATAAATATAGAAGATAAAACCAATGAAAATCTCATTCAGATTTTTTTGTAAGGAGTTTAAACCATATTACTCCTTTCTTTCCTTTTGAGACTAGCATGAAGGTGTGGGAATGAGAAGAAGGAGAAGAGAAGTAGTGGAAGAAGAAGAAGAAGAAGAAGAAGAAGAAGAAGAAGAAGAGGGATTACCTGCCCTAAAGAAGGAGAGGGGTGGGGAATCACCTTGCAAATAAAGGGGAGGAGAGAGTCGACGGGCAAGGGGGCAAACCGACGTCGGGTTCGATCCTGGAGGCGGAGTCGAACGGGAGGGAAAGCTTCGGCTTGGCTGGGTTTTCCGCCAGCAAGAGAGATGGAGAGCAGGGGATTCGGTTCGGCATCTCTGGTTCCGATTGGGAGGGACGGAGATGGCCCTCTAGGCTTCCGCTTGTGATTTGCGACTAGTAGACCGAGAGCCCCCCCCCCCCCCCCCCCCCCCCCCCCCCCCCCCCCGAGGTATCAATTCCTTTCCTTCTTAATGTTGAATGCTCTTAATGCCAACTGCCAAATTCGGGAAATAAACCTCGTAATTAAGGATATCAAAACGGTAGGATCGAATCTTTGACGAAATCGAGGCCGTCGAACTTAATTTCTTGATTTGGAAATAATTTCAAATTATTTAGATAAGTTAAATGGGCTCTAATTGAAATTAAATTTGAGTTGAAATCAGGCTCGATGGGATTTAATTAATAAAGGTATAAATCCCATTCGAATCAGGCTCGACGAGGTTCGAATGAATTAATCTAGCCTAATAGGAATTAATTAGGTCTAATTCGACTCAATTCGAGCTGACCCGAGCTCGGATTGAACTCGACGAGGCTCAATTAAATCGACCAAATGTGCTCGAGGGCCTAAGTGCGAAAAGCGAGGTCAACAGGTATAAGAAGTCAAAAGAGTAGGGGATCTGGTCTTGCGTAAGCGAATTGGTGTTGGGACCAGAATTGTGCTGGAGTTTTGAGATGCAAGCGACTCTGAAAGCGGAAGCAGGGTTGGGCACACTAGAGACTCATGAATCTAAGTACCAAGTCGGTTAGTGTGCCTGGGAGGCAAAGGAGGCCCGATGAATTGCTCTCCCTCAACGATGTTAATATTAGTGGCAAAGTCAAAATCAGTGTAGAGATGTGGACCTGCTTGGGCTGTGAGTACGAGAGCGAAAGTTGGAATTGGTGTTGTACTCGAACACGAGACCGAAGTGGGGGTGGAGGAAAAATCAAGCTGGAGAGCGGGAATGGTTGCGTGTTCCCAAGGAGGGTTTTGGGTTAGATTGTGGGAAGAAGCGGAGGCAGAATTGTGGGTGACGGAATGGGGCTGGAGCGGGGGCGAGTCGCGGACGATGGTTGTGGGTTGATTGTGGACTAAATGATCGGGCAAGGGATTCCGCTACCGAAGAGGAAGCTCGAGCAAAGGGTAGTCGTCGACCACGGCGGGTTTATTGCAGAACTGGTGGCGTTTGGGTGAAGCGAATGAGAGGAGCGAAAACAAAGACGCCGGTATGGTTGTCGATGACATTCATATTCTTCTTATGGAACGAAGTAACTTATCTACTCGAGCAAGTAATGCATTCACTTGAGCTGCATAAAAGGCTTCAGGGCTTCGATCATGGTCGACAGCCCACTTCTTCGTTATCGATCGTCGTCGACCGCCCATCTTATTCAGCGTCGATCTTCATCGACTGCCTATTTTCTTCGGCTTCAATTCTCATCGACAGCCCACCTTCTTCTGCAGTCCATCGTTCTTTGCAAGCTCCAGGCACTGATACCAATTGATGCAGTGGATCGGCGGAAGAACCGAATATGCTTGAAAGAATTCCCAATCCATAAACAAACACAAAACTCAAAAGGCTTAAAGGAGAATACTAGTCATCAATACGTCCATTCCTCTTACACATTATATATATAATAATCAAGTAGAGAAAACCTAGAGAAACGTAGATGATTTCAGAAACTTGTAACAAACTAAATTAGATATCCTAAGGAACATTTTAAGCTAAAATGCTCCCCATCATTATCTAGGTTAATATGAACTTGGTGGTGTTGGGGATGAGGAGTAAACACCATAATGATGAAACAAGCAAGAAAGTAAAAGTAGCTGAAAAATAAAGGACAATAGGATTTAATGTGAAAATTTTTAAAATAGGAAAAAAATCACGAAGCCACACCACATCAAGAAATCCACTATAAAAATTGGGATAAATAAGTACAAATCTCTCTTCTCTCTCACTCTCTCCTTGCTTCTCTTCTCGCATACACCATTCTCAATATTTACACTACAGAAATACAAAAGAAAGCCAACTAAATAACTCCAAGGGACGCAACCCTTCATAAAAACTAGAAAGAAAATCATTCACACTACCGCCAATGTCGGTCATCGACCACCATCTTTTTGCACTTTACATTGTATCCATTTTACTTCAAATGAAACAAAAAAAAGTAATCTAATGCATTCCTTTTACAATCATCTAAACAACTTCAACGTATTCATTTTATATTGCATTCTTTTCTAAACAACCCCGTAGTATAAACCATTTAAGTTTATTTTTGAGGTAAACTAAACTTGCCTAATTTTGAGTGAGAACCATTTACACTGCATGCAGGTTCGCTTGATCACTGACCCCACCACCCATCGGCCACCACTGCCGACCCCACCACCATCGACCGTTGTCGTCACCACCCACCATCACCACAGCCAAGAGCCACCATTGCTGCGGACTGCCACCATCTTTGAACTTTGCACCATATTCATTTTACTTAAAAAAAAGACCTACATTTACTTAAAACAACTTTAAATATTCATTTTATACTTCATTCCTTTTTCAACTAACAAATAAATCCTTCGATGAAAAAAAATATATATAAAGCAAAATTTCAATAAATTTCCTTTTCAATTTTTTGATATATTGTAAATTTATCCGTTTGTTGCTGAATTATTTTTTACCACAAGTTGACTTTGCTGTCATCATTAATCGCTGTCACTTGATATTGCCGCCCATCACCCTTGCTTGACACCGCCACCACAATAATCATCGCCTATATGGCACCCACCTGCCACCATCATCAACGCCACCACCATACCAGCCATCAATGTTGCCTATGACTATTGTCATTGTTAGACTTTACATTTCTTTTTTTTTTATGTAAAGTTAAATAAATAATATAATCAAATATATTTATTTTATATTTATACAAATAACTTCAAATATTTCATATACTATTACCCTGCATTTAATTTATATTGTATTATATCAAAATATTCATTTTTTTTCTCAAATCTAACATCCCCAAGTGAAATAAACCTTTCATACATAAACTTTTGAATTAAAATAAACACTAAATAAAGAAATATCAAATATCACATATTAAATATTAAAAATTAAATATATAAAATAAATACATAAAAAGATGTGCCAGTCACATATAAATGTCCTTATTTTAATTTTATAAATAATGAAGATTTGAATGATATGTATAATATACGAAAAAAAAAAGAAACTGTCATCTGGCAAATTATCGAATTCTTCAATTCATATTCTAAAAATCACCCTTCTAAGAGAAAGCGATTCAATGGCAGGAGTGCTCCAAATTAAAATCCAACTGAAACTGACAAACAAGAACACATACATAAGAGTAACAAGAATAAAAATCCCAACCAATCATCACTCCTTTCCTCACCGGCGACAACACCCCATCTGCTCCATCAACCTCCTAACCTTGGCATGCTTCGCCGCCCACTGCTCCACAAGCTTCTGCTCCTTCGCCTCCGCATCCCTCCTCAAAACCATCAACTGCTCCTTATACTCGGCATCTATCCGCTCCAAAGCCACCGCTTGCTCTTCCCTCATCTTCTTCACTTTCGCTTCAACTTCCTCCATCGTCTCCCTTTTCCGGCAAGCCTTCTCGGCTTCGAGCTGCTGTTCGACTCTCCGGAGATGCCACGCCGCTTCCTTTTTGTGAGCAGCCAACGCGCTGTGCTTCTCTTCGAGATCCCGGCAGCATTCTGCGAGATCAAAGGCGGCACCTTTTTCGATGTGGAGGCGAGGAGAAGATGCTGAAGGTGCGGCGGTCGAAGGGGAGAGGGTGAGGGTGACGGAAGGAGAGGAAAGCCATGGCGGAAGGGGTGGAGCTGCCATGAAAATGAAGAGTTGATGGTTAGAGAAAATAGAAGAGGTGGGGGGATTGAGAAAGGGAAAAAGAAAAAAAGGCGGGCCTTTTAGATCTCGTAAGGTCTTTTCGAGGTCTGACTCGCCTGCGGCGGGAGAGAGACGCATCGCTGCCGCTGGGAACACGGGGGTGAGGACCTCGATGGTGTGCCCAGCCATGTGGCGCTGGGCCACAGGAACGCTGCCCGGTTGCGTTAAGCGGTGATATTAGCTTATTCAAGCGCCTGCAAAAGCGATTTGTAAAAGTCACTGTAAAATTAATATTTTAAAATTACTGCAAGTATTATAAATTTTTAAAATAAAAATAAAAACAATATAACAATTACATTAAAAGTTATAATCAATCAATCTTGATTGTAGTTGAAAAATAAGCTGTAAAGAACTGCTGCAAAGGAATCTTCAACCCTAATCAAGTATTTGATGAAGCTCGCCACTGCTAATTGATTGGGTTTTCAACAACTTGCTCAGTATCTTCTCTCAGAATTCACGCGTTGAATGATAGAAAAAGTAAAACAAAACAAAGAAGAAGAAACCACCAATTTTATTCTTGATATATCATCAAAAAAATTATCTTGATCGGGCATGAATCACGAGGCAAAATAATGTTGGAAACTTTCGAAATTAAAATTGGAACCATCCGAACTCTGATTTCAGCAAACTTACAGTCGAACTAAAACGTCTCGAAAATACGAACCCAACGAGACCAAATTTAACTCAATATGAACCCAAATGGGTCCAAATCAAGGACCCGAAGTGCTGTTGAAAGGTTCAAACCACAATTTGGATCACCAAACGATTTCCAAACATGACACGCTAATAGTCGAATGGAGCGGCTCGACGAGACGAATCCAATGAGCCCAAGATCATTGAATTTTGATACCATTAAGACATTTAAATGCCCAATAAACAGTCAATGATTAAGGGATTTAACATCAGCCATCCATCCAAACCACTCCCAAAATACCCTTGATCTTCCATCTATTTACAAGTCATGTCATTCTAAAAAGTTTATAAATAGAGCCCCCCCTTTCTCATGAAATGGGACCCCAAGTCAAAGGAAGAGAAGTAAGAGAGAGATCGGAGATCACTCTTGCCTCCTCGCTCCTCCTCTACCACCGCCCGGAGTTCCGCCGAATCACCGCTTGACGCCGGAGTTTTGCCGGACCACCGAATGACGCTGGAGTTCCATCAAACCACCACCAGACCACCGACTGACGCCAGAGTCCCGCCGAACCACTAACTGACGTCGGAGTTCTGCCAAACTTCCACCAAACCACCGACTGACGTCGGAGTTTTGCCAAACCACGGCTTGACACCAGAGTCCCGCCGAACCACCAACGCATGTCAGAGTTCTGCCAAACCACCACCTGACACCGGAATCCCGCTGAACCATCGACAAACGCCGGAGTTCTGCCAAACCGCCGTCGGGCTACCAATTGACGCCCAAACATCCAAGTAACGCCGGACTTTCATCTAACTCCCGTTTGACACCAGACTTCAACCATATGGTTGACACTTGTAATCTGATCGCCCTCGAGGGTGAGTCAGTCCACTGTACTCTACTTAAATTCTATTGGAATCATTTTCAACTAGGTCATGCCCCGTGGTTTTTCCCTTTTCGAGGATTTTCCACATAAAAAATCTTGTGTTCTCTGTGTGTAAGTTGGATATCCATACAATGCTAAGCTGTAGGATTACAATTCTAATAATCTGTAGGTGGTGGTAATACCAAGGCTAATTTTTAAAAAATATCAGGGTTTAAATTTAAGTAGAACATTAAAAAGGTGCAAAACCAATTTTTTAAAAATCAGGCCAGTTGGTTCAATTAGTTGAACCGTGAATCGTGAATTGGTCGTCCAGCTGGTTCGATTCCCTCCCAAAACTGCTCTCGAAGAAAATCGTGTGGACCACCTGTCGGACCGCCGAATCGGCAAACCAGCACCGGTTTTCAAAAACACTCGATTTAAGTTAAGAAGAAATCTTAGCCATTGATTTTAAATCAAACGTCCAGGAGAAAAAATTAAGAAAATAACAAAGGATTACTTTTTAAATTTAAGTTAGGGAAGAAACCTAATTATGTAGAAATTTAAAAAGGATTTAAAACGTTTTTTTGTTTTCGTTTTCTGTTAAAAAGAAAACGAAAAAAGCATTTTCTGTTAACAATATTTAAGTTTCAACCAATTATTTAAGTTTTCTCTGTTAACCAATTTTCAAATTTCTGTTAACGGAATTTTTTTTTTTTTACTCTGCATATTAATTAAGATTAATTAAGTTTGATATTAAATAATTAACTTTGACATAATTAATACTCTTACGACTTAATTTTTTGATTTAATTAACACTCTTCAAATAATTATATTTAATAAAAAATAGATTAATAGAAAAACCCAAAATATATGAAATTTGTTAATTATATCAAACTTAATGATTTCAATCTTAATTATTTGTGTTATGTTATTATTAAAAAAATTAATATAAAATAAATAAATAATTTATAATAGAAAATAATTTTTTTTGTAATTAAGTTTGTTAATTTTGTATTATTAGTTATGTTAAATATTTTGTAAATTAAATTAATTTTTATTAAAGAATGAGAAGTGTATTAAAAATTTAATGATATATTTATTCAATAAATGATTAAATATTAAATATAAATAAGTAATGAATATTATGTAATAATAAAGACCTATTAAATTTGTTGCGGACTCAAATATACGCGGCGATAGATTTTAATTTTCCGTCTCAGCGTTGTACGTATATTCAGCACACAAACAGAATTGAAATAGTAACACCAGGATTTTTACGTGGAAAACCCTGGAAAGGGAAAAAACCACGGGGCCACACCCAGTTGAAAGAGTTCCACTAGTATCGTTTGAAGTACACGAGGCTGATCCGTCCTTTAAATTCAGGACGATCAGATTACAATGAGTATCAGTTGCAAGGACAAGCAGAGTTTCGACGTCGCTTGAATGTCCGGCAGAATTCCGGTGTCACTTGGAAAGAAGTCCGGCGTCACTCGGGCGTCGGGTAGAATTCCGACGTCGGGCAGAATTCCGACGTTGCTCCTGTGTCGGGCAGAGCTCTGGCGTCCCTCGGGCGCCTGGTGGTGCTTCGGTGGAGTTTCGGCGGTGTTCCGGTGGAGTTCCGGCGGTGTTCCGGCGGAGTTCCGGCGGTGGTCGAGGAGGAGCTGTTCCCTCCTAGGCTTCTCTTCTCTTCTTCTCTTCTTGGCTTCTTGGCTTGGGTCCTCTCTTAAGAGAAATGAGGGGCTATTTATAGTTTTTCTGGAGTGGCATAGCCCGTAAATATGTGAGGGATCAGGGGCAAATAGGGAGTGATCCGGATGAACGGCCGATATTGAATCCCTTGACCGTGAACCGTTTATCAAGCATTTGAAGGTCTTAATGATATCAGAATTCTACGACCTTGGGCTCGTTGGATTCGTCTCGTCGAGCCGCTCGATTCGACTATAAGCTCGCCAAAATCGGAGACCGTTTGGTAACTCAAATAGCTGTTTGATGCTTCCAACAGTGCTTCGGGTACTTGATTTGGACTCACTTGGGCTCGGATTGAGTCGAATTTGGTGTCGTTGGATTCATATTTCCGAGACGCTCAGTTTGACTATAAATTTGCTGAAATCGGAGTTTAAATGGTCTCCGAAATAATTTTTGAAGTTTCCAACTTGAGTTTTTCCTCGAGATTCGTGCCCGATCAAGATGATTTTTTGACGATATATCAGTTGCCCCCCTATTTTCGGACGTTGAAGCTCCACGAGTCCAAAAATACTTGTTCCGGTATTTTACATTGACTGAATCGTAAAAAATTTCGTTCCAAAAAATAAATGTTTGCTCGAACCCAACCATAGAGGCCCTGTTGAGCTCCGAAAGTGTCAAAATTGAGTCCGGAACGTCGAAAAACGTGTCTGGGGACCCCAAAAACGTCGAATTTGGACCGTCCGGGTCCAAAATCGGAGCCCAGGAACGGGTAGGCGGCCGAACCGGCCGAACCGGCCGGCCGCCGCCGCCGCCGCCGCCGGCGGCGCAGAACCGCGCCGGAGCGCCCGCGGCCCGCGCTGGGCCTGCCCGCGGCCCGCCTCGGCCCGCGCCTGGCCCGCCCGCGGCCCGCGCCTGGCCCGCGCCTGGCTCGCCCTCCGCCCGCGCCTGGCCCGCGCGGTCTGGCTGGCCGCGCCTCTTGGCCAGCGGTTTGGCCGGCGGTTAGGGAAACCGCCGGCCGATTTTAATAAAATATATTTTTTTTTTTATTATTAAATGGGGCCCGAAAAATTCCGAAAAAATTCTGAAAAATTTGAAAAATTTCAGGGAATTTAATAGAATTTTGGAATCCTCCCCCCCTTATGGAAAACTATAAATAGACCCCCCAAGGCCTAGTAGAAACTCGCCCCTTCTTCATTTCTTCCTCTGGCTTTCTAGCTTTTGGCATTCTGAGGCTTTCCGCCATTTTTAAGTAGGTGACTTTCCCTACTTGACTTGGCGCCCCTCTTTTTGTGCAGAAGTTAGCGGCTTTCTCCCTTCTTCCCCCCGTTCTTCCTCCATTTTTCTTCCTACTTCGGAGGCTTTCCGCAGTCTTTCGTAGGTGACTTTCCCTACTTAGATCTGCGCCCCTCTTTAGTGAAGGAAGCAAAAATGGGTGATCTTGCCTCCTCTAAAGTTCCTTCAGAAGACCGTCCTGCGCAACGGTCTGAAGTTCCAAAGAGGGCCCAGAAGGCGCCGAAGGCCGACGATGTTATTTCTACCGTCACTGAGGACTCCTTCATTTCATTTAGGAAAAAGTTTCATTTTCCTAATGATTTAGTGATGAAGGTGCCGGCCAGAACTGATCGTGCCTGCTTTCCTCCTCCTAGATATGTGACGGTGTATGAATTTAGTCTGCGAGCGGGACTACGATTTCCTCCTTCCTCCGAACTGATCGACATTCTGACGCTTTGCGGGGTATGCTTGTCTCAATTCTCCTACAGGGCAATGTCGATCGTGATGGGCCTGATCGTGCTTTTCAGAGACCGTGGAGTGGTACTTTCCTCAGAGTGCCTTTCTCGGATGGGGGCGTCTCTTTAGCGATGCGCAGGGACGCATTTCATTCAGGTCCAAGTGGTTGGACATCCGCACTCGAGACCCCTCGAAAGGTTGGGTTAGCAACTTCTTTTAGTGCAGAATGATTGGGGTCTTCAGGAGAAGTGGGGGAAGTTGAAAGAGCTTCCTGTCCCCCTTCATATCGGAGCAGAAGATTTGCTGAGGATACTCAAACTCCCTGATTTGGATGCTCTACACTACGAGGTGCGTTACTTGAGTAGATATGTAGATGAGGAGTACTTGTTCAAGGTCGGATTATCTACTCAAGCAGGGAGATCACATGCTCAGATGTTGAAGAAGTCTTCTAGAGTTCCAAAAGTGGTCCCCCAAAAGAACCACTCAAAGCGACCAGGGAGCGAGGAAGGTTTGCAGGCATCGAGGAAGAAGAGGGCAGATGAAGTTTTGACAGTTGTTAGCAAAGGTCCCCGAGCCTCTCCATCCAAGTCATATATCCCAGAGGATGTGTTAAATCATCAGTGCATCGGCCGCCGACGGGCTGAGGAGTTGGTGAGTTCTCCTTCACTTTTTCTCCTTTTTTACATTTCTTAAGGAATATATTTTTGATATTTTTCTTGTCTCAGTACTCTGATTTCAAGCTTGAGATGACCAAGACTCTGAATGATTGGAACAAAGAGTTTGTGAAGGTTAAATACCTTCAGGGAGAGTACAAGAAGAAATATGACAGTAAAGTGAAGGAGATGAAGGTGGTGGAGGATCAGCTTGAGGGATGCAGAACTGAGTTGGCGAACAAGATTACTTCAGTCTCTTCTCAGAATGAACGGATGGATCGTCTGCATATAGAGTTGGTGGAGGCACAAGCGACGATCAAGCAGCAGGAAAAGGCTCAGCAAGTCCTTGAGGCTGAGAATGAGAGGCTTCAGAGTGTACTGTCTGAGAAGGAGGCCCAGCAGTTACCGTCAGCAGTTATTGAGGAGTTCAAGAAATCTTATGCTTTCAAGATCATTATTGAGGACCACATTCAGGAGGCTCGCAGTCATATCTATGATGTGGAGGTGAAGGCCTTGGAGGCAGAGTGCGCAGAGGATGGCTTCATCAGGGGCTTCATGAAGGGTGTTCGGACAGTACATCGCAAGACCGGAGCAGAGATCGAGGGACTGACTCCCAGCCAGGCTTCTAGTGATGCTTCTTCAGACTCTGGTGGTGAAGAGCTGGAGAGTGAGTTGCAGCGAGCTTTTACCTTGGAGGAGGACGAGGATGATATTGAGATTCTATAGGGTGTCTTTGATGTAGTTTTGTATCTCTTTGCTTTCTTTCTAGTGCTTGTATATATGTTCGATGTTGATGTTTCTATCTGGTGTACTTGATGTTCAGTGATATATAAAGATGTTGTCGATGTTCTTTTCTCACATGCAAATGAAATTTACTCAGTTTTACTTCAGTTTGGACTTTAGTGAGCTCTCTTTTGACTTGAACAAATGTGAGGCATTCATTTTCTTTAAAGATTTTGACCTATCCGGGGTTATTAGTGAAAGCATTTGCTCAATACCCTTAACCTGTCCGGAAAAAGGTTAGATCAACTCCCTTTGGGATCGATCATTAAATGATTTTGATATTCAAGATATCCTCCTAGGATACTTGACCTATCCGAGGTTGTTAGTCAAAGCATTTGCTTGATGACATTAACCTGTGCGGAAGAGGTCGGATCAAATCCCCCTGGGATTGATCATTCAGTGATTGAGATACAATATAGATTGTGTATTTCTCGAATCACAGAAAAAGAGTTTGGAGAGAAGAAACATTAGCACGACGAAGTGAATATCATATTGCTTTGTAATATGAGATAACAGTTCCTTAGAATAACTTAGGGATACAAGAAAAAAGTTCTTCTATAATCAACACATAAGGGATGTACGAAAAACTTTATAATACGACTACAGGAGAAGATAAAATATAAGACAAACATAACACATAGACGGATAGCAGTATCAACTCCTACTGATAATATTTGCGAAGATTGCCCACGTTCTAAGTTCGGGGAAGCATTTTTCAACCAGCATCCTTCAGTTTGAAGGTTCCAGGCTTGACCATAGCCGCTACCAAATAAGGACCTTCCCAGAGGGGGGAGAGCTTGTTTCGCTGAGGGCCTTTTCCAGCGGCTTCAATGCTTCGTAATACTAAGTCCCCAATAGTGATAGGGCGAGGTTTCACCCTTCGATCGTAGTGACGGGCAACTCTTTGGTGGTATGCATCGGTTCTGAGTGAGGCTTCATCTCTTACTTCTGGGAGGAGATCCAAATTTGCTCTAAGCTTCTCCTCGTTACTTTTGAAGTCGAAAGTCTGAACTCTGTGGCTAGGAACTCCGATATCAACCGGTATGACTGCTTCTGTACCAAAGCAAAGGTTATATGGGGTTTCTCCTATAGGAGTTCTAGCGGTGGTCCGATAAGCCCAAAGGACATTGGGGAGTTCTTCGGCCCATTGCCCCCCCGCCTTCCCTAGACGTGTCTTCAGCCCTTTCAGGATTGTTCGGTTTGTAACCTCTATTTGCCCATTAGTTTGAGGATGGGCAACAACTGTGTGAATGAGCTGAATGTGAAAATCCCTACAAAAAGATGTAAAGATCTTCCCGGTGAATTGTGTCCCGTTATCAGTGATGATTTTTGCGGGAATGCCAAAACGGCATATTATATTTTTCCATAAAAATTGCTTGGCATTTACTTCAGTAATCTTCGCCAAAGGTTCTGCCTCCACCCATTTGGTGAAGTAATCTATAGCCAAAATAATGAATTTTCGCTGTCCAGTCGCTATGGGAAAAGGTCCCATTATATCAATCCCCCATTGGGCAAAAGGCCAGGGGCTTTGAAGGGATGCAAGCTCCAGAGCGGGTGTATGAGTGAGGTTAGAATGCAGTTGACAGTTTTCACACTTTCGTGTGAATTCGAGTGCATCTTGTTTCATTGTAGGCCAATAGAATCCCTGTCTCATGATCTTGTAAGCTAACGCTCTTCCTCCAAGATGTTCTCCACATACTCCTGAATGAACTTCCCGAAGCGCGTAATCAGCTTCTGATGGTGGGAGACACTTGAGGTATGGCCCAATGAAGGAGCGCTTATACAACTTGTTGCTGATAATGGTGAAATTTGCAGCTTGTCTCCGAAGTCGTATTGCAGCTATAGGATCTTCGGGTAGTACCCCATCTTTCAGAAAAGACAAGATGGGTTCGATCCAAGACATCTCTCTTGGCTCGTCAATTGACTGTATGACCCATGGACCCTGAATGCTTGGAAAGTGGATTTCCTCGATACATCTTCTCTTATAGATGTCCCCCATTGTTGATGTAGCAAGTTTAGAAAGAGCGTCCGCTCTTGCATTTTGTTCTCGGAGGATATGTATGATTTAATGCTCCCCTATACGGGCTAAGAGTAGCCTTACAATGCTACAATATTGAGCCAATTATGGGTTGTGAATATCAAAATCCCCCTCCACCTGAGAGGCGACTAGTTGGGAATCAGTGTGGGCTATTAGGTTCAGGACTTCACAGTCAATTGCTAGTCTTAACCCAGCAACAAGGGCCTCGTATTCTGCTATGTTGTTGGTTGCCGAGAACTTGAGTCGAAGCCCGTACTCCAGGGTAACCTTCTGTGGAGAGATTAATAAAATTCCAGCCCCAGCCCCAGAACTCCCTGAAGCTCCATCGACGTACAACATCCAGCATGGAGAAGAAGGTGAAGCACTCGGTTGTACATTAGATACTGGAACGGTGCATTCAACTACGAAATCTGCTAGTGCTTGAGATTTAATATCAGGTCTAGGCAAATAGTGGATATCAAATTCTCCGAGTTCTACAGACCACTTAACAAGCCTGCCTGATGCTTCTGGCTTTTGCATAATGCTTTTTAGCGGCAGATTCGTGTAAACTCCAATTGAATGGGCTTGAAAGTAAGGGCGTAGTTTTCTGGCGGAATAAAATAACGCCAATGCTGTCTTATCTGCCAAAGGATAACGTCCTTCTACTTCAGATAAAATCTTACTAACGTAGTAGATAGGACGTTGTATAGCGTTTTCTTCTCGGACCAGAACTGAACAAATGGCTTGGATAGATACAGCCATATACAAATACAATCTCTCTCCTGGTATTGGTTTAGAAAGTAGTGGCGGGGATGCCAAATACTTTCGCAATTGTTCAAAGGCTTCTTGACATTCATCTGTCCATTGAAATCCGGAGCTATGAGCACCTCTAAGTATCTTGAAGAAGGGCAGATATTTGTCTCCTGAACGTGCCAGGAAACGAGATAGTGCCGCAATTCTCCCATTCAGCCTTTGGACCTCCTTGATGTTCTTTGGTGGCACCATGTCCCTTAGTGCCTTGATCTTCTCCGGATTGGCTTCGATTCCTCTATGGGTTACCATAAACCCTAAAAACTTTCCAGAAGCGACTCCAAAAGCACATTTAGCGGGGTTGAGTCGCATATTGTAATGCCTTAACAAGTGGAAACATTGTTTCAGATCAGAGATATGCTGGGTTTTTTCCAGACTTTTTACCAACATATCGTCTACGTACACCTCCATAGTACGTCCAATAAGGCTTTTGAAAACTTTATTCATGAGACGCTGATAAGTTGCTCCAGCATTTTTGAGCCCGAAGGGCATCACCCGGTAGCAGTACAATCCTTTGTCTGTTTGAAAAGCTGTTGCTTCTTCATCAGCAGGATTCATTTTTATTTGGTTGTAGTCGGAGTAGGCATCCATAAAGCTCAACATCTGATGACCAGAGGTGGTATCAACTAATTGATCGATGCGAGGGAGTGGGAAGCTATCCTTTGGGCAAGCTTTATTGAGATCAGTGTAATCTATACACATTCTCCAAGCTCCACTTCCCTTCCGCACCATGACAACATTTGCTAACCAGGTAGGATAGTGCACCTCTCGTATGAATCCAGCTTCTAAAAGCTTATCTACTTCTTGTTCAATTGCTTGCTGGCGATCTGGTGCAAAGTTTCTCTTCTTCTGGATAATCGGTTTGCACGTTGGATTGACTTTGAGGGAGTGAACGATCACTTCGGGGTCAATTCCAGGCATATCCGCTGGACTCCATGCAAAAATATCCTGATTTTCTCGTAGAAAAGCTGTAAAGTTTTTCTTCTCATCATCTGAGAGCAGTGATCCAATTCGCACTGTCTTTGAAGGATGCTCTTCAGAGATAGATACAGTAGTAAGGTCTTCCACAGGGGAAGCTCTCTGAGGAATATCTTCGCTCCGTAGATCAAAATCCTCGATGCTCAGGGTAATCGTCGGAGGAGACTTGATCTGCCTAAGATAGCAGGTTTGTGCTATTTGTTGATCTCCGCATACTACACCGACTCCTGATGGGGTATGGAACTTCAGCTTGAGGTGAGGAATGGATGCGATGATCCCAAAAATTGACTGGAGCGGTCTCCCGAAGATGGCGTTATACGCTGACTCTGACTTTACCACGATGAATTGAATGGAGTGTGTACTCTGTCGAGGAAATTCTCCAAGGACTACCGGGAGACTGATTATTCCTTCTGCTTGTACAGGTCGATTATCAAATCCATATAAAGGACCTGCAACAGGTTGAAGTTTTTCTCTTGAGAGACCCATGTTGAGGAAAGTAGAGTAGAACAGGACATCTACGGAGCTTCCGTTGTCCACAAGAATTCTTTTGACATTGTAACATGGGTCACCAATGCCTGCGTTTATGACAAGCGGATCTTGATGGGGGGTTTTTACTCCTTCCAAGTCAGAATCATTGAACGTGATGGAATGATCGATACGAGCCTTTTTTGGAGTTGGATTTTCTTCCACAGTTAGAAAGACTTGGTCGGACAGTAAGGGGCCTCCTGCGATTGTTTCAATTTCGCCAACCGTTATCCGGTTATTCATTGGCTGTCTTTGTGGTTGATTCTGCCCCCCAGTGGGACGAGTTTCTTCTCGGGTAGGTGGATTCCCAATAAACTGTCGAAGATAGCCCTGACAGATGAGTCTTTCAATCTCCTCCTTAAGTTGCCTACAGGATTCAGTAGTGTGGCCACGACTACGATGAAAGTGGCAGTACTGATTTTTGTTTCCTGTATTCGGCTTCAAAGGATGTGGCCACTTCACTTTGTCCTGATCTTGAATCGCCATCAACACATTTGCTCGAGATGTGTTGAGCGGAGTGTACTCCTTCTCCCGTCGGGGTTCTCGTCGTGGCAGTGGGGGTTTAGGAGGTAGATTGCTCTTCCCTTGCTTTTTCCGTTGTGATGAAGAATTGTCCATTTCGGGTGCTCCCTTGCGCTTTCCAGTGGGTTGCTCGAACTGTTTTCTGTGAGCGTTTATTGCCTCATCTGCTGATATCTGTGCTTCCACACGATGGATCAGATCGGCATATGAGTGAACAGTATCGCGCATGAGTGCCGAATAGAAGGGGCCAGGACGAAGTCCTCCAAGAAAGACCCCTCTGAGCAATTCTGGGTCTACTCCTGGGATTTGTCGAGCCTCAATAGAAAACCGCTGGAAGTACTCTTTCAATGATTCTCCCTCATTCTGACGAATCCCAGAAAGGTGAGAAGAATCCTTAGCAATTCTTCGGTTGGCTACGAACTGTTCGACAAATACTTTGGCCAATTTGATAAATGTGGGGATCGTTCCGGCTGGGAGTGAATAGAACCATGTTCGAGCTTGTCCTTTAAGAGTAGCAGGGAAAACCTGGCAAAGGAGTGCATCTGAAGCTCGTTGAATATGCATGATGGTCCTGTAATGGTCGATGTGCTCGTACGGGTCGGATGTCCCATCGTAGGATTCAATGCTTGGCAGCTTAAAGCCAGCCGGAATAGGGTGTTGAAGAATGGCTTCTGCCAGGGGTGACGACTCTTGGAAGTCCCACTGACGAAGAGGTTGCCTTATGCCTCCTGTAGGGAATTCCTCCCGGACTAATCGTCGCAGTTCGTGGCGTAGGGCATTGCGAGGGAGCTCGGCAATATGAGGTTGGGCTAGCTCCTCAGGGAGGTCTTGAGGAAGGCGAGATTGCTGAGTTGCGTGTGGAGGATGGGTAGAACTTGCTGTATCAGCCAGTTCGTTCTCCTGACGTGACTGCGAACGCCTCCTGGGTGGAGGAAGAGGATTCTCAGCCTGAAGATGTTCAATATGAACAGCTTCGACACGGGGTGGATCTCGAGGGAGAAGAATCTCCTCCTGAGGTGCTAGGGTCGGCTGTCGAGTCTCTCGCAAGAGTTGTAGGATCTCGTTTTGAGATTCTTCCATCTTTCGAATTCTCTCTTCTAGGGAGGGTCCCGAGGTCCCCTCTCCAGGTGCGTTTTGCCCCCCGGGGCCTAAAGATGCAGATATCGGATGTCTATGATTCATAGACTGATTTCTGGATTGATGAGAATGAGAGCGGGAAGCTCCTATGAGGCGACTGCTACGCCTGTTGACCATCGTAGCAATACTTGAAGTTGTGGGATAAGTTTCCCACAGACAGCGCCAAACTGTTGCGGACTCAAATATACGCGGCGATAGATTTTAATTTTCCGTCTCAGCGTTGTACGTATATTCAGCACACAAACAGAATTGAAATAGTAACACCAGGATTTTTACGTGGAAAACCCTGGAAAGGGAAAAAACCACGGGGCCACGCCCAGTTGAAAGAGTTCCACTAGTATCGTTTGAAGTACACGAGGCTGATCCGTCCTTTAAATTCAGGACGATCAGATTACAATGAGTATCAGTTGCAAGGACAAGCAGAGTTTCGACGTCGCTTGAATGTCCGGCAGAATTCCGGTGTCACTTGGAAAGAAGTCCGGCGTCACTCGGGCGTCGGGTAGAATTCCGGCGTCGGGCAGAATTCCGACGTTGCTCCTGTGTCGGGCAGAGCTCTGGCGTCCCTCGGGCGCCTGGTGGTGCTTCGGTGGAGTTCCGGCGGTGTTCCGGTGGAGTTCCGGCGGTGTTCCGGCGGTGGTCGAGGAGGAGCTGTTCCCTCCTAGGCTTCTCTTCTTGGCTTCTTGGCTTGGGTCCTCTCTTAAGAGAAATGAGGGGCTATTTATAGTTTTTCTGGAGTGGCATAGCCCGTAAATATGTGAGGGATCAGGGGCAAATAGGGAGTGATCCGGATGAACGGCCGATATTGAATCCCTTGACCGTGAACCGTTTATCAAGCATTTGAAGGTCTTAATGATATCAGAATTCTACGACCTTGGGCTCGTTGGATTCGTCTCGTCGAGCCGCTCGATTCGACTATAAGCTCGCCAAAATCGGAGACCGTTTGGTAACTCAAATAGCTGTTTGATGCTTCCAACAGTGCTTCGGGTACTTGATTTGGACTCACTTGGGCTCGGATTGAGTCGAATTTGGTGTCGTTGGATTCGTATTTCCGAGATGCTCAGTTTGACTATAAATTTGCTGAAATCGGAGTTTAAATGGTCTCCGAAATAATTTTTGAAGTTTCCAACTTGAGTTTTTCCTCGAGATTCGTGCCCGATCAAGATGATTTTTTGACGATATATCAAAATTAATTTTAAAATAGCTTAACCTTCTCTTATTAGCTAGATCTAATAATGAGTTATTGTAATAAATTGAAATTAATTTTTGCATTATTAATTCAAATGAAGATAATTATTTATTAAGATTGACCCAAAGTTCACTAATGCATTAAAATTAAATTATTGCTTGAATAATTCATTTCGTTAGCTTAATTTAAATGTTTAGAGAATTTGGTGCATATATATATATATATATGAATTTAGAGAAGGAAATATTGGATACAAGTATAAAGAAATATTCAAAGCATAGGATCTTTTGTATTTTTTCTCTAATTGTTCATCAAGTCAATTCTTTTGATTGCCTTATTGGTGGCACTAATTTGTCACATTATATGAGTTGTAAAATCGTGTTATCATATCAATAGATCTTGTAGTATATATAGCAAATTTTAGAATTATGATTTTTTTTTTCAATTATGCACTTGTTATTAAAGGTTGGACAACCTTGATATCATTGAATTTATAACAAGATCATTATTAATAGCATTGGATCATGTATTTGCTTGATTTTGTATTAAAGCCATTTATTTGAGGTTATTGATTGCAGCAACATGTCATATCAGTTGAGCTTTAAAGTTGTAATGTTTAATCAGCTATTCTTATAGTAGTTGAGTAGATTTATATGCATCAATTATTTATTTGTATGTTAATATCCGATTTCTTCAATCTCCTCTATATAAGAGATGCATATGCAAGTTTGTGTTGAAGACTATGTGAATTTATTTGTAGTAGGTTTGTCTTGCTCCATAGGAGTTCTTCAATTTTATCTGTTTTTGGTCAAAATGTAGCGGCCTAGTTTAGAGAAGATCAGAGGCATCCTATCAAAAGAAATGTTCGATAATGCAAGCAGACGATTACATGAACTTACGGCTAAGACTTCTGAGATACTCCACCAAAATTGAAGGCGAATCAAATAATATTTTTAGGCATTGCATGCATGAGAAGATAATGATTCATTACTTCGACTTTTGCATAATGAAGCAATGAGGATATATGTCAATAAGGCAGGAGAATTCTTAAATATTATTGGTTGGATTTATTTAGAGTAGAAGTTCTTTGAACATAATCATCATGTGGTTGGCCTTCACTTTCTTCAGATGTGTTATCGTAAGTTACGGTATGAAAGAGAAGGCGGCCATTCAGATAATTTTGAAAGGCCGCCATTTGATCCTGATTACATAATTCTTTATCATCCATAGTTTTCAGGCGAGAAAGCTTTCATGTTGGATTATTATAAGAATCACATGGAGTGATTACTTGAGGTAAGATGAGAAAATTTTTTAATAGAGAAGATTGTCACGATCTTCAATATGAGTTTGAGTTTCACTTCAGATATTGTTCAACTCAAAGCCAACTTCAAAACACGTATGCATACTTTGCTTAAGAAAAAGTAATAGTTTGTAGTCTACTTCATCTTATAAAATGTTTTGGCACGAATCTTGTTAAAATCTTATGAAATATTTTCAAGCCTATTTTATGAATGTTATTGTTAAACTCTTATGAAATATTTTATGTTCAATTGGTATTACAAATTATTTAAAAATGCTACTGAGTAGTATAATAAAGTTCATCATATAAATTATACAAACTCAAATAATCTCAAAATGCTGAATTTAAGAAACATCTAAATTTGATACAATCACATGACTCCATCTCTCTTCACCACATCTAAGTTCTCCTCCTCCATGGGCGGATAGCATCTGAGCCAAGGCTATACCTTGAAGGTCCCTGCTTAGACCTCCTCTGGATCACTGTGCTTCTTCTTCCTCCACACCCTCGCCCTCTTCCTGTGCATCCCCCATGTCTGCTTGTGATTACTGAAAAAGTAAGTTTTGTTGGGTTGGAGATGTTGGCAAGCCGAAGGGGGCCATCCAACTGGGGAAACTCATATCGTACGAAGGACGTGGGGCAATCGAAGATGTGCAAGTGGTGCCAATGCTACCCCATTATAGATCAAAAATATCCCACCATGAGGCGTCTTCCCGTGCACTAGCTGATGTGCCTTCCCCTCACATCATTGATGGCCCTCCTTCCATGGCACTATAAGGCATCACCTAATGATCAACTGATTCTATGTACATTAATTGTCGTAGAGGATCGATCACATGTTTGTGCGAGCCTGGAGCATTAGATCTCCTAGCAGGTTGCTATATCTATTGACCTCTTTGGGGACGTCGTGATTGTAACTCAATCGAAAAGGGTGCATCAACAACAGTGTAGTCTATATGCACTGATTGCTCCACTTGTCTGGCCAATTCCACATCTCAACATATCCTTACAGCGTTGGGCTTGCACTCTCTCGATGGGCTGTCGTGTATGCCTTTACTACGCAAGAATTAGTACATTTCTAATATTACTATTATTGGTACATTTCTAATAGTATATACCAATTAATTGACAAAATCTTATTTAATTATTATTATCATTATTATTATTATTATTTCTAATATTTCTAATATTATAATTATAATAATAATAATAATTACTACTACTATTATAACTATTATTAATGGTATTAATATTATTATTGCATCCTAGAACATTTGTGACAATAGAGAAATATAAAGTTTAACGTTCTAGTTTTGTACGAAGATCTAGCACACAGATAGATAAATTATAGGGGTGTAGCATTCATATGGGACATCAGAATTTTTACATGCACACCTGAAAAGGGGCAAAAACTACGGGGTCTTATCCAATTTAAATGAATCCACTAGTATTTGCAGCTGTTTACAAATGAGGCCCTTCTTTGGGGGGGAAGGGCTTATCTTGGTGTAACAAATAAATATCATATATAGTTCATTACATGATGGGAGTTGAAAGAATCAGTATTGACATATTCGTTTGGTCGGCAAGACCATAGTCGGCTATTGATGTTGGTAGGAAAGATCGTAGTCCGGGAACGGTGGTTGGAAGGACAATAATCAGGCGATAGAGGTCAGAAAAAATGTAGTCGGGCGAACGTGATTGGAAGGACCATAATTAGGCGATGGAAGTCGAAAAGACCGTAATTGGGTGATGGAGGTTGGAAGGACCGCAGACAGGTGGTGGAAGTCGGAAGGTCTGTAGTCGGTGGGTGATAATGATTAGAAAGACTGTTGTTTGACGGTGATCAGAAAGGCTATTGTCTGGTGACGGAGGTCGAAAGGATCATAGTCGGAGGGTGATGATAGTCAGAAAGGCCATTGACTGGCGACGGAGGTTGGAAGGACTATAGTCGTGAGAGATAGTAGTCAGAAAGACTATTGTATGGCATTGGATGTCGAAAGGATTGTAGTAAGCAGGTGACAGTGGTCAGAAAGACCGTTGTCTACAGTCGGAGGTCAGAATGATTGTAGTCGGCGAGCGACGGTGTTCGGAAGAAAATCCGGCGACAATTGGTGGCTGGGTAGAAGCACTACAGGAAAATCTCCGATTACCGACGAAATTTCCGGCGGACTTCCGGCGGAAAAATTTCCGGCGGACTTTTCCGGCGGATTACTTAGAAAATTTTTCCGACACATTTTAAGCGACTTTTCCGGCGGCATTTCCGGCAGATTTGTTTCCGTCAGAATTTCCGACAGAAGATAAAAATTTCTGAAAAAATATCTTATTTTAATTATTAATTAAATAATAAATTTAAATTATTTAATTTTAATTGTAAAATTCTGCCGGTTTTAATATAAGTAAACTAATTTATCAAATTAATCACATTTGCAAAATTGGTATAGTGGTTGGCTTGGCGCGAGCGGCTGTGCGCGAAGGTGAGGTCCCAGGATCGAATCTCAGGGCGGACAGGCGCGCTGGGAGAGGGTCCGTGGGCAGGCTGGCGGGAGCGGGTCCGCGGGCGGGCTGGCAGGAGCGGGGGCGGGTCCGCGGGCGGGCTGGCAGGGGCGGGTCCGCGGGCAGGCTGGCGGGAGCGGGAGCGGGTCCGCGGGCGGGCCGGTGGGAGCGGGGAGCTGGCGGTGGCAGGAGCGGGTCTGCGGGCTGTCCGGACCAAATTTTTTTTTTTTAATTCTGTATTCCGGCAGATAGGTTCCGCCGGAGAAATTTTCCGGCGGATTTTGTCCGCCGGAAATATTTTCCGACGCACGATTTACCGTCGGATTAATTTTCGCCGGAAATTCGCCGGAAAATTTTGAAATCCGCCGGAACCTTCAGAAATTTCCGCCGGAAATTCCGCCGGAAATTTGTAAGTTTCCTGTAGTGAAGTCCGACAAAAGTTAAATGACGGCCGGTGGCCGGATGAAAGTCCAGTGAAAGTGCCGGTGTTTTAGAATTTACCGACGGTTTTTCGGTGGCAAAATTTCCGCCGGTAAAACCAGCGTATGAAAAAATTTTCCAGCGATAAATAAATTTTAAAAAAAATTCGCTTTGCCTGGCCGCCCAAGGTGCCAGCCCAGCTACCCGCTAGGTGAAGCTGCCCGGAGCTCCTTCCCGCGCTGCCCGGAGGCACTCCTGCCTTGCCTGCCTTACCCACTCGCTGCAGCTGCCGGTCCGCCCGCACTGCCTGGAGCTCTTTCCCACGCTGCCTGCCCAGCTGCCCGCGTGCCTGCATGCCATGAGATTTGAACACTAGTTAGGACGAAATTTTGCTAACTCCCAACTAGGGGTGTCAATATTTGACACGACACGAAATCCCGACTCGAACACGACCCAAAAATTTCGGGTTTGACCCGACCCGTTTTCAAAACGGGTCGGGTTCGGGTTCCAAAATTTGACCTATTTGAAAAACGGGTCGGGTTCAGGTTAACCCGACGGGTTGCCGGGTCAACCCGCCGACCCGTTTAAATGAGCTGCCTGCGAACCTGCCCTGGCTACCCGCTGTGGGTCTCCGAAAGGATTCTACTTGTGGGGAACATAATGTGAAGGGTACGGCCACACTATCCCGTAGGACAAAATGATCGTAGACCTTCGCATTCTACACAAATAGACCAATGGGAGGGCAGATGGGATTATACATATGATTAGCCATGGAGGATATAGGCTTTCGCCCACATACTTCGATGGATAATAATATGCATAACCCAAAAGTCACGAGATTTCCCCCACTCGATACATCAGCTCGGATGGGGTTTATTTGATGTGGGGATCGGTCTCCCACGGGCGCAAGCCCCCGTGGTTAATTACATCTTAGACCTTGGCCTAAGAGAACTCTCGATTAGGGATGATATATTATTCTCTCAAATGGATTTGGCACGTAGGAAAATTTCTAGGATCTTCCTAATCAAGGGGTGAAGATAGGCTCAACTCAGTTACTTCAACATACACGGGTCACATAAGCACTCGGCCGGTCAAACTGAAGGGAACTGAAAAAAAAAAGAAATCACTTCATACCACATGCGTGAGGGAAAGATAGAAGCGGCGCCATCCATGCGACGCGGATAGGTAGGGTTTATAGCCCCAGAAGGAGGAGGAGCTTACCCACCGATGAGGCATACTATGAGACACCCAGTGTAGTAGCCTTGAATCCTAAATCTAAGGTGGGCTTAGTGTTTCATACAACACTAAGGCCCGTGTCCTAACTAATGCATCCTGGACTTATATCCTGCCTGAAAAGGAAAGCCAGCTAAACCACCTAATCGTATAAAATTCATGCTATCCGGTCTTTATGAAAGATGGGTGGATGGCTGAGTTTTTGGAATTTGAGGTCGACATCTAGAGAGATTTCCTAAGTGACCCCGAACTTATATATGGTACTATGCTCCTAAGACTAATGCAATTAAATTTTAATTTTAATTAGTTACTAATGCAATGCGTGCTGATTAAATATCCAAATCAGAGATGTATGAAATTTTAAAAAGGCTTATAAAAATAAATTTTTAGAAAGACTAGGCTTCCCCAGGTTCAGAACCTCATCCTCATATGTCGGATTATCTGAACTCTACCCTCGGGCGGGGAAGTGTCTAAACAAGGAAAGAAGATGCATTGATATGCATGCGACCCCGGACGATTCCGGCTATTCCCTAAATCGTTATCTTTCTATGTTATTTAATTCCTAAAATTTTAGTTTTAATTACGAGTAGAAGAATTTTATCCCTAAAGAGCCTAGCGAATCAGGCACATGCACATGCAAGAAAGAAAACCTATGAAAACCATGCCATTTCTACTGCGCAAACAAGTAAATCATCACATCAAAAATCACAAAAGAGAGTGTCCAAAGTCCATGGCAAGTGCCATACAATATACATCCCATAGTACAGAAAAGTAGTGGTGGACAGGCTCCACCGACAACAACCTGGATTCTAATCCTATAGAACAACGCAAGTTTTAAAATGAGGCATTTTTAGTCTTCATCTTCATCTTCTGGTCCTTCTGTGGATCGCCTTCTCTTAGTCTCCTCGTAGTACATCGCCAGTAGGATATCCAAATGAAAAGAAATTCCCTGTGAGGGGACTTTCTTTTCCCTTTGGATTCCTAATCTTTCATAAAATACCCCATTTTACAAACTTTCACAACTCGATACAATGAATACATTACATCAGAATTATAAAAGAAAAATCTAGACTCTCCTGCAGGGTTATCCTAAACAATCAAAATCAATCATCCCACGCAGTTATATATGAAAATAAAAAGAAAATACTCAAACCAGCCACACTTGGCCACGCTCTTATTTATTTGGGGGCTAAGTAGCTAAAGCACCTGTAGCAGTTATTTATGATTTATTTATTTTTAGCCCCCTTTTAGCGCTGTGTGAGCATGGCCACCTGCAGAAAACATCATCAGTATCAAAATCGTCCCTAACCTATGGGTAATCTATCGCCCATCACATCACAGAGACAATGCAGTAAATAAAGTGACCATCACAGAAATCAATACAGAAATCTAACACAAAAACTAGAACAACCAGCACACGTGTCACATGCAAATCGCCACATCACAGGAATAAAAGTAAACAAAACACCGGCCTAACCTAAAACTAGGAGTCGTGTCCTACTAAACAAATCTAGGTGTGTGTAGGCTGTGTGGTTTTAGGTGTGTCCTACGTAGGATAATTTAGTTAAAGTTATTTGTAATTTGATTTGTTGAAGGTAAAGGGGATTTTTGGTTTAAGTGCAAGTATTAGCAAGTTAAGATTGATTTTAGGAATTTTTATTTTAGTGTTCAATTGATTACTACCTTTGTTGCTCACCGAGGCCGTGAGGTTTATTTCACCCTCCTTGGGGCTAACTTAATAGCCTCGTAGGCCTGGGTTACCCAGTAGTAACCAATGTTGTTGAGTTAATTTAGTTTGTTGGAAATTAAAAGAGAGGTAGATTAAGTGATTTATCATTAATTAAGGGGTTTATTGGTTGATTTTAAGAAATTAGATTAATGATGTAATTAAAACTTAGGTGAGTTATTAAGGTTCTAAAGTTCAAGTTGTACTTAAGTTTTAATAAATCTCCTATGGGTTTGTCGATTAAGCTATGGTTCATTAGTGTTCAAGGTTAGGGGTGTTTTAGGCCAAATATGAGATTAACTACAGGAGGGTTTGATTAAGGTTTGAGTTTTAGGAAAGTTTTAGGTTTGTTCTCCAATTTTATAATTCTTAGGTACAATTGATTTTAGTGGATTTTATTCAGTTAGTATTTGATTAGGGGAATGATTAACAAATTAGCTTTAGTTCACCTTTATGTTCAAGTTCTCCTTCTTAATGATTATACGGGTTTATCATAATTTGATTAGGAGTTGGATATCTTTTATACATTTTGATTTGATCTCTTACCAATTTGTTAGAGGTTTGATTATAGGTTGGTTGTTATTAATGATTAATTAGCCTTAGATATCACTACACTAATCCTATGGTAGAATGTCACTATGCTTTTCTATGTTTTATGATTTATATCCTAAAAGGAGCATGCATCCTAAGTCTATGTTGTCTAAGACTCATCCTTAAGTTTTTATCCTTAGATGTCACTAATATTATAGGAGATAAAACGAAGTTCATTTTCTAACCCTTCAAAACATTCGTACGTATCAACGGACTTAGGAATCTAAAAAAAATAGAAAGATCCTAATAATATTGAAATTACTATAAGGCCCTAAGGGTGGGAGGCGTGCACACTGATGGCTCCTAAAGGCTATCTAAGTTTTAAGAAACTTACAGCACTGGGGGCTATGACCCAGCGGTACCGCCCGTAGCACCCCCACCGGAATGAATGGGGGCGACTGATTTGCTTGTGTAGGCTCCTTCGTCTAGTGCTCCAACTACTCCATGCTCTTTGCTCTCCAAAGCATCCTCGCAAAGAACATAGAAAAAAGAGAAGGAAAACGCGTGTTAGAGCACAATTAATATTAATTATCTAAATGACAAAGCATTATTAAAACATTAACGTACCTTGTCCTTGTCGGGCTTGTACACCGGTTGAGCCACTTTGTATATCGCATAGGTTATTCACCATTTGGGTTTTCCTCGTTTTCGAAAGCATTCAATCTCAAAGCATGAAAGAAACGACGGAAGGACCGAAAGCAAAGCAAGAGACGACTAAATGCAATGAAAAGAAAAGAATGGAAACCATAAATGAAAGGAATGTAGGCATTGTTATTGTTAGACACACTTCTTTGAAGCCAAGTGTGCCGCTAAAACAGCCTTCTCTCCGATTCAATACAATATGAATAGGAAAGAGGGTGTTTTTAATAACCTTTATTGTCCCCACATACCAAGTAAAGCACTTGACACATTTGACTCAACTACCCACAATACACTCTTACATAAAGCCTAAAGCAGCTAAGGGGGATAAGTTCCCAAATCTAAACTCAAAATAAGGATAAGTCCTTTTCGCATTCTCCTAAAATCCGACTCTGAAAACGAATACAAACAAGAAGGAAGACAAACCTTTTCATTAAAACAAGATCGTTCGTTCTAAAAGAAGAAAGGGATCTTTCAATCCAAAACCGATCATAAAGCTCCAAGTCCCAAAATTATCTCATGAAACTCCCAAATGAGATAACATGCAAAACCCCTCATCGAAAATAAAGCAAGAAAAACATAAATAATAATAATAATAATAATAAAAAAGACTCTTTCCAACAAAAGCAATCAAGTGCTTTGTTTATTTGGTGTGGGGTATATTCATTAGAATTTTCCAATAAGCAAGCTTCATAAAACTTCTCATTATCAAACATTCGAGAAAATTATTGTAAAGTTTTCCGGTATAAATGACATCCAAAGCCAATCGTAAGTGAATACACACCAATATCACTTCTCATATGAAACTCAAATAAATGGATAAAAGTCAAATCTCAAGAAAGCACAGGAATACTGCATCATGAAGCACTCACAAGTCAGATCATAAACTTTCTCATCGCAAAATGATTCCCAAAACTTTCCACAGAGCTCCCAACAATAAAGGAATTCATGAGACTCTTCCACATAATGCAATTCATAAGATTTCTCAATCTAAAAGGAATAATAAAGACTCTCCAACATGCTTCATTTCACCAAAAACTCAAGAAGGATATTTCATGCCACATATAAAAGAGACCAGTGAAACTCTCCCTCTCAATTAATCACATAAAGCTCCACAAATCACCATAAACTTGCTTATACCACAACGGGCTACAAATGCAAATGCTAAATTCTATAAAAGATCTCAAATCCACCTTCTGATCAACTCATAACTAGTGAAGTACGTATGAGACATACTTAGGAATCATGAATACAGTTATCAAACACAGACCGACCCATTTCCACATTTTCTCCAAAACCACCACAATGAAATTCATGCATAAAGAAAGGAGTTATGGTTTCTTCATGCCAAGCAATGCAATTACGAGAGAGGAGATTTGATGCCAACATGTTTCCAAAATCCAAGGTACACTTTAATGTAATTGCTAACATGCTGCTCACATAAGCCCAAACAACTTCAAGGAAGCATAAAGAAACTTGTCATTCTCACTTTAATTAAATTTGAACTAAGTGCAGGTAAGAAAAGCAAGGTTCTAATACCAACTCTTTTTTTTTTAATCATACCAACGAACTCCATCTTCACAGCGTGCCTCATTTTTTTTTAAAAAAGAATTCAAGAGAAATATTTCAATCCAACGTGAAGCAAAATCATAAAACTTTCTGACATAAAGCCACACGCAAATTTTCCAATACAATACTCACAATAAAGCTTTCCAGGCATAAACCAACTTATTAGACATTTCCACACAATAACTATCACATGACCTTCCAACATGAAATGGGTCATTGAAGATTTCCAACAATTATCATGAACCCATGAGACACATGATTATTTAAAGAATTTCTAAATCCCACACTATAGACCATCAGAAGTTTGAAGAAAGCTCTAATTTAAACTCATAAATATGTTTTGGTATCAGACATATGATGCTGCAAATCATAACCCATGAGACTATAGAAGATCCGCATTTAACGCATCCTCAAAGCAGCTCGGGGCGCAAAGCAGGCGAAAACATACATCTAACTCGTCTCCAAAGCAATTTAGAACATTGAACCAGAGAAAATCTGTGTGGAACTCATCTCCGAATCAGTTCGGAGCACAAAAACAATGAAAATCTGCTTCTAAATCGTCTCCGAATCGATTCGGAGTATAAACCCAAAGAGAAAATGTATCTAAATCGTCTCCTAATAATTTCGAGCATGAAACAGGACACAATAAATCACCTCCAACTTACCATGTTTGAATATACATATACGCATAGACATCATTGAAAGATACAACTAAGATATATGATTGAATAAAACCCTTTCCAAAGATTCATGCAGTTCCCAACCAATACACCCATTTCATATGGAAAACCATTGCTTTAAGGAAGAAGGGATCTGAACATGAGTGCTAAATGTAAAAAAAAGTTAAACAAGCCACCTCATATTTGTTTTTGTAACCTTCTCCCATGAACGATTTTTTCTCAAGCTCTTTTTTTTTTAAGCCTCATTTCACAAATAATAATAAAAAAAACTATGGATTGGATGGTGAAAGCATATAAATAATAAACTCAACTAATCACTACTTATAAACAGGCACGACTACAAGATCGTACAACGAAATTCTCATGCCTAAGATCCTTTTTTATATAAAGTTATAATTTAAACAAGATCATCATATCACTCTTGAAGGCATTCCATCAAGTAACTTGCACGCGGCATGAAATACTCCCCTTCCTTTATCTTTCTTTTTCATATTTTTTTTTATAAAATTAGTGGGTGAAACATGCCAAATTTATTTCGAATATCTTTCGAGTCATAGACTTAAGGCGAGTGAGCAAATATGCATTGACAAAACTAGACGAGATATATGACGATCTTATGAGAGATACTCAACTCCCACAACATGCATATATAGGGATGAAAGCATGAGTATACTTCAAATGAGGACATCTTAAAACCCCCCCTTTTTTTTCACAAAGCTCCGAGATGAATTTATCATATTTAAAAGCTTCCAAATGCCGTTACTAATAAACAAATCTCTGGCACTTCAAACAAAGCTTTAGTAAAGCAACAAATGAAAGAGTCTCATAATGCCCTCTTTCTTAGAAACATTTCATCAAACAATTGGTAGACAAGAACTCAAAGCTAGATAAATAAGTCAATGGTGAGTGTCCTGTTTCCACCCTCTCATCCAACCATACAAAGAGAAGCTTGGCTTATATTGTTAATTGAAACTACTGCAATGCTATGAGAAATGAGATTCCACTAAGTCACTAGCATACAAAAGAATTCAAATAGAGAATGACAAATATCAAAGATGCTAAACGACAGTAAGATCCATCTGGTAAGACAGCCAAAGTATAATGGCCTAGAATATTGGATTTCTTTTTTTTATTATATTTTTTAACACTTCAAATTCTGGAGGAATAACATCCAAGCAATAAGCAAAGGAAGAAAGAAAAAAGGAAAGAAAAGATGGAAGGAAGAAAGCAAGAAGAGGAAGTGAAAAGAGAAGGAGAAGGAGAAGAGGGGAGAAGAAGAAGTAGGAGAGTTACCTGCTCGTAAGAGGAGAGAAAGCCAATGGATCGAGGGGCTTCGCACACTTGGAGTCGGACGGGTCAACGGCGGGAGCAAGGGGCTTTGGCCTCGCTTCGTGCGAACCAGTCGGAGGCGGGGGCTGGGCCCTCCGACTTCGGCGTCGGCTCTTTGGGGCGGCCTCGGTTGAGGCAAACGAAGGGGACCGGGAGGGGAGCCTGGAGATTGCGAACTAGAAGAGATCGGGAGCAGCAAGGGGGTTCCGCCTTAGCTCGGGTCCGGTGCGAAACCCAGGGAATCGGAGAGGAGGGGAGGGGTTCCGTCGACTGGAGAAGGGAAGCCGAGAGAGAGCCGGGGTCAATGCCAAAGAAGTCATCTGTGTGGAAATCCGAAAGTCCCCCCCAATGCCAGGATAACCCAATCTCAATGCCTTGAGTCCAATGCTTTTTTTTTTCGAAGACTTCTCCCACTCTACCCAGTTCTGTCCTAACTCAAAACATCAAAATGGCACTGCGCCGCCTAATCCTTCGCTCCAGGTAACCGGGCGAGCACCGAAAGGGAAGATCACGCGACTGGAAACACTGAGCGGGGCAGAGTCAAATTTCAACGTAAGAAGAGCCACCAGATTTGACTGCCTGATATAGTATTTAAATCCAAAATTCATTAAAAGTAGGTTGGAGTCAAATTAGAATTGATTTGAGCTAATTTTGGGTCAAATTTTAAGTTTAAAATCAAACTCAATTTGACGCGAATCGGGCTGACTTGGGTTTGATGCGGCTCGACTATATTAATTTAATGAAATTAAACCCAAAGTCGACCCTAATTGAAATCAAATAGGGCCCGACGAGGTCGATATGCGCCGCTCGAAATCAATTGAGTGTGGCCGAGTCAAAATTCGACTCGACCCAAGGTCGATCTGAGATCAAGTCCTAATTGCCAGCAATTCAACTCAAACTTAACCCCTCGTGACTCGATTAAGCCGATCAAACACAATCGAGGGTAAATCGGGACAAAATTGGGGTCAACAAACGGACCCCCAACAGGTGCGGCGAACGATAAGTGAACCGTACATGTTGACGTTGACCCCCATATGTCTAAGAAGATGCAACCATACAACCCACTGAAAAGACTCTCTAAGAAGACGCAAATCCTACCATCAACTAAGGAGGCTCAAGAAGCACTCAATCACACAATAACCATGCAATAACGTCCCACCATGCTATGCTCACACAGTCATACAATGCCCATGTAATCATGTATCAATCACATATCTATGCAATCAAACAATCGTATGAAAATCATCAAATCAAAATGTCATATGCTCAAGCGAACACTACATACATATGCTACAATCAATTAATTGTATAACAATCAACAAGTCATATTTTAACCATACGATCACACAGTAACCACACAATCATACAATAAATCTATGATAAATGTCTAATCATGCCCAAGCACATAATGATAATAAGTAAATGCTCATGCCATAATCATGCAATAATCACATGGTCATACGACAAACATTCAATCCTAGGATAATCACATAATAATGAATCTATCAAATAATCATGCAATGATCACATGACCATGCATCAGACCCAAATATGCTACAATCATTGAGCCATGCAGTGAATAAACTAACATGTGATAGTCATAATCACATAATCAAGCAGTGATCACATACACACTCAGTCAATCACCCAGTTATGCAATGATCACACAATCATGCACGTATGATGGGACAGAGGGAAGAGAGAAATACGTCAATCGTCTGACCAACTCGAAACAACGAATGAAGGAAACTCAGCACTCACTAGACCAGTATTGAGAGAGAGTTGAAGGAAGGGAATCCACTATTCTACCTAACCAGGTCAGGATGATAGGTCAGGAGAAAGGGATCTCAAGCTCAAATGAGCAGATCGGAGCCATCATCACAAAAAGACCAAGGAAGATTCAACTATCACCCAAAACACATGTCCAAGGTGATACGAGGGGAAAAGAAACTCAACTATCGATTGATTAGATCAAAGTAATAAGGATGGTAGTCAAAGGAAAGAAATCAAAGAAACTAATAGGAACATTTATCTGCTTGACTACATCACCACAGCAGAATAGAGAAAGGAAAAAAGGGGGGTCCCACATCCACCTGACCATATTCGCAACGGCGAATAGGGAGAACTCAATATTCGTTTGACCATATCCGGAACAGCGAACAAAGAGTAAGAAGGAAGGGAGTTTCACACTCGCCTGACCATGTTCGCAATGGCGAATGAGAGTGGCTCGATATTCACTTGTCCATATTCGCAACAGCGGATAACGAGCCTTCCCGAAGTTTAATGTCCACCTGACCATATTCGCAACGGTGGGACAAAAGAGAGAAAATATCCAACATCCACCTGACCATATTCGCAACGGTGGGTGAGGATGACCCAATATTTGCCTGACCATATTCGCAACGGCAAAACCAAGGGTAAAAGAAAGGGGGGTCCAACATTCGCCTGACCATATTCACAACGGCGAATGAGAACAGCTCAATACCCACCTGACCATATCGCAACAGCGAATAAGGAGCTTCCCCGAAGTCCAATGTCTGCCTGACCATATTCGCAACAGCGAGACAAAAGAGAATGTCCAACATTCACTTGACCATATTCGCAACGGTGAATGGGGACGACTCAATGTTTGCCTGACCTTATTCGAAACGGCGAAACAAGGAGTCACTAGAAAAACTCAACAACCCCCAAACAGGAAATAAAAATAGGGGGAATGAAGAGGTGGTGAAGTATGCCTCCCAGGGACTCTGTCGGGCACCCAACCAGAAAAGGGGAGTTTAACATTCGCCTGACCATATTCGCAACGGCGAATGAGAGTGGCTCCATATCCACCTGACCATATTCACAACAGCGAATAAAGAGCCCTCCCGCAGTCTAATGTCCACCTGACCATATTCGCAATAGTGGGACAAAAGAGAAAAGTCCAACATTCACCTGACCACATTCGCAACAGTGAATGAGGACAACCCGATGTACGCCTGACCATATTCGCAACGGCGAAACAAAGGGTAAAAAAAAGGGGAGTTCAACATTTGCCTGACCATATTCGCAATGGCAAATGAGAACAGTTCAATATCCACCCGACCATATTCGTAACGGCGAATAAAGAGTCTACCCCAAAAGTCTAATGCTTGCCTGACCATATTCGCAACAGCAAAGCAAAAGGCAGAGAAAGGAAGAGTCCAACATTCACTTGACCATATTCGCAACAGTGACTGAGGACAACTCAGTGTTCGCCTGACCATATTCGCAACGGCGAGACAAAGAGTTAAAGGACACCCCCACAACCGTCCTACGCACATGAACGTGGGATTATGGGGAAGAGAAGTACAAGGAAGAAATTTTCAGTAGTTCGCTATCTAAGAGATCCTAAACTCACACTTTAGCCACCACGTGGTAGAGGACAAATCGTCGCGGCCACGAGTAGTCCCAAAATGTAAGTAGAATCCCTTAGGTAAAACTGGAATCATACACAATAAAGTAATCGAATGGTGTATATCTCTCTAAATGAGAAGGAATATACAAACAGCGGAGTAGGAAGTGTTCTCATACCAGGGAAAGGGTAACTGGAGTGGCACGGGGACACACTTGCCACTAAGAACAACGATCATGTCGAGGATCAGGAATCACTAAAGAGTCACAGTGGTAACATCGATACTAACTGACGGGACCCTGTGAGGAGTACAAACAACATTTACACATCCCCAGAATTGCTCCTGTAGCCAAAAGTAAGGTTACAGGGGGGGACTATGTTGCTAGAGGAAATGAGGGATTGACTCTCTACTAGAAAATCTAAATCCACCAAGCAATGATGCTAACATCAGAAATAAGATATACCGCATCATATGTAGGGAGAACACATCCGTGCTATAAGGGCAGAGTATCAGAAATGAACACAAGGTCATCTCCTAAGCCATAGCAAAGATGCTTCGAAGAAGGGAAACAAAGAGAGAAGTCTGGAGGAACTTGGGCTCTTGGAGCGTAGAACCGGGTTCCACCTGTGACAAGGGCAACCGATTCTGCTCGACTAAGAGCTTCCCTCTCCTTTAACATCATATTTTACATATTTTCATACTATGTTCACAATTATAGATTCAGTATACTTCATACTGTCGAAAATACCACATGGTAGAGGGAATGTTTACCGTACCCATGAGTTATCCCTAGTATGAAATATCCTCTAATAATTGGAACACAAAGAGAGAGAGATGTAGTTGGCTTTGATAACCCAGGCCATATTCGCCACATGAATATAACTGGGGAGAGAGAAATTATACACAGGGTCTTAAAGGAGCAACGTATTGGCTTTGATAACCCAGGCCACATTCAACTTATGTGAACGATCTGGGGAGCCCAGCTATCGCAGTAAGAATTGTAGATGAATGAAATTCACATTATGATGACGTGTCAACCTCACCACCCAACTGACATAGGTGGGGTATAGACCCATTATCATATCACATAGGGAATTTGAATTGGTAGTTTTGATACCCCAGACCACACTTGGAGGTAACAAGTGAAACTGGGGAGGGATTAACCCTCGGCGACACTAAAAAGAGATTTCATGCAGTAACACCAAGGTGGTTGGCGGGCATGAACGTGAGCACACCTATCCCTACGGCGTATTTATGTACAACCTTTAAGGGTAACCTCATACTTTGCATGACGAACATCACGTGGTAGAGGACAAATCGTCGTGGCCACGGACTGCCGAAAAGTAGAGGAAATCCTTTCGAGCTATATCTATACAGAGGGATATTTATAGGTGGCGGAGGGGTGCCCCCTTGTGATGTGCAAACTTAAGTGTAGTACTTTCTCAAGTACTGACTGTTGATGACAGGCATGGGGTGAACACCATTCGCATCAACTAACAGGTACGAGCCACCTTCATATACTTGTTCTATGGTGAAGGGCCCTTCCCAAATAGGCTCAAACTTACCACCTCGATGACGATGCGAGATGATAGGCCTACGCAAGACAAGAACTAAGTCACCGACCCGAAAAGCACGAGGTCGGACGAGGCGATCATGCGCTTGGGCCATGCGGGCTTGATATAACTTAAGGTTCTGATGAGCTTGTAGACGGAGCTCTTCTAAACCGTCAAGTTCTTCCAACCGTAGTCGGGCATTATCTTCATGAGAGAGATTATGGCTGACTGCTACACGCAGTGAAGGGAGCTCAACCTCAAGTGGGAGGACAGCTTCAACCCAAAAAGCTAGAGCATATGGGGTAGACTGCGTAGGAGTACGGTATGTAGTCCTATAAGCCCACAACGCTTCAGGCAATTTGTCGTGCCACTCTCTTTTATTTGCCGCAAGTATTTTTCTTCTCAACTGGACCAAAGTTTTATTGAATGCTTCAGCTAAACCATTGGCCCTAGTATAATAAATCGAAGAATAACGCCAGTTGATGTTATGGCGGCGGGCAAATCTAGCAATTTTGGTGCTTCTAAATGACGGGTCGTTATCCAAAATTATACGGCGCGGAACACCAAAACGGTAGACAATGTGATCGCGGAAGAAGCGCATCACATCCTCTGATTTAACCTCCCTAAGTGGGATGGCTTCTGCCCACTTAGAGAAATAATCAGTGGCGGCTAGAATAAATCTATGACCCCTAGAGGAAGGAGGGTCAATAGGACCCACTACATCCGTTCCCCAGCTCTCAAAAGGCCAAGAAGACACAGTGGGGTGCAACGGATTAGGGGGTTGGTGAATAACAGTGCTATGGATCTGGCACTGATGGCACCTCTTAGCGTGCTCCATACAATCACAGATCATAGTTAGCCAGTAATAACCGAGGCATTTAATTCTGACCTTCATCTTAGGTCCGGACTGATGGGCACCACAAAGCCCCTCGTGTATCTCGCCATGACCTTACGAGCTTCCTCATGGTTGAGGCAACGTAACCACATTTGGTCAAACGAGCGTCGATACAACGTTTCATTCACGTAGGAGAATGACAAAGCTCTCTTTCTAATTTGGGTGGCAAGAGAGCGATCATCCGGGAGTCTACCATGCTTCAAATATTCCACGAAAGGGATTCTCCAATCTAACTCTTCCTCAACAGCAAATACTGTAAGGGTCTGATCAGGAGAAGGGGATAAGTCTGCAGGGCATAAGGCTTGTCGATACTGGACAATTATAGACACCGGATTTCCAGTTGGGTCAGCCAACTCCTTAGCAAGTTTAGCTAGTGCGTCCGCTCGACCATTCTCAGATCGAGGGACTCTAACTAAAGTTACCTTAGGGATCAAGCATAGAAGTTCCATTGCCCTATTGTGATAAGGCAAGAGCTCGGGTTTGAGAACTTTGAAGATTCCAGCCACTTGATTAATAATTAGTTGGGAATCACCAAAGATCTTTACCCGCACAATATTCATCTGAATGGTCAACTCCAGTCCCAAAATTAAAGCTTCGTACTCAGCTTCGTTGTTAGTACGAGGTTCCGAAAGGCTGTAAGAGTAACGGAGGGTGTGACCTTCAGGAGACACAAAGACTAGCCCCAGACCTACCCTAACCACGGGAGTTTCACAAGGACATAGTGATTTGATAGAAGATGCTCCATCAAAATAAAACTCCCAAGTGGGGGACTCCTGTTCTTCCACACTCATGACTAGTTCATCAGGTAAATCATCATTAAGTGGAGAATCTGCAGGAATCGGGTGGGCAGCCAGAAAGTCAGCTAGAGCCTGTCCTTTGACGGCCCGCTGAGGGACAAAGGTAATGTCAAACTGCAGTAAGATCATAGACCAACGTGCGAGACGACCTGACAAAGTCGGACGGGTCATCAAATACTGCAAAGGGTTGACTCTAGAAATTAGACTAATCTTGTGTGAGAGCATGTAGTGTCTAAGCTTCTGCACAGCAAAAATCAAAGCCAAACATTGCTTTTCCATTGCCGGATATTTTAGCTCTGCAGGAATCAAACGCCTGCTAAGGTAGTATAAGGCGTTTTCTTTACCTTCTTCATTTTCTTGAGCTAAGAGTGCACCAAGTGACTCATCCAAGGCCGTAGTGTAAAGAATCAACGGTCTACCAGGGATGGGTGCAGCTAAAACAGGGGGACTTGTCAGGTAGCGCTTTATGCTCTCAAAGGCCTCCTGACACTCCCTATCCCAATGAAAGCGGGCATCCTTCTTTGCTAGAGCAGCAAAGGGATGACATCTACCGGCAAGATTGGAGATAAATCTCCGCAAGAAAGCAAGCTTACCCTGAAAGGACCTCAACTGGGTAAGACTCTTGGGGGGTTTCAAATCTACTATGGCCTTGATCATGGAGGGATCAATCTCAATGCCACGATAGCGAACGATGAAACCAAGAAACTTCCCCGCAGTAACACCAAATGCACATTTTAGGGGATTCATCTTCAAACTATGCTTGCGTAGGCGCTCAAAAACGATTCGTAGATCTCGAAGGTGATCACTACGGACCTTGCTTTTGACTACTAGATCATCAACATAATACTCTACTTGCTCGTGAATCAACTCATCAAAAATGACAGTCATAGCACGCTGATAGGTGGCCCCGGCATTCTTGAGGCCAAAGGGCATCACCTTGTAGCAGAACACACCGATAAGGGTGCGAAAAGCAGTGAATCTCTCATCTTCAGGGGCCATCTTTATCTGATTGTAACCAGATGAACCATCCATGAAGGAGAAAATGCTATGAGATGAAGCAATGTCAACCATCAACTCGGGAATGGGGAGAGGAAAATCATCCTTAGGACATGCCTTATTCAAATCACGGAAGTCTATACAGACACGGATCTGACCACTCTTCTTCCGGACTGGAACAACATTGGCAAGCCAAGTGGGATACTTCTCTTCACGAATAAAATCAGCTTCTATAAGCTTCTTAGTCTCAGCGATCACCTGTTGCTCAATCTCTAACCTCATCCGACGAGGTGACTGTTTAACAGGGACTGCATCAGACTTAATGGCCAACTTATGGACTGCTACTTCTGGATCTAAACCAGGCATCTCAGTGTAGTTCCAGGCAAAGCAATCTCTAAACTCAGATATGAGTTCAATATACTCTTGGGCCTCTGAATCGGATAACAAAGCACTATGAAAGATGGGTCGAGGATCCGATTCAGTACCCAAATTGATCTCCTTTAGTTCATCCATGGCAGAAGTAACGCCATCTTCAAACTCTCGTGGAGCATCAAGGATCCCGTCCTCCGTCTCATCCGGGTCTTCATCATCAGAGATGGAAACAATCGGGTGAGAATGGGAGGTGACACGGATGTTGGCCGAGGGAAACTGATCTTTCTCAAAATAGCCTAGACCCTGCTGAGTTTGAGGGAGATCAGTTCGCCAAATACGGGCATGTTGTAGGGCTTGCCCCTCAGACCAGGTTGAAGGGACAAGACCCCGCTCGGCATAACTATCCACGAAAGGGGAAAAGTATCGAGGGACCAGCAAGACTTCACCACTCGCAGTGGACTCCACAGGACCCTGTATATCAGTGGTCTGCGGGGTACCTACACTGTGGAACAGTGACGCATGCCAACCGGGCTGTGGCGGCACATAGAGGGTGTGCAACTCTTGTACAGAGCGACCGTCAGAATGTAGTGCGCCATGAGCACTAGTGGAAGGTGTCAGGGAGGGTTGAGGGGGAGATTCCTCGACTCTCATCCCATACATCTGATGAGAAAGGGATTGTCGGCTAGTAGTCTGACGTCCGACATCTACATCGTCATCTGAGCCACTATCAACGACTAAACCGCCTTTAGGTATCAGATACCTACGGAACGTAGGATATGCGCTATAATCAGCAACACTAAAGGCAGGCAAGGGAGCTGAATAACGGGGAGCCTCGATCATCTCATCATCAGAATCGGACTCAACAGTCAAAGTGGAAGTGTAAAGGTGCGAGGGAGGGGGAACTCGAGTGTCAAAGTTCCTCGGAGGGCGAACTGACTCTCTACTTCGACCTCTACCCCGCCATCCCCTACCTCTACTAGGGGGGACATCGTGCCCGACTGCGAACTGAAAGGAAGATCCAGCAGGATCTGCCGTGGGAGGATTTGCCTCAATACAAACCTGTGAAGGACCCTGTACTAGTGGTCGTATAGGACCCTGTGCAAGTGACTGCATAGGACCCCGTACAACACTGGCAGGTATCACTGGTGACTGGGCAATGGGAGGTCTGTGAGCCTTTCGAGGCATGTAATGCTCGGCGTTATCGTAAATTGAGACCTCATGCACAGAAAAAGGTTGAGTATCTCCAGGAATGGAGAACTCTATATCATTCCTCATATACTTCATGCACTGGTGTAACGTAGAGGGCACCATCCCATGTTCATGAATCCAAGGCCTTCCTAAGAGAGCCTTGTACGAGGTATCCGCTTCAATAACATGAAACTTAGCCTCAGTTAGAAGCTCTCCAAACTTTAGAGGCAGGGTAATGGCCCCTAGAGCACGTTGTCCTTGATCATTGAAACCTTTCAACATAATCTTGTCTAAGGTTAGTTTCAAATGACCAAGGGAAAGGCTCTTTAGAGTCTCATATTTAAGGATATTGACTGAAGCACCTTGGTCAATGAGGACCCTGTTCAACTCATAACCATTTACTTCAGCGGTGACATACAAAGGACGGTTGTGCTCAGAAGTCCCTAAGAGCAGATCCTGATCTGAAAAGGTAATGCATGGCATCTCTCTCAAATAGCATGCATCCTTAACAGACTCAGTGGCAAAGAAGGCTTGATAAGATTCTGGCTCAAGTAAAGCTTTCACCAAAGTCTCTCTCAAGTCAGAAGACATCATAAGTGCATCGTAAACACTAAGAAGAGATGGAATTTTTCTCAAATGTGCCAACACATTGTAATCAACATCCAACTGAGGGCCTTTTCCCTTCTCTTTCGCCGGTGCTTGAGGAGGGGGGATGGGATCATCCTGTTGGGTAATGATGTTTCTATCTTTTTCTTTATTATTTTTAGCCATTTTTGGTGGAAGGACTTTCCCTGAACGCAACTGGATCTCCTGCACTGAGTCGAGCTCAACCGGAGACTCATTTGGTTCAGAGACCATGGCTTGTGTTGGCTCTACAAAAAGAGATTGGAGTGTGTTCTCGGACTCATCTCCAGAATCCATGTAACAACCTCCTTCGGGAATGGTGAACACAGGTTCTTCGCATTCAAATTCTTCTATATATGAAGGATCATTGTCATTACCAGAAATAACTAAAGCATGAAAAGAACGAGTGCTAGAAAAAGTAGAACTAGAAGGAAAAGACCAGAAGTAGCCAGAATCATCCTCTTCCATTAATTCATCATTAATAGAAGGGAGAACGAAATCCTTCAGCGTAAGTGCTAGAAGAGACCCCGTCTTCCCCTCAGAGGTTACAACAAATTTTTCTCTTTCATACATCTTTCTAGTACAAGAAGTAAGAGAAATGTGCTCAGTAGGCACTACAACAGAAGGAGAAGAGAAAGAAACTGGCAGAGTAACTGGGCTGGCAACTGTCGACTTGGCCTGTGGAGGCCTCTTCTCAACTGCCTCTGAACTCTGAACTGCTCGTCTGATCAAACCCCTTGTCTTGCGAGAGAGTGCAAGCTGCCACTCCTCCCCAGAACTAAGGGGTACTCTACTACCACCGCTCTGACTACCACACTGACTGTCACACTGCCTGGTGTCTGTAACCATCTGAACTATTTGAGCAACCTTGCCTCGGGGCTGAACTAGATCACTGTCCTGTAGGTGGATCTCCCCATTAGCCATAAGGCTCTCCACTCTGTCTTTGAACACATAACAGTCTTCAATCACATGCCCGATATGCCTATGGAACGGACAATACAGTGGATGATCTGTCTGACCCTCTTCTTCCACTCTCTTGTTGGCTGGAAATGTCAGAATATTCTTCTTAACAAGGAACTTAAATATTTTCTTCACACTCTCCCTCTTAAAGTGGTATTCCTTGCTAAGCTTCTCCTGTAGGTACTGCTGCTTCTCAGGAGTCCTGTGGGAAGGTGTAAACTGTTGAGTCTGGGGTCGTGGCTGAAACTGTGTGGGAGGCTGTGCTGGTGGTGGCATCTGCGGTCTGGGCTGAAACTGTGGTCGTGGAGGAGGTGGTGGTGGACGATGCGGCACTGAACCGACCATGGGCCTCTTGCCCCTATCCTGAGACTCGTATGCACTATGCACTTCCACCTTCCTAGGAGGTGGTGCCCCTGAAAACTCCTGACGCTGAGGTCTACGTGGGGGTTGACTCTCAACCTTAGGAGGGACTGCAGCGGGTATGCTGTCCTGCAAACTAGTGACCTTGGTTAACAACTTCTGAAAGGTTCGAATGCTAAAACCCTTCAGGTATGGAGCGATAGGACCATCTATGTTCTTCAATAGAATCTCAACTGCATGCTGCTCCTGCAACTGAGGCTCACACTGGAGACTAAGGTTCCTCCACCTAACAATGTAGTTAGGTAGAGTCTCATGGGGACGCTGTCTGGCCACTACCAGCTCACCAACTGTCACTCTGTGCTCAGTACTAATGAACCTCTGAATGAACAACTGTTCCAACTCAGCAAATATATGCACTGAATCATTGGGGAGATCGGCATACCACTCAAATGCCACTCCCACCAAACTACTAACAAACAATCTCAGCATCAATGCGTCATTCCCTCCAATGTTGCAGCATATGGCCCGGTACTGAGCCACATGCTGTCTTGGGTTCCCTAACCCATCAAACACTCGAAAATGAGGAGGGACAAAACCTGCGGGGTATGGCTCCCGCTCATACTCTATAGGGTATGGGCGACCTCTACTGACTAAATCCCCAGACTTCTTAGAAGAGATAGCTTGCTCAACTTTCTGTGCAATCATGTCCTGGATCTGTCCTGGTGACAACTGAACTGACTGACTCTGAACTGGCACACTGAACTGTACTGCTGGGGGTGGTACTGGGACTGTCCTCTGAACTCTGTCCACTCTCACAGGCTCTGGTACTACCGCCTGTGGTACTGCTGGCTCGTCCCTGGATGTAGTAGGAGTACCTACATCCATGACTTGGGGTGTAGCCCCCAATGCTGTCAACTGGGCGGTCATCGCCGCCATAACTCTAGCCATCTCCGCCATCTGGGTCTGTAGCTGCAAAACTGTGGCATCCGTATCTACCGACCGGGGAGGTCCACCTAGTGCTGAGGTGGAAGGTACATCTGCTTCCCCCTGCTCCTCTACTCCATCATACTGCTCTATATGCTCATCTGAAACACCCCGTCTCGTGACAACACAAACTCTGTGGACGGGGATGTCCTCTTCTGACTCTTCTCCGAGCAAGTCCTCACCGGAGAAGGCCTGACAAAGGGCATCGATGTATGGATCCATAGGAGAAGTGATCCTATGGGGGCTAAGAACAGAAACTGGCTCCGCTCGAGCTGGGGTATTACTCAAAGAAACATCCTCCTGGACATCTGCCACCTCCTCACAAGCCACTGGAACTGCTGCTGATCCTGAAGGGAATGTATCAACACGCTGAATGGTCCCAACCGTCTGCTCTGTCTCGACAGGTGGGTCCACCTGCCGACACCTCCAAACCCATCTACTGCTACGGGACCTAGTAGGGACATCCAACTGCGCGGGTGGAACAACAACTACTGAACCAAGCTGGGGCTGAGCAACATCTCGCCCCGGGCGGCGTCCATACCGACGTGGGCGTCGTCCGACTGTAGGGGTGTCAGTCTGGGGTCTAACTGTGGTGACTGCTCTAATCTGCTGCTGATGTGGCGGCTGTCCTCTCCGCCACTGGTAACTCTATCTGACTGACTGCCTCTGTAACTGCGCATGCACCTGAGAGATCTGGTGGAGTAACCTCTCCTCACTAATACAACCCCTACCGCGTGCCGAACGGACAATGCTTCGGATCCTCCGAGTGAGGGCTCTCGCAACACTGTCCTTGGGGACTCTAGCACGTGGGAGGGTAGTAGTAACAGGAGGGGCCGCCGCCATGCGGACGACGTCCTCCTCATCACCACTATGTACTAATGGAGAGAAGCGTCCTCCCTGGACTGCGTCGATCTCTGGTGCAACTACTACATCATGGACTGGGGGAACTACGGGTCGACGTGGCTCCCGCTGTAAGGGGACCACTTGCTGCTGGGCTGGCTCCTGCTGAGCCACAGAAACTGCCATCTGCTGGGCTGCTGCATCCTGAGCTGCTAAACGCAACCTCCTGTTCCTATTTCTTCGGGCCCTTCTCCCGAGGCCGGAAGCGGAGGACGACGCTATGTCGGAACCAACTGACTGGACAACTGGAGGGACAGGAACTGCAGGAAGAGTCGTCGGGGTCTGCTGGGCAGTCTCAGGATAAGAAAGCCTAGCGAAAACCGAAACCCGACGGGTAGGAGGTGGAGGGAGCTCGGCCTGAGCACCCCTCTTCCTCGAGGAGGAAGGAGGAGGGGAGGCCCGAGCACAAGTAGCCTCTACCGGGGCGGCAGGTAGGGGAAGTACTGGCCGTCGGCGCTGAGGGGCCGGAGCTGTCTGAACAACAGGTGCTGTAGGCGCTGGCCGCCTAACAACTGGACGAACGGGCTGAACAGGAAGTGGCCTAGGTACTGGCTGCCTAGCTACGGGGCGCACTGGCTGCGCACGAACAACAGCGGGACGAACAGGTGCCCGAGCTGGCTGCCGGGCAACTGGAAGGATCCAAAGGTGATCCCTCCTGCATGTAGGCTCGAGAGCAGGGACTCAGGAAGTGTCACCCGCGAGTCAGAGCCGAAACAAAAGGTAACAGAAGGACCGGGAAACGCCATCGTACTGTCTGCTAACACAAACTGAAACAATTAGCATCAGACGATTCGACAGGGAAGAAAGAAAGGAAGAAAGGGTGGAACAGCCAAACAGGCCAGAAAGGAAGGAACCTAACTAAGGAGCACCAAATCCGGAGTACACGCAAGAGAGAATAATATATAATCCAAAGATGGAGAGAGAGACTTGTCCCACCGTGGTCGCCAGAAATCTGTGGGTCTCCGAAAGGATTCTACTTGTGGGGAACAGAATGTGAAGGGTACGACCACACTATCCCGTAGGACAAAATGATCGTAGACCTTCGCATTCTACACAAATAAACCAATGGGAGGGCAGATGGGATTATACATATGATTAGCCATGGAGGATAGAGGCTTTCGCCCACATACTTCGATGGATAATAATATGCATAACCCAAAAGTCACGAGATTTCCCCCACTCGATACATCAGCTCGGATGGGGTTTATTTGATGTGGGGATCGGTCTCCCACGGGCGCAAGCCCCCGTGGTTAATTACATCTTAGACCTTGGCCTAAGAAAACTCTCGATTAGGGATGATATATTATTCTCTCAAATGGATTTGGCACGTAGGAAAATTTCTAGGATCTTCCTAATCAAGGGGAGAAGATAGGCTCAACTCGGTTACTTCAACATACACGGGTCACATAAGCACTCGGCCGGTCAAACTGAAGGGAACTGAAAAAAAAAAGAAATCACTTCATACCACATGCGTAAGGGAAAGATAGAAGCGGCGCCATCCATGCGACGCGGATAGGTAGGGTTTATAGCCCCAGAAGGAGGAGGAGCTTACCCACCGATGAGGCATACTATGAGACACCCAGTGTAGTAGTCTTGAATCCTAAATCTAAGGTGGGCTTAGTGTTCCATACAACACTAAGGCCCGTGTCCTAACTAATGCATCCTGGACTTATATCCTGCCTGAAAAGGAAAGCCAGCTAAACCACCTAATCGTATAAAATTCATGCTATCCGGTCTTTATGAAAGATGGGTGGATGGCTGAGTTTTTGGAATTTGAGGTCGACATCTAGAGAGATTTCCTAAGTGACCCCGAACTTATGTATGGTACTATGCTCCTAAGACTAATACAATTAAATTTTAATTTTAATTAGTTACTAATGTAATGCGTGCTGATTAAATATCCAAATCAGAGATGTATGAAATTTTAAAAAGGCTTATAAAAATAAATTTTTAGAAAGACTAGGCTTCCCCAGGTTCAGAACCTCATCCTCATAGGTCGGATTATCTGAACTCTACCCTCGGGCGGGGAAGTGTCTAAACAAGGAAAGAAGATGCATTGATATGCATGCGACCCCGGACGATTCCGGCTATTCCCTAAATCGTTATCTTTCTATATTATTTAATTCCTAAAATTTTAGTTTTAATTACGAGTAGAAGAATTTTGTCCCTAAAGAGCCTAGCGAATCAGGCACATGCACATGCAAGAAAGAAAACCTATGAAAACCATGCCATTTCTACTGCGCAAACAAGTAAGTAAATCATCACATCAGAAATCACAAAAGAGAGTGTCCAAAGTCCATGGCAAGTGCCATACAATATACATCCCAGAGTACAGAAAAGTAGTGGTGGCCAGGCTCCACCGACAACAACCTGGATTCTATTCCTATAGAACGACGCAAGTTTTAAAATGAGGCATTTTTAGTCTTCATCTTCATCTTCTGGTCCTTCTGTGGATCGCCTTCTCTTAGTCTCCTCGTAGTACATCGCCAGTAGGATATCCAAATGAAAAAAAATTCCCTGTGAGGGGACTTTCTTTTCCCTTTGGATTCCTAATCTTTCATAAAATGCCCCATTTTAAAAACTTTCACAACTCGATACAATGAATACATTACATCAGAATTATAAAAGAAAAATCTAGACTCTCCTGCAGGGTTATCCTAAACAATCAAAATCAATCATCCCACGCAGTTATATATGAAAATAAAAAGAAAATACTCAAACCAGCCACACTTGGCCATGCTCTTATTTATTTGGGGGCTAAGTAGCTAAAGCACCTGTAGCAGTTATTTATGATTTATTTATTTTTAGCCCCCTTTTAGCGCTGTGTGAGCATGGCCACCTGCAGAAAACATCGTCAGTATCAAAATCGTCCCTAACCTATGGGTAATCTATCACCCATCACATCACAGAGACAATGCAGTAAATAAAGTGACCATCACAAAAATCAATACAGAAATCTAACACAAAAACTAGAACAACCAGCACACGTGTCACATGCAAATCGCCACATCGCAGGAATAAAAGTAAAGAAAACACCGGCCTAACCTAAAACTAGGAGTCGTGTCTTACTAAACAAATCTAGGTGTGTGTAGGCTGTGTGGTTTTAGGTGTGTCCTACGTAGGATAATTTAGTTAAAGTTATTTGTAATTTGATTTGTTGAAGGTAAAGGGGATTTTTGGTTTAAGTGCAAGTATTAGCAAGTTAAGATTGATTTTAGGAATTTTTATTTTAGTGTTCAATTGATTACTACATTTGTTGCTCATCGAGGCCGTGAGGTTTATTTCACCCTCCTTGGGGCTAACTTAATAGCCTCGTAGGCCTGGGTTACCCAGTAGTAACCAATGTTGTTGAGTTAATTTAGTTTGTTGGAAATTAAAAGAGAGGTAGATTAAGTGATTTATCATTAATTAAGGGGTTTGTTGGTTGATTTTAAGAAATTAGATTAATGATGTAATTAAAACTTATGTGAGTTATTAAGGTTCTAAAGTTCAAGTTGTACTTAAGTTTTAATAAATCTCCTATGGTTTTGTCGATTAAGCTATGGTTCATTAGTGTTCAAGGTTAGGGGTGTTTTAGGCCAAGTATGAGATTAACTACAGGAGGGTTTGATTAAGGTTTGAGTTTTAGGAAAGTTTTAGGTTTGTTCTCCAATTTTATAATTCTTAGGTTCAAATTGATTTTAGTGGATTTTATTCAGTTAGTATTTGATTAGGGGAATGATTAACAAATTAGCTTTAGTTCACCTTTATGTTCAAGTTCTCCTTCTTAATGATTATACGGGTTTATCATGATTTGATTAGGAGTTGGATATCTTTTATACATTTTGATTTGATCTCTTACCAATTTGTTAGAGGTTTGATTATAGGTTGGTTGTTATTAATGATTAATTAGCCTTAGATATCACTACACTAATCCTATGGTAGAATGTCACTATGCTTTTCTATGTTTTATGATTTCTATCCTAAAAGGAGCATGCATCCTAAGTCTATGTTGTCTAAGACTCATCCTTAAGTTTTTATCCTTAGATGTCACTAATATTGTAGGAGATAAAACGAAGTTCATTTTCTAACCCTTCAAAACATTCGTACGTATCAACGGGCTTAGGGATCTAAAAGAAATAGAAAGATCCTAATAATATTGAAGTAACTACAAGGCCCTAAGGGTGGGAGGCGTGCACACTGATGGCTCCTAAAGGCTATCTAAGTTTTAAGAAACTTACAGCACTGGGGGCTATGACCCAGCGGTACCGCCCGTAGCACCCCCACCGGAATGAATGGGGGCGACTGATTTGCTTGTGTAGGCTCCTTCGTCTAGTGCTCCAACTACTCCATGCTCTTTGCTCTCCAAAGCATCCTCGCAAAGAACATAGAAAAAAGAGAAGGAAAATGCGTGTTAGAGCACAATTAATATTAATTATCTAAATGACAAAGCATTATTAAAACATTAACGTACCTTGTCCTTGTCGGGCTTGTACACCGGTTGAGCCACTTTGTATATCGCATAGGTTATTCACCATTTGGGTTTTCCTCGTTTTCGAAAGCATTCAATCTCAAAGCATGAAAGAAACGACGGAAGGACCGAAAGCAAAGCAAGAGACGACTAAATGCAATGAAAAGAAAAGAATGGAAACCATAAATGAAAGGAATGTAGGCATTGTTATTGTTAGACACACTTCTTTGAAGCCAAGTGTGCCGCCTAAAACAGCCTTCTCTCCGATTCAATACAATATGAATAGGAAAGAGGGTATTTTCAATAACCTTTATTGTCCCCACATACCAAGTAAAGCACTTGACACATTTGACTCAACTACCCACAATACACTCTTACATAAAGCCTAAAGCAGCTAAGGGGGATAAGTTCCCAAATCTAAACTCAAAATAAGGATAAGTCCTTTTCGCATTCTCCTAAAATCTGACTCTGAAAACGAATACAAACAAGAAGGAAGACAAACCTTTTCATTAAAACAAGATCGTTCGTTCTAAAAGAAGAAAGGGATCTTTCAATCCAAAACCGATCATAAAGCTCCAAGTCCCAAAATTATCTCATGAAACTCCCAAATGAGATAACATGCAAAACCCCTCATCGAAAATAAAGCAAGAAAAACATAAATAATAATAATAATAATAATAAAAAAGACTCTTTCCAACAAAAGCAATCAAGTGCTTTGTTTATTTGGTGTGGGGTATATTCATTAGAATTTTCCAATAAGCAAGCTTCATAAAACTTCTCATTATCAAACATTCGAGAAAATTATTGTAAAGTTTTCCGGTATAAATGACATCCAAAGCCAATCGTAAGTGAATACACACCAATATCACTTCTCATATGAAACTCAAATAAATGGATAAAGTCAAATCTCAAGAAAGCACAGGAATACTGCATCATGAAGCACTCACAAGTCAGATCATAAACTTTCTCATCGCAAAATGATTCCCAAAACTTTCCACAGAGCTCCCAACAATAAAGGAATTCATGAGACTCTTCCACATAATGCAATTCATAAGATTTCTCAATCTAAAAGGAATAATAAAGACTCTCCAACATGCTTCATTTCACCAAAAACTCAAGAAGGATATTTCATGCCACATATAAAAGAGACCAGTGAAACTCTCCCTCTCAATTAATCACATAAAGCTCCACAAATCACCATAAACTTGCTTATACCACAACGTGCTACAAATGCAAATGCTAAATTCTATAAAAGATCTCAAATCCACCTTCTGATCAACTCATAACTAGTGAAGTACGTAGGAGACATACTTAGGAATCATGAATACAGTTATCAAACACAGACCGACCCATTTCCACATTTTCTCCAAAACCACCACAATGAAATTCATGCATAAAGAAAGGAGTTATGGTTTCTTCATGCCAAGCAATGCAATTACGAGAGAGGAGATTTGATGCCAACATGTTTCCAAAATCCAAGGTACACTTTAATGTAATTGCTAACATGCTGCTCACATAAGCCCAAACAACTTCAAGGAAGCATAAAGAAACTTGTCATTCTCACTTTAATTAAATTTGAACTAAGTGCAGGTAAGAAAAGCAAGGTTCTAATACCAACTCTTTTTTTTTTAATCATACCAACGAACTCCATCTTCACAGCGTGCCTCATTTTTTTAAAAAAAAGAATTCAAGAGAAATATTTCAATCCAACGTGAAGCAAAATCATAAAACTTTCTGACATAAAGCCACACACAAATTTTCCAATACAATACTCACAATAAAGCTTTCCAGGCATAAACCAACTTATTAGACATTTCCACACAATAACTATCACATGACCTTCCAACATGAAATGGGTCATTGAAGATTTCCAACAATTATCATGAACCCATGAGACACATGATTATTTAAAGAATTTCTAAATCCCACACTATAGACCATCAGAAGTTTGAAGAAAGCTCTAATTTAAACTCATAAATATGCTTTGGTATCAGACATATGATGCTGCAAATCATAACCCATGAGACTATAGAAGATCCGCATTTAACGCATCCTCAAAGCAGCTCGGGGCGCAAAGCAGGCGAAAACATACATCTAACTCGTCTCCAAAGCAATTTAGAACATTGAACCAGAGAAAATCTGCGTGGAACTCATCTCCGAATCAGTTCGGAGCACAAAAACAATGAAAATCTGCTTCTAAATCGTCTCCGAATCGATTCGGAGTATAAACCCAAAGAGAAAATGTATCTAAATCGTCTCCTAATAATTTCGAGCATGAAACAGGACACAATAAATCACCTCCAACTTACCATGTTTGAATATACATATACGCATAGACATCATTGAAAGATACAACTAAGATATATGATTGAATAAAACCCTTTCCAAAGATTCATGCAGTTCCCAACCAATACACCCATTTCATATGGAAAACCATTGCTTTAAGGAAGAAGGGATCTGAACATGAGTGCTAAATGTAAAAAAAAGTTAAACAAGCCACCTCATATTTGTTTTTGTAACCTTCTCCCATGAACGATTTTTTCTCAAGCTCTTTTTTTTTTTTAAGCCTCATTTCACAAATAATAAAAAAAAAAACTATGGATTGGATGGTGAAAGCATATAAATAATAAACTCAACTAATCACTACTTATAAACAGGCACGACTACAAGATCATACAACGAAATTCTCATGCCTAAGATCCTTTTTTATATAAAGTTATAATTTAAACAAGATCATCATATCACTCTTGAAGGCATTCCATCAAGTAACTTGCACGCGGCATGAAATACTCCCCTTCCTTTATCTTTTTTCATATTTTTTTTTATAAAATTAGTGGGTGAAACATGCCAAATTTATTTCGAATATCTTTCGAGTCATAGACTTAAGGCGAGTGAGCAAATATGCATTGACAAAACTAGACGAGATATATGACGATCTTATGAGAGATACTCAACTCCCACAACATGCATATATAGGGATGAAAGCATGAGTATACTTCAAATGAGGACATCTTAAAACCCCCCCTTTTTTTTCACAAAGCTCCGAGATGAATTTATCATATTTAAAAGCTTCCAAATGCCGTTACTAATAAACAAATCTCTGGCACTTCAAACAAAGCTTTAGTAAAGCAACAAATGAAAGAGTCTCATAATGCCCTCTTTCTTAGAAACATTTCATCAAACAATTGGTAGACAAGAACTCAAAGCTAGATAAATAAGTCAATGGTGAGTGTCCTGTTTCCACCCTCTCATCCAACCATACAAAGAGAAGCTTGGCTTATATTGTTAATTGAAACTACTGCAATGCTATGAGAAATGAGATTCCACTAAGTCACTAGCATACAAAAGAATTCAAATAGAGAATGACAAATATCAAAGATGCTAAACGACAGTAAGATCCATCTGGTAAGACAGCCAAAGTATAATGGCCTAGAATATTGGATTTCTTTTTTTTATTATATTTTTTAACACTTCAAATTCTGGAGGAATAACATCCAAGCAATAAGCAAAGGAAGAAAGAAAAAAGGAAAGAAAAGATGGAAGGAAGAAAGCAAGAAGAGGAAGTGAAAAGAGAAGGAGAAGGAGAAGAGGGGAGAAGAAGAAGTAGGAGAGTTACCTGCTCGTAAGAGGAGAGAAAGCCAATGGATCGAGGGGCTTCGCACACTTGGAGTCGGACGGGTCAACGGCGGGAGCAAGGGGCTTTGGCCTCGCTTCGTGCGAACCAGTCGGAGGCGGGGGCTGGGCCCTCCGACTTCGGCGTCGGCTCTTTGGGGCGGCCTCGGTTGAGGCAAACGAAGGGGACCGGGAGGGGAGCCTGGAGATTGCGAACTAGAAGAGATCGGGAGCAGCGAGGGGGTTCCGCCTTAGCTCGGGTCCGGTGCGAAACCCAGGGAATCGGAGAGGAGGGGAGGGGTTCCGTCGACTTGAGAAGGGAAGCCGAGAGAGAGCCGGGGTCAATGCCAAAGAAGTCGTCTGTGTGGAAATTCGAAAGTCCCCCCCAATGCCAGGATAACCCAATCTCAATGCCTTGAGTCCAATGCTTTTTTTTTCGAAGACTTCTCCCACTCTACCCAGTTCTGTCCTAACTCAAAACATCAAAATGGCACTGCGCCGCCTAATCCTTCGCTCCAGGTAACCGGGCGAGCACCGAAAGGGAAGATCACGCGACTGGAAACACTGAGCGGGGCAGAGTCAAATTTCAACGTAAGAAGAGCCACCAGATTTGACTGCCTGATATAGTATTTAAATCCAAAATTCATTAAAAGTAGGTTGGAGTCAAATTAGAATTGATTTGAGCTAATTTTGGGTCAAATTTTAAGTTTAAAATCAAACTCAATTTGACGCGAATCGGGCTGACTTGGGTTCGATGCGGCTCGATTATATTAATTTAATGAAATTAAACCCAAAGTCGACCCTAATTGAAATCAAATAGGGCCCGACGAGGTCGATATGCGCCCGCTCGAAATCAATTGAGTGTGGCCGAGTCAAAATTCGACTCGACCCAAGGTCGATCTGAGATCAAGTCCTAATTGCCAGCAATTCAACTCGAACTTAACCCCTCGTGACTCGATTAAGCCGATCAAACACAATCGAGGGTAAATCGGGACAAAATTGGGGTCAACACCCGCTGCTGCCCGTGTCGTGCCAGCCCAGCTGCCTAAGCGACAGCGTCTGCCAGCCTGCGCGCCCGCGAAGGCCGCCTGCTCGCGCGTGCCCGTACCCGCCGTCGCGCCTGCTTGCGCTACCCTGGGCGCACCGCGCACGAGTGCTAGCACTAGCCCGCTCGCGCACACCCGAGGCCGCCCGCTCGCACGCGTCGCCCATGTCGAGTCGGGGTCATCCCGGTAACCCAACAAAGTCGGGTTCGGGTCAGCATTTCTGACCCGTTTGCATGCCCGGGTCGGGTTAGGGTTGACCCGTTTGAACCCAGGTCAGTTCCCAACCACATTGCTACATAGCAAAATACATTTTTATTGTCAGTTTTTATATTTAAACCATATAGTTACATAAAATTAAAAATTTTAAATTAAATTTACAAAATAATTTAATTATGAAAATAAAAATTAATAATTTAATTAAAAATAAAAATTAACAATTACTAATTAATTTAAAATGAAAATTAATTTAAAATAAAGTATTATAATTTAAATTTAATTAAAACAAATTATTAACTTAATAATTAATTAAAATACTTTAAAATTTACTAATTACTGAAAATAAAATTGGATGACCGATGTTGAATCCTTCGATCATGGACCGTTGGATGGCCAGTTGGAGGCCTTAGAGAGATCGGATTTTGGCGATCTTAGGCTCGTTGATTCGTCTCGTCGAGACGCTCGATTCGACTATAAGCACATCATATTTGGAGACCGTTTGGTAATCCAAATTATGGTTTAAACCTTCCAACAGCGCTTCAGACACTTGATTTGGACCCATTTGGGCTCGGATTGGGTTGAATTTGATGTCGTTGGGTTCGTATTTCCGAGACGTTCAATTTGACTATAAGTTTGTCAAAATCAGAGTTCGGATGGTCCCAATTTGATTTTGGAAGTTTCAACTTGATTTTGCCTCGAGATTCGTGCCCGATCAAGATAATTTTTCGAGGATGTATCAGACATTGACAATAAAATAGGGGAAATATGAAGGGCATGTTGGAGAGTGTTTTGAATGGTTGATATTGATTCCCTTGATAATAGACAATTTATGGAGTATTTAAGTGTCTTAATAGTGTCAGAATTCCATGATCTTAGGTTTGTTGGATTCCTCTCATCGAGCCGCTCGATTCAACTATAAGCATGTCACATTTGAAATCATTTGACTATCCAATTTCATATTTAAGCCTTCCAAATGCGCTTTTGGTCCTTGATTTGAACTCATTTGAACTCAAATTGGAACGAATTTGGTGTCGTTGGGTTCATCTTTTTGAGACGTTCAGTTTTGCTATAAGTTTGCTGAAATCAGAGTTTGGATAGTCCCGTATTTAAATTTAAAAATTTCTAATGTGAATTGGCCTCAAGATTCGTGCCCGATAAGTAATTTTTTTTATAATCAATTATTATTATGTTATATTATTATTATGTTATTGTTATTACTATAATAATAATAATAATAATTTTTATTATTTTATTACTACTCCTCTTCTTCTTATTATTATTCTTCTTCTTATCATTGTTGTTATTTTTCTTATTATTAATATTTTTTTCTATTAAAGTTAACTCATTATTATTACTATTAATATCATTAATGTTATTCTTATTACTCTTATTACTTTTATTATTATTATTATTATTATTATTATTATTATTATTATTATTATTATTATTATTATGTTAATGTTATTATTTTTACTATTACTATTATTAATGTTTTTGCTATTATTATTGTTATTATTGCTATTACTATTGCTACTATGACTTTTATTATTATTACTATTATTATTATTAGTCTTATTATTATTATTGTTATTATTGATCTAGAGCATCACAACTCTGAGGAGTGCCGTAGTGTTTTGCTCTTTGTCTTTCTCTAAGTAAACAATATACATCATTGGGGCGCTCGGGTATACAACGTTGTACGCAAAGTTGTATCAGTGCAAATGACCCGAACCTAAGTAGAAGCGTGCTCAACTGACTGACTTGTGATCCGGGACAATAGAACAACCTGATTGATCAAGACAATTAGATTCCACACAAAGCTAACATTACGATGATTAACAAATAACTATGATTATCAGCAGAAGATTAAGTAGGATTTGAATTTAAACTTTATTAAGTTAGCCGTCTTAAAAACAGTTGACTTTGATTACAATATAAACGATGAAGAGAGCGAAATATTGTTCTTTGTTGCGTCCACGGTATTGTAAAATGGAAGTTGAAGCTGCAAACAGCAAAATAGCCTCTCTTTTGTGTTCTTTCTAATCTGTAATATATTTTATTTTTATTATTTATTTTGTAAGGGCTGACTTTGTTTGATTAAGGTTTTTTCATAGCGCTGACTTTACAAAATATATATTTGCAATTATGATATGAATATTTTTACCATTAAAATATTTTTTACTATAAACTTTGTCCTCATTGACCTTCTTTTAAATTTGATAAAATTAATGTTTCTTATTTAAACGGTTAACTATGAAGCCCTTAGTGCCTGGCTACTTTATATTTCTTATTGTACCATCTCAATTAATTTTCAACTCTTTTCGATTTGTTTGTTAGGGATTTGGCTCCCAACTAAAGGCTTTGAATTTGAGTCTCGTGTATGTGGTGTATGTATATATTTGGACGTTGCGCCAAATTTCCCAAAAGAAAAAAAAAATTGAACTCTATCGCTCAATTTTTAAATTATTGGTGCAATGTTGCATCTGTTAAAAAAATACAAAAAAAGTTTCAAAATATTTTTCATAAATAATTATTTTTCATGATAAAAATTAAATATGAATAATTAATTCAAATTTGACCACCAAATTTTGCTTTGGTTATAAGTATCTCCACCTCTATATGGTCTACCATTCGAGTCATCTATCAATGACCCATAATCTTTAAGTATTACTTCATTCATTATTTTCATTTTCACTATAAAAAAAATAGAATTTTTCGCAGCAGTTGTTAAAAGCGGTTTTAAAACTGCTGTCAAAACCTTATTTTAGCACCGGTTTTGACCGCTACAATTTGCACTAGCTTTAACTAGTGCAATTGGCAGAGGTTTTAACCGTTGTAATTAACACCGGTTTTAACCAGTGCAATTAGAACCAGTTTTAACCACTGGTAAAGCCCCGCCCTTTAACCGAATCCTAATTCTCAATCTTATGCACGAGGGCTCGGCTTTTCCTCTTCCTCTCTTCATTCGTGCGTGCGACGTCCATGACTCAAGCCCTAGCTCGATCGGAGTGAACCACAGCCGACCGTCGCAACTGCTGTGTAGGAGCACACCGACCATTAGGCCCGTCCGCTCGCACATCCCACTCACGTATTACTTCCTCTTCTCCTCACGCAAAGACTCATCCCGGCCAGACCTTTTTCAGTATGAGTCTCTTCCCCTTCTTTCTCTTCTTCTAGCATTCTTCTTCTTCATCTTCTTCTCCCTCTTCTTCTCATTCTTCTTCTTGTTTGATATATTTACATTAGTGATTTGTAATTAGTGTTTTGCATTTTCAATCGTTAGGGTTATAATTTGATGAGATGAGATGAGATGAGAAGAGCTCTTTTAAAATATATATATATATATATTTCGTTGATTATATATATAGATATATTCATATTGCTAACAAAAATGTAAGTTAGAAAGCATCCTTTATTCGGACTAGTGTAAGCCGCTTATATAGCTAGCTCAACCAGGCCTGACATCATTCTCCTTGGGTTGGAGAGGATTCACCTACACAAGTAGGTTGTTTCAAGCTTTGTATATCCAGTGATGTTAGTTAACTCTTCTGATTTGAATACAAATGATTTCCTTTGTTCTTTGGAGTGGTCACTATAGGATCTGCACCAATTTGGCTAATGTATTTGGATTATATTTTATTGATTCCTGATTAAGATCTATGTTTAGAACTCTACTAGCCACATCTCAATTTTTTTCTCTCTTCTTGTTTTAAACCTAATCTCTTAAATCATCCACACAATATTTTACATACTTTGATAATAATGTCTTATGTATAATTTAACATGTTTAATGCATATTGTATGATTGCTTCTATTGTTTTAGGAAGACATACTATCTATTTATGATTTATCATGTATGATTTTGCTATCATCTGACTCTATGCCTATTATTGGACTCTCATTCTTCTTTTTTACTTTTGAAAATTTTCCATTTCTTTTGGGTTTTGAATGGGCAGGTTGGATGCCTTAATCTCTCAATGTTCCTATTAGTTGCTGATGTATATTTATATCGGATCAGCATATGATTGTAGTGGATATTCCTGTTCTTTATTTTAAAAAAAATCTGGATGCTTGTGGAACATGTCAGAATTGTGGCGGTTTTTAACTGCCACAATTATGAATATCAGTTTTACTGGAAGTTATTTGTGGCAGTTATGACCGCTGCAAATCTGCAACTTCGCATCGATTATAACCGTTGCTAAAATTGGCACTTCGTAAATCTACCCCGCCAATCCTTAAACTCCTGCAGAATGTCGTTGCAGTGCATTGCAATTACAACGGGGGTACAGCGGTTTTAAAACCGCCTGCGAAGAAATTAGTGGCGGGTATAGTAGTCGGGAAGGTTAAAAATTGTACTGTGATAGCCCTATTTTTCGATAGGGTATATTATATTTATTTCGTTGAAAAATAATCTTCCTTATTTCTTCAGTAATTAATACTAAGAATAATAGTACCAACTCAACTTCATTTATATTGAGATAACCCATTATTACTCGTGCTTATAATTAAAAGAAGTTGTTTTAGCCAGAAATATTATTTTTATTTTTATTATTATTAAAATTTTTATGCATTGCCTGCCAGTTTTATTTATTTATTTATTATGTGAGACTTCTCGTGCATTAACTAATATATTTAAACATCCACTCACTATGTCTACAAGTGTAACTTTTTTTGTAAGCAACAACATTTAATATAGTAGATCATCTTATAAAATCCATAAGACCATAACTATCCATTCTGCGGCAGAGATAGTCACTGATAATATATTACTTCATTATTTTTTTGACAATAAAATTTATATATATATATCATAAAATTTTTATATTTTTATATATCTAATACCAATATATATATAATTTTAAATAAGTTAATAGTAATTATATTTTTGATGTTATTTAGACATTGAAATATTATATAAATTAATAAAAAAATTCAATGTTATATATATAAATGTATATAAATTTTTATGGCATACATGTAATCCCCTAAAATAGTATGTTTTATTGATATTGATCCTGATTTGGGCTCAGGTTGGCCATTCACCATCATTTTTGGGCTTGGCTCATATAGGTTCGACATGTGGAGCCCAATAGGCTATGAATATGGCTCAGTGATACAATTATGGTCACAGCAGCCCAAAGTGCCAGCCCTTATGTCATCAGAGCGGCCCTTTTGGGTCCTTAACGGCCTCGTCAATGTTTGACCGTGAGCATCTTTATTCCAATAACCCCCTCTTCTTTCGTTAAATTAAACTAATTATACCATCAAGCAATAATTATTTGGTAAAAATTTACTGCAACTTAAGAAATGTAAAAGCTATTTGATACGGATTTCTAATTTAGGCCGCCCGTTTGAAACGGCTTAATTTTGCCTCTTCAGTTTCGAAACGGCAAAAAAAATTTTTGGCTATTTTTTGTATGTGCCACTTTTGCAAAAAAAATTTTTAGAGAACTGTATTTTTGTACTGTTTTCAAAAGCTTTATGATATTAACTTCTCCGTTAGAAAACTCCGTTCCCTCAAATAACAATTTTAAAACTATATTTTACTCTTTTAGAAAAGGTACAAAATAACCAAATGAAATTATAGTTGCTAGCTCAAAAGGCTATGTAATTTGAAGCATAAAGTTATTATTTTTGTATTGCATATTGATTAAAAAAAGTATATTTAATTAGATAGAATTTTTATTAATGAATAATTTACTCCTTATTAAGTTATAAGTCCAAAAAAACATCTCTGTTAAGCTTCATTTGGGAGAAATTATTTGGTGCGGACACCTAACCCTTCTTGAGACGAATGAGAAGGCGTCATATTATTCAATGCACAGTGCATTATATGATTGTTATGAGGAGATCAAATAAAGTTCAATATGCATTGAAAATATAAAAGTGACTAATGTTTTATTTTGAATTATCTTTATTAATATTAACGTAATATTAATATAAAATACTAAAAATATATTTAATTAATATGAAAATCATATACAATATACAATATTTAGTCAATAAGTTTCCCTTAGAAGATCTTATTATACTTATTAATTAACAAATTTGCAACAAATTTCTTTATATGTCATTATATTTACCAGAAAAATGATGCAATACATAGTATTTACGTGGAAATTATGAACAAATATCCAATTTTCTATGTAATATATATCACACAGCAATAATATTTAAATTAAGAAAATTTAATTTTTAACGAAGACGAATTCAGCATTGCACTTAATTAATTATATTTCTTTGAATGAATGCAAATTGTATTATTATTCCCTTAATTAAATAAGACTAAGCTTTCTGAATTTTTTTAGCTTAGGATATGCCGTCCAAACGACTGTTTCATTTGAAGGAGTAATCCAAAATATAAAAGCAAGCAAATTAATTTATATTAATTTTCACTCAATTGTTTATAGAATAAGCGATTTTTTCTTTTTTTTATTATCATGGATAAATTAATTGTTTTTTATTAGTTAAAAAAGCACGACTTTGTCAGTTCAATTATTTATTTATTAATCAATAACATGTTGTTGATCTCATTTTTGTATGAGGTTAGTAGGACCAATCAAGACTTTAGGATTTTTCCAATCCTTATGATCAATCCTGACTCTATGATCAATTTGATCCTAGATCAATCCAGTTTTAAATCAATCCTGATCTCAGATCAATCTAATTTCCAGACTATTCTAGATCCTAGGATCTTTCTTAGATTTTAGATCTTAGGATCATTCTAAACCTTAGGATCCTCCTAGAACATAGATTCTAGGATTCTTCTAGATCCTAAGACTCTTCTAGACCCTGAACCCTAGGACCTATTCTAGATCCTAGAATTCTGCCAGATGCTAGATCATATGATCTTCTTAGATCCTAGGATTTATTCTAGCCCCTAGGATTCTTCATAGACTACATATCCTAGATCTACCTAGATCCTGAGATCATTTTAGACTCTAGATCCTAGGATTCCCAAACCCTAGGATTTTCCTAGAATCCAGACTTTAAGATCTATTCTAGATCTTAAGAACCTTTCAGATCCCAAACATTAGGGTTTCTTAGACTCTAGGATCTTCCTAGACTTCAGTCCTTAGGATCTACTCTGGACCCCAGGATTTTCCTAGATCAATTTAGATCTTAGGATTCTCCTAGATCTTAGATCTATCCAGACCTCAAATCCATTCAAACTCCAGACCAGTCCAAGCTTTAAATCAATCTATCCAAGACTCAAATCAATCCAGAGTTCAAGTCAATTCAAATCCCTGACCCTGGGTCAACCTGGTTGACTAAGTCAACCTAGTTGACCCATTAGGCCCATTAAGGGCCTAAACAGGTCATTTGATCTAGATGACCCATTTAAACCCTGAAACCACCTCTACTAGACCCCATTCATCATTTCAAATCTGTTGAGCTTAACCCCTATCCCTAGGTCAACCTGGTTGACCAAGTCAACCCTGTCAAAGATTGGACTCCTGACTCAGTCAACAGTTGACCAAGTCAATTTGGTCCAAGAATGGTCAAAGTTGATCCTCATGAGTCAATTTGATCCATTTAACCTATCTAACCAAATCAATGCCTTCAAACCTTCAAAATCATTCCATTTGATGCCTTGAAAATCCCTTAGATTATTTGGAGTCAAGCTATGGTTAACTTGACCAAGTCAATCCATTTTGACTTGGTCAAATTCATTCCAAATCCTATGCATTCCTTTAAACCTTAGCTCCATGACTCCATATTCCCTATCAAACCCTTAATCAACTTTAAACCCTAGCCTAAGCATGCCTTAGACCTTGGGTAGTCAAATCAAAGCCAAGATTGACCAAGTCAATTCACAAAACTTGGTCAAACCTCTCTAATTTTATCATGCATTCAATGCATTCCATCAAGTCTTTTAGATTTAATTCTAAACACTCAACCATGCTTTTCCCATGTCCACCTAAGCATGAGTTGACTGTTTGACCAGTCAAATGGTCAACAAATGCTAGAAAAAAGGGTTATAGGTGGTCAAGTGGCCTCTTAAACCTAATCCCTTCCTTCCTAAACCATCCCAGCAACCATGATCTACTTCTGGAAAGTTCTTAAGGCTATTTTAATCTTTAGATTAGAGCTAAATCAGCCCAGGTGGTCCCAAGGTCTATATGAGGCCAATAAGACCCCTCCACTTGGATGTCCTTGAGTTGTCGTTGCTCCCAGCTTTTTTAACCACTCCAGGGGCAGGTGTCAACCATCTGAGGGTACTCCTAGTTAATCTTAGCCCTTCATTCATCCTGGGATGGATTGAATAGGGTAAAGGGCTAAAATGAGCTCTCATTCTAACCCTAACCCCTCTATCACTCTCTCAGCTCCTCCAGTCCCAGCCCCCAAGTTCCCTAAGCTTCAAACTCTTCTTCCATTCATTCCTGATCAAAATAAACCGGTCAAGTCCCACCGGCCATCTGATTCCGGCGAGTTCAGGTGTTTTCCGTCCAAGAGGTCGTAGGGCTTGATCCAGACGTCTCCAGTTCGTGAGTTCTCCATCAAATATTAGCGTGGACAATCCACAAGTTCAGAGAACTCAAAAACACCTAAATCACACGGTTAGTTTCGCTTAAATCCTTAACCCTAGTCTAGATTACACTATGTTAAATAGTTTTGTGTTAAGTAAATATTAAGCTTTAAAAAGAGTTCCACACGATTTCTGTTCGTATCAAGAATCTAGGTTTAAAATTTTAATCGATTTGGTTTATCGGATTGAGCGAATGAGCTCAAAAACTCATCCTAGGGCTCGATTTACGTACGTCTGAGCTAGGTGTTATCTGGGCATTATCTGGGCCGTTGATTCACAGATCAATGGCGCAGATTTTGCCATTCCGCGGTCCAGTTCAACAATACGTTTGATCTGGCGGTTCCATATTCGGTCCAGCGCAATCGCGTTCGTTGATTCGAAACAGCGGGATCGATTCTCCATCGTTTGATCTCTCTCCGCGAGATCGAATCGCGGGAGTTGATCAGAACCGTTATTTTAGTCGTGCGGAAGATCGGACGGCTCTGAGTCGCTACTGACTCATTTAAGTGAAACCGCGTGGGGTTCTAGGCGGATGACGCGTGTCCTGCCGCCGCCAAACATTGGCGCCGCCACGCGGTAACGAGCCAGCAAATCTCTGCGTGGCACATGGCATTCCCGCCGCCATTTTCTGTTAAAACATTTTTTTAAAATTATTTTTAAATTATTTTTAAATTCTAACTTCTTTTAAATAAATATTAAATAATAATATGTATATTTTATATTAAAATATATTTCAGAAATAAAAAAAATCTTAATTTAGAATTACTATTAATCTAATTTTATAATTATATTTTAAGACTGTATTAATATTAAATATTAATTATTATAAACTAATAATTAACATTAAAAATATTAAATATTCTATGTAAGTATAAATTATTAAATATTAGTTATTAAATATTTTATCTTAAATAATTCATAACTTTAATTAATAATTGAGTTATTTAATATTTAATTAATATTAAATATTTTATAATATTAATTGATTTTTTAAATTTTAGTTAATATTAAATTATTTAATATTTTAATTAATATTAAATACTTTATACTTTTAATTCATATTAAATCATTTGAAATTTTTCATTAATATTAAATTATTTAATATTTTGACTAATATTAATTTTAATTAGAAAATTCTAAATACTATTTAAAATATTTTAAATTTGAAAATATAATTTAAAATATTCAAATGTCATTCAATATTTTAATTAAATATTTAAATAACTAATTAATATTTAATTAATTTTAAATCCAATATTAGTCTTAAAAATATTTGAGAATTCAAATAAAATTTTATTAAATTAAAGTACTTTTGAAAAATAAAGTAAATATATATATATATTTAAATAACTCTAAAATTTCAGAAAATTCTTAAGTTTTAAATTAACTGATTTTAAAATTATTTTTAGTCATTAATTAATTTAAAATTGTTTAAAAATTCCTCTTAATTGATTTAAACTTTAAAAATTCATAATAAATTCATTTTAAATCAGAAAATTAAGTATAATATATCAAAATTTTCAAAACATTAAGCCCTTTAATTTCAAATCAAATTCAGAGATCAAAACTTGATTAATTTTAAGTTATTCTAATTACTTATTTATTTTAGTATTTAATTAATATCTAATTAAATACTAAGTTAATTATTTTGAAAATTAAAAAATTTTATTTTCAAATAACCTTGGTAGATCAGTAGACCTCTCATTTAGATATTGAATTCACCCTAATCATATCTTAAGTATTCTTAATTTAAAACCTATGTCTATATATAATTTCATGTATAGATTAAGCATATATTTTAAAATTATTTTGAAAAGTATATATGTATACTTAAATATTTTAGGTTGAGAGATCTACTATGAAATTTTAAGCATAGATCAACATATTTGAATAGAAATCATGTGGGAATGTTAATGAATGATTATGATCTAATTATTCATTAATTTAATTAATCATATTTAATTAGCATTAATCTTTACATGTTTAGGACATACACACACCACCTAGCTTTAAGGCTCTCCTAGATTTAAGATTTGATTGTGTTTATGTATATGCATCTTACATATGTTTGTTCAAGGGTTAGAGACTTTGATTTTAACCCATTTAAACTTAATGTCATTAAGGACAATAATTAAGGACCTAAGTCTAGAAAACTTAGAATATCTCCAATAATTAGAATACACCTTATTTTGACTTGAGACTTTGGACACTTGAACTTAGTGACACCCTCAGCTCATAGGAAAATACACACTGAATTTTGAAATCATTAAACCCCTTAATTAACTTAATCAAAATTGACCCTTAATTAAGCCATTTAAACTTCCAGATATTATAATAAATCAAATTTTTAATCTAAAAATTACATATAGTACCTCAAACTGACCAGAATTAAACCTTTAATCAATGAAAAATAAAAGCCCATTGACTGGAATTCAAAATTAAGTTTAATTTAAGTTTAATTGAAATTTAATATTTAATTAATTTAATTAATTAAAAATAATTAAAAAATTCCAGAAAATTTACAAACACTTGGAGATCACTCCTTAGGTCATTCCTGACCTTTGAAGTTGATTTCAAGGAGTTTGGAGGTCATTTGGATTCAAACCATAAAAAGGGCCTTAATTAAACTAATTTTGAAAATTCAATAAATACTCAAAATTTCAAAAATTCATAACTAATTCAAATGAACTCCAAATTGAACAAAATCAAAGGCATATGACTCATCTTAAGGTCTAATATTTCTTTAAAGTATTAATTTTCTAGAAATCAATTAATTTTGAAAAAGTCAACTTTTGGTCAAACTTAGTTCAAATTCAAGTCAAAACTTCAAACCTTCATAATAAAATGTAGAAAAATCTAATTTCAGTTTACTTACTGTCTAACTGATTGTATTAAGGTCTAGTATTTTAATAAAATATTAAATTTCCAGAAAATACTTTAAATCAAAAAGTAAACTTTTGACCCTTGAATAAAATCATTAAAATAATCCAAAAATTTCAAAATTCAATAAATCATTCAAAACTCCAGAAAATATCAACTTAACTCTAAAACCAGCAACCAACCAACCTTAATTAAAAATTAATCAACCTTTAAACATTAATCAAACTCAAATTATTTAATTATATCGGGTACCACCGGGTAACTCAGGCCTACGAGGCTATTAAATTAGCCCCAAGGAAGGTGAAATAAAACTTCATGGCCTCGGTGTGAAACAAAGATGATATCCAACAAATAATTAAAATTAATTTTAAAATCAATTTGAAACTATTAAGATTTAAACTTTAATTAAAATCTCCCTTAAAGCCTCTCAACCAACATGAACATCAATAACTTCAACTAATTATCCTATTTAAGACATATCAAAGCCACACAGCCTACCTCACACACTTTAGATGGTTTGCTAGGACAACCAACTCTAGTCTTAGGCTAGGCCGGTGTTTACTTTTCTGCTGTGTGCCGGATTTTCGAGCTTTCACTGCATGTTGTTTGCTAGTAGTATAATTGATGTGTTTGTTTATTTAATTTCAGCATTCTGTGATGTGAATGATTGTGCGTTAGATCTACCCTTATGATAGGGACGACTTATACTAATTCAATCTTATGCAGGTGGCCATGCTCATACAGGGCATTTAAAAGTAAAGGGGGCAAATTCATAAAATTATTAAATTACACAGCTGCTCTGGAAATTTGCTTAAGTCCTTCTTTAATAATTAAAAGAGCATGGCCAAGCATGGCTGTGTTTTGAGCATTTAAATTTCAATTTATTAACTGCTTGGAAATATAAATATAACTGTTAATTATTAGGATAACCCTGCAGGTTATTAAGTCTAGATTTTTAATTTTTATTGATGTAATTTGAATATAATTGAGTTGTAATGTTTAAAGTGCTTTGAGATGGGATTACATATCCTATTTAGATTCCAAAGAGGAGAGGACATCCCTTAGGGGAGAGTCCTCCTCCATTTGGAAGCCTAAGTTATGATACTTTCAAAATATCTAAAGAGAAAAGATAACACCCCTGTTCAGGAGAAGTTTCTTTTCATTTGGGTATCCGGACCCGACGATCCAAGGAGTTACAAGAAGATGAAGAACGAGAAGACCCATTCTCAAAGTCACTTGAGTCTTAGGAGTAGAATCCGGGTTGTAGTCAGTGGTACCCGACCACTTTACTTTTCCTGCAGACCCTGGGTTGTATAATTAAGTGGCACTTGTCATATGGACTTTCAGTTTGAGCATTTATTTAATTGATTTAATTATTTAATTGATTTGATTACCTGATGTTGATTGCGTTTAAGGACTTGCCTATTTTTTATAGTTTTTTGGCGATTATTGCATGTCAATTTTATTTTAGCCTGGAACCGATCGGAGGCTCGTGAGGGTACGGTCATAAACTATTTCTACTTAAATAAAATTTAAAAACTTTAGGCTCAGATAGAAACTCTAACGATTTTAAGAAGTAAGCCCGAACTCACCGGGGGTTTTTCATTCATCATATTGAATCTTCTCTACCTTGTTAGGCACCTCGCCGCCTGCGGGTTTTGGCAGACCACCTGACCTATTATGGTGCAGTTCTGTCCAAGGGGATGTTGTGCAATCTCGAGGATAAAACCTATTTTTAAGCCTGATTTTAAAACTGCTACATTTTGATTTAAGCATTTAATTGAGTCAACTAGCATGCATTGCATTAGATACAAATTAAATTTGAGTCTAAATCTTAATTGCATTTTTAGCTTAAGCATTTAACCCAATAAGTGTTAAGGGGCTAATTAGGAATCTGCTCTAGATGTCAGCCCCGCTTTCCTTAAACTAATCTTAAATAACATCCTCAACCACTCTTTCATAAAGACTTTGACTCATGGTTTTGAAGCGTTTAGGTGGTTTAGCTGGCTCCCCAATCCAGGCCGGGGTAAGTCCAGATTGCATTACATTAGCTAGGTTTTGGGTCATTGATTTTCAGTACCCATTTTAGGCTTAGGTTCTGAGGCAAATGTTCAATCTTAAGACCTCAACTTTCGGGAATCTAATTCCCACTTTCTAATAAAATTGACCACTTAAACGTTAAATCTCTTTCAATCTAATTTAAGCCCAACACTTAGGATAGTTTGAGGTGTTTCTGAAGTAATTCAGAATCTCAAAACACCTCCTACCCTTCTTCTTTTGACTCCAGAAATAAGTGTTCAATTTTGAACCAATCCCACTTGAAAACTCAAGTCCTTAACCTTCTTTGATATCAAGCTTTTAATTCTTTAATGAAATTCGTATCGCTATTTTAATCGAGAGTATTCGTAGGAAAATTTTTGGTTTCCTACGATGTAATTAACTACGAGGGCTTGCGCTCGTAGGAGATTTAGAAACCCAGATCAGACTTTCAAAATCAAGTTTTCAAAACTTTCAATTGATTATCTTTGGAAAATTCAAACCTGACAATCATTATCATCATATTCAAACTATTGATAGTGATTGATATTTTCTTTCCTCGGATAGATATGTCAATTACAATCATAGTTCTGATTATGAAATTAATGATCAATATATTCAGATTAGCATAGTCAAACAGTTGATTAAACATCATTTTGATCCTTTGAGATCATATGTTGTTTCTCCTTGAGTTTGATTGTGATAATCAGGATAAATCAAGATTTATAATCTGAACCTATTAGGGAACGATATGTTCACCTTTGAGGTGATATATCATTCATAATAAGTATTCGATTATAAAATTCAAATTCCAGAAATTTAACTTTCCCAAAGAAAATTAAAACCTTTTTCAAAATATATTTTTCAATCAAACACATGTTTTGACTTTATTTATCGAGTTGACATAGTCTCAGGTTCAGAGGGAAATCCTGGAGTCGTCTCTGTAGTGGGCTAGGGCTTTGCCCTAGCCGCTCTCTACCGGCGGTACTTGGCTTCTTCCTCCACACGCCGAGGGAAGTTCTTCTCCCCTTTCATTTTCTGTTATTCTTTTGCCGGAGTGGCGGTTTGTCGATTGGCCGATCCTAGTTTTCTAGATGGATCGGATAGGTCCCACTCATTTTTGGAAGCTTTAGCGGGGTCTTCTCTTGGTTGATTTCCCGACCTTAAACTGTCTTCTTTTCGTGGCGTTCCTACTCTTTTGGTTTCGAAAGAGGAGTTTTTTGCTCTCGCCGAACCCTTTAAGTTTTTGCTTGTTGGTTTCTTCCCTTCGCGGCGGCCTCCGCTCGCGTCGATCTGAAATTTTTTTTCAACCTTCGGTTAAATGGTGTTTTCTCTGTTACCTTGTTGGATCCATCCCATGTTTTCATTAAGCTAGAAAATTATCTTGATTATAGTAGGGTTTTTTGTCATAGGTCATATCTGGTTTTCAACTGCCTCATGAGGTGTCTAAATGGTCTCCTTCCGATGACATTGGGGATGAATCTCCCATTGTCCTGATCTGGATTTCATTCCCTAATTTGCGTCCCCATTTTTTTTTCTCCTCGTATCTTGCATGGTTTGGGGCTTCTCTTTGGTAATCAGCTAAAAGTGGATAATGCCACTGCGTTGGGGTCTCGCCCATCTGTTGCCCTTGTGCTGGTGGAAATTGATATAACAAAGAAATTTTCGGACAAAATTTGGATAGGACCAGAGAATCTAGGTTATTTTCAACAAGTTACTATGGAGGATTTTCCTCTCTTTTATTCCAAATGTAAGCGTCTTGGACATTCATTTGGTGACTGCCGACCTCCTCTGGATGCTAGCTTGTTTGCTGCTCCTTCTTTATCTAAATCGAATTTACGGGCTACTGATGATATTGTCATTCTAGTGGGTGATGGGGATGCTGGGGATTTAGGGGATACTGTTCTTATCATTCCTAGTCCTAATGTAGCTGTTTCGTCTCCTATTGTTTTACCGTCTGTGAATCCTGCTGGTAACCAAGAGATTTCTGTGGCTGTGTCTTCTGTTATTTTGCCTGTCAATTCTTTGGGTGGTGAAGTTATTGGTGATGTTGTGTTGGTTTAATTCCTAGTTTGGATGGCAATGCCATTCCGTCTTGTGGTCTTGCCAAGTTCATTCTCTTGATTCTGTTGCTGCGACTTCTTTGGGTGGCTCACTGGTTGGAGTTTGTTGTGCTGGTGAGGGTGAGGGTCCTCCGATTGTGGCTTATGGTAGTGCGGTTTTGTTTGATAGTAATTGTTGTGTTAATTTTAGAGCGAGTCCTATTCATACAAATGGTGTGGAGTTCTCAGGTACTAATTCTGGTTCTTTGGCTGATGGTGGTGATGAGTCATTGGTTGGCTTAGGGGAGGTTAGCGTCGTGCCTCTGGTGGATGTGCCTATTTCTATTATTTCGAATGCTAATTTACGAGCCCATCTTGCTAGGGAGTCTGTTCTGTGGCAATGTGATTGGCTTCATGATGACTTGTCGTCTTCTGGAGGGGAGGATGCTTATAATAACAATTTGGAAACTGGCTCGCTCGATACTTTTGTTAAGATCCGTAAAAGGAAAAGTAAGAAGAAATGATTTTCCCGTGATTACTTTCGTGGTTGTGGCTTTTGGCTTTTCTCAGTTTTGGCTGTCGTGGTTGTTTTGGGATCAGGACTATGAGGAAGCAGTCTTACTGCATACACCTTTGATGGCAAGGTTGGGCAAGCTTGGTGGTCCGGTGTGTTTTGTGCTTGTTGGTGTATTTCTTGACAGATTATTTAATCCTCCCTGGATGG